>JZKD02S1672802.1:942424-1000917 GCA_000966675.3 Picea glauca
AAGAAAGAAAATGAAGGAGAGTACGGGGATGAGTGACAAGAGAAAGATGAAAAGGAAGAGGGGGAGGAGGGAGATGGAGAGGAAGAAGAAGAGAAGGAGGGGAAGCAAATCTCATTTTGTTTTAAATATACACAAAAAATTAGGCGGGGGGGAAGGAAAATATAGATCCCATCTCCAAATCACAAATCTAAATCTCGTTTCCAAAACCCAAACATAATCGCCCATATCTAAAACCCAAATCCAATCTTGTTTTAAACTTGTAAATATTAAAAAAAATTGAGGGAAAATAACAAAAAACTTACATGTGGATCTAAGACATCTAGTGATGCTCCATAAATCTGCCTTTCTTGATCTTATTGACTCCCCGCACAAATCCCTTTTAACTCCAAGGCACTCTACCCAAACCCTCGTGTGAAAATGAAATGAGGGAACCCCCGTTTTTCAACTTATATGAGAAATGTACATTGAGATCAATGCAAGAGTTATTTTTGCATTTTTGTTTTGTTTTTATTTTACCCTTGCATCACTTCAATGTTGACTGTCATGTCATCGAGACAAAGCATGTGTCAATTAGTGTCATCTTTGCAACATTGCATTGTCTCAGGGTTGTGGTAGTATCAGCTCTTTCGACACAATGAACAACTTTGCATTATGTTAGTGTCATGCAATACAACACTAAAACAATTATAACAACGTTGTCACATCGTGTAGCAATGTTGCAACACCATTATAACGTTATGGTAGCGTCAAATTTACCACCAATAACTATATTGCAAAATTAATTAATGTTATTATATTTATAATAATTATAACAGTTCGAGAACCCCAAGTATGTGTGGTGCAATGGCTATTTATTTCTTTGAATGTACACACTATATTTGTTTGAAATATGTTGTTGGGAAAGGAGCAAATAATTGAGCTAAGCTTTATGCACTGTGGCTTCTTCTGAAAACAATGACATACAAAGGTTTAAAACACTTGTAGGTATTTGGAGATTCAAAGATGTTGATTGATTGGGAAAATAATAAATGTAGAATTGAAAATATGTTGTTAGTCCCAACCATGAATCAAGTTCTGGAGGTGAAATGCAATTTTGATGATTATCTTTTACTCATATTTATAAAGAGTTAAACACAAAAGTTGATCAATTATCTGAGGAAGTTATGTTATTGCAAGAGGGGTTCTTATATGAGCAAGAGTTCAGAGGTGGGACTCAAATTTCAAACTGAAAGATCACTATACCGATACAGGAGCTAAAAGAAGTTTTAAATATGTTTTTTATTGGGTTTTTTCTCTCGTTTACCGATAGAGTCTTAGGGTTGTAAAATAAATTGTGAAATAAAGGTGAACGTTGCTCTGGAGGAGTCTAGGAGGGTTGTAATACATAGTTGTGGGACAAAGAAAGAGACAATTTCAAGATAATGTTGAGACAATAATTTTCTATAACCCTTTAAGGCAGTCAAGCATATTCTGATTTCACAATTGAAATATTGAAATTTTATTATTATCACAGTTATTAAAAATTATGTTGTTATTGTAATTATTAATAATTGTAATAAAAAATTATTATTATTATTATTGTAATTACTATTGTAATTATTATAATTATAATTTAAGGGTGGCAAGTGCAAGAGGAGTCATCATAGACTGAGAGGAAAACCAAGAAGTTAAATATGCTTGGGAGATTAGGACTCCATGGATATTGAAGTTGAGCATTGGCCTTGTACAAATGCTTCTTGCTCCTTAAATCCCAAAGGCTTCATGTGGCAATAGTTGTGGGAGATTCTGTAGTCACTCCGAGAGCAATTATAAACAAATCTATTCCCAAGAGGCAAAACCCGGCTCACGTGGAGCCCACCCAATGACTAGTGAAAGGGATCAACATTGAAATTTTTACAAGTTGTGCTCAAAGATGATGAAATTTGACTTGATCAACCTAGAGATGTACTTTACTAATATGGGAGGGTTTTGAAACTAAAAAATAACTTGAGGATGGCCTCCCCAAATGATAAAACATTGGGATCTCAAAACAAGCTACACAAGGTCGGATTTCTCAATTGTTATCCATGACTTGGAGCTACAAAAGCATCTAATATCTCAAAAAAACCAAGGCATGCTAATATCAATCCGTCAAGTACTACAGTGAAATTAAAAATAAGAGAAAAGACAAGTCAAGTAAGGCCACGTGATTCCAACAATAATAGAGCACATAGTAATCCTCCTCTAGAGTTAATGGACATAAGCCACAACATCAAGTTAGGGGAGTGAGCAATTGCAAAAATGTTAGGCATGCACTAGCTAATGGTGATACTTGTAAAGTTGATCTCTTGGTTTTAAGGATATTGAAATTGCTAATGTAGGCTAGGGAATATTATAAATTTGAAAATCTACTAGCCCTACTAACCCAAACTTAGTGAGTGAGGCTTGACCAATATGAAATCCAAAACACTGGATCCATTTTTAGTTGAGTCCAAGTGAACTAACATTGATGACTAATAATCTTCTAGTAAACATTTAATTGTAGAATTTAAAATGTTTTACCTATCAATTCAGTGTTTACGTTGTCTAGTTGAAGGATAAGGCACATGCCTATCTAGTAAGGTTTCATTGTCAAAATAAACGTAACAATTTTAAGCTTTATAGGCAATGGGAAAGATAATAATAAAAAAATGTGAGATTTTTGGCTTCCCCACTAGTGAACATGACAACAATTTTTTTGTGTATGTGGTTCACGACATCGGATATCGGTGCTCGCTATATCCACAGGAAAACTCCCTGAAATCCACGAGAGAACATGAGGTGGCCGAGCATTTTTGGAGTGTTGGGGGATCAATAACAAGAGCATCTTATAGACCCATTAAAGCGCACAACGTGTCACTCCAAGGATTTGAACCTGGGTGGGGAGGGTAACAATCATTCCTCCCAACCACCCAAGCTACTTCAAATGGACGAGTGAATATGACAACAATACAATGATAAATGTGGAAAAAGATGTGGAATCTATACATTGGCAAAGCATCCTATTTTTTGACACCGTGAATATCAATGTCATTTTAACATCAAATTATTTGATGCTAATACAAAATATAGTGTTGTGTAGCATTGTATTATGTCGCCTTTACCCCAAAGTATCGTAAAAAAGGTATCAATGAGCACTTTGACAACATCCAATCAAAAATTTGATTTCAGGTTGTCAACTACAAATTCAACTGCCTATAAACTCTAGTAAGCAAGCTACCTAGACCTGATCAGAATCTGGACCAGGGGTCAAAATTTAGCCCAAAAATCAAAATGTCCAGAATCGCCTCAAAACGAACAGGTGGGTAGCCCTCGTCGTCACGAACCCAACACACTTCGAACGGGGTCAAACGGACATCAGATGAGTGGGATATCGCAATCTGTTCGATTTGCCAAACAAAGAAAAAAAAAGATGCTCACTGTACAGTCCGTATATGATGACGTGACAAGAGTACGGCCTCACACGTGACAAATGATGTGTCAATGCTGAGTTGGCATATGCTGACGTGGCAAGTTTTGATTTGACAAATGTGAGCGAATAGATTTGAAACACGTGGCATTTCAAAACCAATTGGGTGGTGCCACGTGGCTCAGGGAAGCTCAAGGCCACATTATGAACAACCAACACGCCACACTATTAATTCTAAACAGTATTCCTTTAATATTTTATTTAAATTAATACAATGGTGGTATTTAAAAATTAAACATGGATTCTATGGGCTTCGAACCACAGACCTCCAAAGATGGAAAATTTTTTGGTAATGCCGCCCAACAACGCGCCATTGTTTATTGTTTAAGTATCATATGTTTTCACTTTTATTTAAAAGGTATCTATGGTATGTTTGGCGCGGGGTTAGGGTTGGGGCTTAGCCCCAGCCTCCGGTTTCTATGTGCGCCCATGTGACCACATCACACGAAATGGCACGCGGATTCTTTTACAACGACTAGCCATTTGCACCCGCCACTTGTCAAGCCCACGGTTAATCTTGCAAACGAGGGCCTATTTTCGCGTTGGGACGTGGCCACATGACCCCCATGCGCCCAGCACCTCCGGGATTTGGGGGCTTAATTTCCTAACTGTTCGAAAAATTGGCACGAATTGTAAAAACGACGTGTGTGCTGGGTTTAGGCACGGGAAACGCCCAGAAGCCAGGTTACTCACACACAGGTGCGTTTTGGTGAACCAGAAACAACAAGCTTGAAGGAGGAAAATGGCAGGAGGCCTATATTCTTCATTTTTTGATCAAATGAGATGCCGAAAAAGCCCAGCTAGGGATGCTCTGAATTCATTGGCACTATTTTCAAAGGCATTTGGAGACTTCTACTGCAGGTTTTACACCATTGAAGTTTCAAGGAGCTCCAGGGAGCTTAGGTCCCCCATTGATGGAGGCCATGCTCAGATGAGCCCAAGTCTGTTTTTTGTGACTGAATAGTCATTTTTAGCTAATTGTTATGCTCTGAACACATTGGGATAGGTTTCAGAGGCATTTGAGGACTTTTACAGGTTTTTTTGCCATAAGGAAGCTCAAGGAAGCTCAAGGCCACATGTAGAAGAGGTCATGCCCGGATGAGCCATGATCTGTTTTCAGAGTTCTATTAGTCACTTTTAGGGTTTTTATGTATTCTGAACCCAATGGTACAGTCAGTAAATCCATTGGAGTTGAGCAGCAGCTTGTAAAAGAATATTTGACAAACTAATCTCAGAGAGCCTGGTCCATTGATGGAGGCTCAAGGAGATGTAGCCCAGACGGGGGTGAACTCTTTTATCATCTTGTTATTGTTGTGAGTTTGTTGGTTATATTTGATGTAAGATATGTTTGTTGTGTATTTATTTAAAACACATATTTAACCTTACAAAGACCTCACACATAAGCATTTAAAAGAAGCATGAACTTGACAGATAAAACCTCTTGCATAACTAAGACATTGAGAAAGGTCCTAAAAAGTTTATTTTAATGGAGTAGAGGGTGCTTGCATACCAAAACAAGTCATCCCCCTATTTTTAGATCAATACCACACCCTCAAAACCAGTTTGGAGACTTGTGACAACTCTACATAAGGTATCCAATATTAAAATGGGGAAAATGATATGTTGTTATAAAGATCTGATGCTCATCAACGACACTTTTTAAACAATGAACCTATACTACCAAACTACTTCCTTGAAACTAACATTGATCTTGCAAAATTTCATAGCTAAGGCTCAAAACTAGGAATATGATACACCATTGGAATTTTAAGGTCTCGAATCGTTAGAAAGCTTGTTCCATTGGATCATTGTAAATCTTGTTCCAAGCACAATATGGTATGGCCATTGTAATTTCTAAAAAGTCAAAATAATTCCTTCGTCTTCTATGTAAGATCCGACTCACATGGAGCTCACCCAGTGACTAGTCAAAGGGGTCAATGTTGAAATTTTCACAAACTGTGCTTATTTTTTATGAAATCTGACTTCATCAACATGGAAATGTACTTTGTTGATATGGAAGGGTTTCAAAACTCCAAAATAATCCAAGGACAGGCTCCCCAAGGGCCAAGATATTAAGAGCCAAAAACAAGCCTAATAGGCAAGATTGAATATGATTATGTGTCCTCGACGTTGGCATTAAAATCTTTCAAAACATCATATCTACATGCATCTTTAATAGATGGTGATATAATTTTATCAAAGTAGTCTAACATTTGTTTGTCGAATCTATTGTGATATTATGATCCATTTTGATTCATAAACAACAATTCATGTAGAGAATCTTTCACTATCTCTATATGCACACAATCAAACTTGTGCTCACCCATGCCAAGTCTCACAACTAAATTGGGCAATATATTTATATGCAAAGATGATAACATGTATAAAAGCTTGGATTTTTTCTCAAGACTCTAATGAACATCATTCAAATATCACATAGATGACTTAATACAATCATGAAATGTCACTTCGAAAGCAACTTGTAAAATAATAGTGTTTCATCCACACCTAAGAAATAAATGATTTATTGTGTATAATAAGTATACATGAGCTGAATATATTTTATGTAATTCTCACCACCACGAGAACTTATTACTTTGATTTCAAATGATTGCTTACATGGAAACATAAGTCTAGAAAACTTCCTTTCAAAAAATGTAGGTTTTTCAACACTTGAGAATCTTTCCCTCCATGCTTTATTTGCTTTCTCTCCTCTTCCTGCCCTTCACAATTACCTTCTGATTATTCACATCAAGATTTTCCGTTCCCTTCACAATGACATTATGATTCCTCACATCATTTTTTGCAAACTACACTCTTTTAGGGAATTATTCTTTAGTATGAATCTAGGCTATGTGGTATATCACAACACTAGATACTTAGCAACAGCTTGAATGGTGGTTATTTTTCTTCATAGCGACCTTATAATTCTTCATATTAGGTTATGCATAATGCACTCTTGTCAATGATTAGTTGGAACTCCCTGGTAAAATGTTGTTGGAACTGTGTGCAAATGAGATAAGAATTTCTCAAATGATGTTGGAAATGTTTACTCTCTAAACAATTCTTGAATTATGAAAGATTTGTATCTTCACAAAATATTTTGAGCACTATTTCAAACATTTTTTTATTGCAACATTTAATGATTTCCACTAACCACAACAAGGTAGAACAAATAAAATTAGTACCATTTTCATCTAGTTTCAATCTAATACCCTCAATGCTAGCATTGAACTCTTTCAAAACAATGTGTCTACATGCATTTGAATAGTTAGAGATACAATTAATTCAAAGTAGTCTAACATATGTTTCTTTATTATGTTGTGATTCTCTGACCCATTTGAGGTAATAGACAACAATTCATATAGAGAGTCCTTCACCATCTCTATATGCCCACAATTGGACTTTCACTCACCCATGCCAAGTCTCGCAACTAAATTGGGAAATATATTTATTTGCAAAGATGACAATGAGGCTCAAAGTTTGGATATTTTCACATGGCTCCAACATACAACATTCAAATATCACATAGATGACTTGACACAAACCTGAAACATTGCTTTGGAAGCAAGAGGTAAAATACACAATGCTTCATCCACACCTAAGAAATAAATGTTTATTTTTCCTGTATAATAAGAATACATGAGTTTAATGCATTTGATGTAATTCTCACAACTATGAGAACTTGTTACTTTGATTTCAAATGATTGTTTACTTGGAAACGAGTGTTCAAAAAGCTTCCTTTCAAAAAATTAAGATTTTTGAAGACATGAAAATGATTAGAAATAGTATTAAGTTGATATTTTCATAGAAATACATATATCATCCCCATTGTAATATACTTGGTACATTGAGTGTGATGCAATTTGACAAAACAACAATTGTGTACAGACATGACAAAAAAATCATAACAAGTAATTTTTTTTATCAAACACAATATTATGATGCTAAATCGATTCTAATGTGACACTATATATTTATCAATGGGATTCTACCTTGACACAAAAGATGCAACTATGATGCATATAGTTCAACTACGATGCAAAATATGCAACTATGATGCAAAAGATGCAACTATGACGCAAAAAATGCAACTATGACATGTAAATTGCAACTATGATGCACTAATGAAACCACATCAATGCAAGGAAACACAAACACAATGAAATGGAAAGCAACAAAAAATTTGAATGTTTTGTGCATTGTGAAAATGACACAAAATTGACGCAATTTACCGTCTCAAAAATCCAATGTGCACCAACAAAAAACATTGTATAGAAGAGAATGGGCTATAGTGATGCAAATTAGTGATGCTAAAACCCTGTATTATAGTAGTGATATGGACTCTAGAGAGGATACTAATAATTCTATTCGGGGTTTTTAAAAGCCACATAGTGTGCTTTATGGGCAAACAAGGGTGTTCTTGAAATCTCTATAACCAATCTCTACGATTTCACCAAGGAAAGGAAATAAGTAGAAGCTATGTGAAGTTGACGTGGTAGAAGCATTGTTTCTTCTAGTGATGGGAGATCCCATTAGTATTATTGTATTGAATAATAGAAGGTAGGAATGAAATTGAAATGGATACACATGAAGAATCCATTGCCACTCAAATGGATCACATGGCCTTTGGGAACGGGGAAGACACAATGGGTCATGGGGGATGAATGGGTGAAATACTCAAGGAGGGTTCTTAGAAGAAGGATTGTAGGGTGACTTGATGGAAATGTGGGATTGGTTGGACATAATTAGGTGGTTGTGGGAGGATGGGTCAAGAATGGTAGAGAGCAAGGCAAACACAATTTTGTATTTTGGGAGGTCAATGATGGCTATCGCTCTACAAATATATAGGTATATATGAAAATAACAAATTAAATACCTATGATTACTTTTTGGTCTTCTTATATGTTGTTATGGTAAGGTCACTTTGCTTTTATCAAAGAAGAAGTTTATTTATATATATTAAGGGTTTCCTTTTACAAGTGCACCAAGTACAACTTGAAACTAAAATCTAAACTAGTATGATTATTGACTATCATCCTTATAAAGATATTCATATGCAACCCAAGTTTATGACAAAATTTGATGGTGTTGGTCATAGTTTGTTAATAGCTAGATAGTTGTGTGTTGTAAAACTTCATCATTGTTCATATCATTACTATGCACACTTCTTTATTCAATGAAAATCTAGAGCTGATATTTTCCCCAAATATTCATGTTAATTGAGTGTCTTTTGTTAACAATTAATTTTAATATGTATGTCTGCTTAATAGTTATATTGCAATAAACAGTTGATTGTGTATGCAAGATAAATTGTTGATGATGTTGTCGTGGATACACAATTTATGATAGGTGCATGAGCTTGGACCAACTACTATGTCTTAGAGGTGTAAAGGTAGGACTGTAAGTTGAACCTAGACTGGGACCATAGTATGAAATTTTTTCGAGGGATCAAAAATTAAAAACCCATGTTTTAGATAGAGTCCTATAAATTCCTACAAACCATGGCCCTTCCTTGAAGATTTGGTCCATGTCTTCTTTTGTGGAAAAAATAACCACAAAATTCCCTTTTTTACAATATACGAAGGATATCGGTTCTTTGAGGAGTGATCCATGATTGTGTCAAACCAACACTTCAAGGGTGTTGGGTGATGCCCCTGATCATATGAATTTCCCCACATCGCCTAATTCATGAAACTCCAAAGCTTGATTTTGATTTCAGGATGGGGAATATCTAGCATTGGAACTTCATCCCATCACTTAACCAAATATAATGTCAATTGAGTATCTCTTAGGTACATAAACTTTACATCTTTACCTATAAATGACTTCTAGGTACTAAGGGGTTTCATATTCGGCATGGATTCACCACGTACATGCTTCTAAACCCTACTCGGAAAGCCTTGCCCCCCTTGTAGACACATGGTTCAAAAGTCTTAAATCGTAGTCTTGTCATAAACTTTTGGCTCTTAAATGTCATCTTCCATCTTATCCTTCAAATAAATAAAATGATAATTTATCTATTACTTCAATGCCAATAAGTAAATTTAGTTTGCGAGCACTTCCAACACTTGTAGTATGTACATTGAGGGGTTATTTATTTATTCCAGCCTAATTTTGTTTCGCTTGTCCCATGAATAGAGGGGTCTCATACATAAAATTGGGGTTTAGCCAAGCTATGGCCTTGAAATTTGATAATTATTCTATTATTATATAAAATATTATGTTTTTGTCTTGGTTGACTTTTACCCCACTCTAAGTTTGACTCTAACAAGGAGAAAAACAATTGTATTTGGGGCTTTGTAGGGAATTTGAAAGCCACATAGTGTGATTGATGACCAAACAAGGGTGTTTTTGAAAGCTCTACATCAAATCCCTATGATTTCACTAAGGAAAGGAAATAAGTAGAAGCTTTGTGAAGTTCATGTAGTAGAAGCATTGTCCTCATGGGGTTAAAAATCCCATTAGTATTATTTATTGTATTGAATAATAGGGGGTGGGATTGAAATTGAAATGTGTGGAATGGAGGAATCGTTGGCCACTTAAATCGATTACATGGCCATTGGGAGTGGGGAAGACATGACAAGGGTTGAATGGGTGAAGTACGAGGGTTCTTGTAAGAAGGATTGTAGTGCATCCTAATGATAATTAGGGTTTGGTTGGACAAAGGGTCATTGTGGAGGATGGGTCAATATTGGTAGAGTGAAGGGAAAAAAATAATTATGTATCTCTCAAGGTTAATGATGTCTCTTGTCCTACACAGATTTAGGTATGTATGAACACCACAAATAAAGTACATAGGGTTACTGTGAGGCCTTCTTGTATACTGTTATGTTAAGGTAACGTTGTTTTTTATCATTAAAAAAATAAAAAAAATTATGTGTGTGTGTGTGTGTTTCATGGCGTGAAGCTCGCTACGTCCACAATAATCCCCCCGAAATCCGGAGAACATAGGACGGTCAAGTATTCCGAGAATATTTTGCTCATAAAGAGCAACATGTCACATAGATGAGACTCGAACCTGGGTGGGAGGAGAAAACTCCCCACCCCAACCAATTGAGCTACAACCACTTGACTAAAAAAGTTTATATATATATATATATATATATATATATATATATATAAGGACATTTATTTTTTAGAGCACTAAGTATGATTTCATACTCAAATCTAAACTAGTGTGTTTTTTAATTATCATCCTTACAAATATATTTATATGCAACTCAAATTTATGACCAAATTTATGATCAAATTCAATGGTGTTACTCATAGCTAGTTAATTGTTAGATAGTTGTGAGTTGTAAAGATTCATGTTGTTCATATGATTATTGTACATACTTCTTTATTCAATTAGAATCCAGTGTTTGATATTTTGCCCAAATATTCATGCCAATTGAGTGGGTCAGGTTAACGATTTATTTTAATGTGTATGTTTGCTTAATAGTTGTGTTGCAATAACTAGTTAATTATATATGCAATAGAAAGTAATTGAAGATGTCAGTGTGAATGAACATTTTGTGTTGGGTGCATGAGCTTGGATCAATTACTCCATCTTAGAGATTTAAATCTAGGAATGTAAGATGAACCTACACCGTGACCATAGCATGATTTTTTTATGAGAGATTAAAATTTAAAACCATCTGGTGGCCTATGGTTCTTACAAACCATGGCCCTCCCTCGATGATCTAGTCAACCACAAAAAACCATCTTTTATGAAATGTGAAGGATATCAATTATTTGGGGAGTAATACCCATGTTGTTAGATCCATGCTTCAAGGGTGTTGGGTGATGCCCACGATCCTATGGATTTCCCTCTAAGGACTAATTCATGAAACTTCAAAACTTAATATTGATTTAAGACTAAGGTAATATCTCACTTTGGAACTTCATCCCATTGCCAACCAAATACAATGTTAATTAATTCTCTTAAGTGCCTAGAATTTGAATATTTGTTTAAAAATGAATTATAGGTACTGAGGGGTTCCATAGTCAATGTGGACTCACTATGTACATGCTTGTAAACACTATTCAGAGAACCTTGGTCCCTTGTAAACACAGGGTTAAAAAAAGACCTAAGCCCTAGGCTTTCCATAAGTGTTTGGATCTCAAAGGCCATCTTCCATTGGTGGGATCATCCCTATGCATGTAATGGGGGGGTTGAAGGGCTCATTAGAGTAATAATGGGATAGTTATGGTGGTCATTCAATGTAAAGTGGATTGGATCCACTATGCTCATTATTGTCAAATAATACCCACTAGGTAGTTAGCATGGAATAAATGTAATCTAGCCTCATTAAAGAATGTTCACTAAGTGGTTGGCATTAATGTTTTCTAGCTCACTATAAAGAAGGATGGAGTCCTCCTTATGAATCATGTGTCAGAGTATATTGTATTTGGAGTTTATCTCATTTGGAGGTTTCCCCCTCGAAGAAGCAAATGAATAGGAGTGGATTCCTTCCATAAAAGGATCATTATACGATGTTGCCCTACCTCGAGGGTTTTGGATATTGAAAAAATCATTGAGCATTTTCTATATACTGTTGGTGATTCAATTTTAAGGGTTAAGGGTTATAACATCCATCTTATCCTTCAAATAAAAAAATTGGTAGTTTCTTTATCACTTAAATGCCAAGAAGTAAATTTAGTACGTGGGCACTACCAACCCCTTTACATTGAGGAAATATTTATTTATTTATTTATTCTTGTACCTCAATGTTTTGTACAAAATATTAGGTTTTCGTGTTGATTGACTTTGATCCAGATTTTATGAGCGGAACGAAATGAATACAAATCTATATTATGAACACAAAGATATAATGAACAATAACATAGATACAATAAAACTTGGCTTCTATTCAATAAATAAATATGTTGAAACTGTAAAATGCATACTGAAACAAGCTTGCTAGAATGGTGGTGGCTTATCTTTGAGAAGAAATGTGATGGTTGTGCTCATTCGCAAGAAAATGAGTACAATGAGGCTCGAAAGGCCTTTTTACATCAAACATGAATGCCAAAACCCTAGACTTCCAAAAACCTAACCCTAGTGTTGGATTGTTATGTTCTTTGCAGTGACGTTCGAAGTCGAGGTGGATCGACAACAAGTCGAAGGTCGAGGTTAGTCGACTCGGTAAAGTCGAAGTCGAAGGTCGAGGCAATTCGACATGGTAAAGGCATTGACAAAAAGTTGAAGAGGTCAACCAACATGAAGTCGATAGGAGGACGTGTGGTGACCGACTAAAGACTGAGCAAAGGCCGACTGGTAGTCGATTAGTAATACAACTTGGAGTCAACTTTAACAGAATCTCGAGATTCACAAGTTTTGTAGCCAATGATATGCATGGATCTGTAACCATTTTTGGGCGCCAAGTATTTAGGGTTTTGATTGTTGTAAATCCTATAAAGAGGCGTGTTGTAAAGTTGTAAAGGCTAATGCATAAATCATAGGATAGTCAGTCTTTAGAGAAATATTTATATGTAGGTTGTTGGTCATGCAGATGTAAGATGGATTGGCTACAGGGTTGTTCTTGCACAGGCAAGAGGGTATGATGTCAATTGTGTCTTAGGTGTGGACCAAGGTCAAACATGTAACCTTTTATTAATATTGAATAAGACAACAAGAGAGTAGAATGCTCAAGGAATGTTGGTTTTCCCGGTTTGGGTTTCCACGGTAAAATCTCTGTGTACCGTGTGATTGCTTTGTCATTTATGTTCTTAATTAAATTCTTCTTCTCTTTAGTTAGGTTTAGTGTGGAAGTGTCTCTCATTTCCTGACAAGTGGCATCAGAGTCGTGTTATGCTTTGACGAGGGTATAAGATTTTGATTTACCAATATTGAATTTGAGAACTAAACCCTAGGTACATCAAGAGTTGTAAGTCATAAATTGTGTTAAAGATCATGGTAAAGAATGGTGAGTAGTTCAAGAATAGAGATAGAAAAATTCAATGGCTAGAATTTTGAGCTATGGAAGATTAAAATGGAATATCTTCTTGTAGATCGAGAAAAATGGACAGTGGTCTGTCCAGGTACCCAGTCGACAAGCATGTTGACGGAAGAATGGGAGAAACTCGAAATAAGAGCAAGAAGTACGATTCGACTTTGTCTTGCAGATTTGGTACTGTTGAATGTCCCAAGTGAAGATTCAACCAAGAAACTATGGGACAAGTTGGGAAGCTTGTACCAGTCAAAATCTCTAGTAAATAAGTTGTTTCTCAGAAAAAAAACTATATCTTGTGAGAATGAGTGATGGTAGTTTGGTGATTGAGCATTTAAATGCGTTTAACACCATTTTAAGCCAGTTATCATCTATGGATATTAAAATCACTAAGGAGGAGAAGTGTATAATCCTATTATGTTCTTTGCCAGACAAATGGGATAACTTAGTCATGGCTATAGGGTGTAATACAACCACACTAGCGCTAGAAGACGTGGTTGCTTCTTTGTTTTCAGAAGAAATGATAAGAAGAACATGGAAGGATCAACCAAAGATGATTTAGTGGTGAGAGGTTGATCGATTGAATAAGATAAAGGCAAATTCTCCGATAGAAATTGTAAGTCGAAGGGTAGATTAAAATCCTCGGTTCGGTCGACAAGAAGATGTTGGAAATGCGGTAAAGTTGGGCATTACAAAAAGGACTGTAAGTCGAGGGTGATGGAATTCAGTATGTGATCCGACGAGAGGCAGTCGACTGAGAGAAAGACAACCTCGGATAAGGGAGGTGATGTGTACCTAGCGTCGACCAGTACATAGTCGGATCAAGGTGTTTGGTTGATCGACTTAGGAGCATCCTATCATATGACACCACATAGAAAATTGTTTTGTGAGTATGAATGATACGATGGAGGTGATGTGTTCTTGGGGGAAAACTCGACTACCAAAATTGTTGGACGAGGAAGAGTTCAATTGATACTGCAGGATGGGAAGAAAAGAACCCTTCCAGGTGTGCTACACATTCAAGGTCTGGAAAAACATCTTATATATGTCAATAAGATGAGTGATGTTGGGGTGCATACTTTATTTCAGAAGGATTCGTGCAAGATGGTCAGAGGTGTGATGGTCTTAATAAAAGGAGTTCAGATTGGAACCCTATACAAGTTATTAGGGAATGTCAACTCGATTAGATGCAACTGTTGATGATTATAGCTTCGTGAGACATCCTCCAGGACACAGACTGAGTGATTCGGCCTGAGAGAGAGCCCATGGGTTGGGTTTGCCCATGAGATGGGTGTGTGGTACCTCTTTGAGACAGAGATGGAATGTTGTGTGCCCCTCTATAGGGAATCCCATGAGTTGGGTGTGTGGTTCCTCTCTAAGATGAAGATGGAATGTTGTGTGCCCCTGTGTGGGGAAGCCCGTGAGTTGGGTGTATCGTTCTCTCTGAGAAAGAAATTAGACGATGTATTGGCCTCCTCTATGTAAAGAGTTGAGATGATGTAATACTCCAGATGATTCTCCTGTGAGATGCAGTGAGAAATAGATCTGATGAGTTGGACGCGCTTGTGGTTGAGCACAATTGAACGTGATCCTAGTGGTTGAGCACTAGTGAGTGTGGTTCTCTTGTGAGACGCAATGAGATAGATATGTGGACATCCCTGTGGTTGAGCATAGATGGATGTGCCCCTAGTGGTTGATCACTAGTGGGTGTATGAGATCCCTTGCTATATTGTACAAGAGTCAGAATTACCTGTAACCCTATTTGTGATGTAAAGGGTATAGGTTGGCCCCACCATAAAGTGAAAGATAATTAATGTAAAATATAATTAATATCATAATTAGTAATTATATTTTGAGTTATTGAGGTCCGCCATATTGTACCGATAGACACTATTGTTGATAGGCTCATTCTAATATAAATAAAGGTAAATTCCCCATTGAGGAATCATAACACAATTGTGAGTTTGGAAATTTCAACAAGTACTTGTTCTCGGGAAAAGTGCACACCTCTCTTGGGCGCTAGTCTTCTAGGGTTTTGTAAGCACCCTTTTGTGTGCTAGGTTTTTGTGGTAGTGGAGGTCTTTCTCTTGAAGAATTTAACAAAGGATTGGTTGGGTTTTCTTCGCTTGTTGAGAAGGGTTTCCCACGATACTTCTTGTGTACTTGCGCATGGTATTTCTTCTTGTGATCTTGGTTGCTGCAACAAATTGTTTATGGTTCAAGTAAAATGATAAAAATGGAATGAAATTCATGCTTGAGTCTAGCTTGTTGAAAAATCAACATGGTATCAGAGCATAGGTCTTGAAGAATCCATTGCACAAGCAAATTCCAGTCATCCTCTCTCTTCTACAAAATCGCATGACCCTCCTAAGGTTTCCAAAAATGATGTACGACCTACCTTTCTCAGAAGTTTCAGCACTTGCCACTTGGACGTTGGGGATAAAAAGTGCATAGGAGTGTATGGCCTCCTTCAGCACACCTCCAGCAAGCTTCAGATTGCATTTCCGAGCATTTTGACTTTTTGGCCCTAGGGTTTTGCTAATTTCTGCAGAAATTTCAGAATTAGGGTTTTTGCAACTCATTGAAGGAGCTCTTTAGCTCACCAGTGTTCCCATATCTTTCAAAGGCTTATTGTTGGCAGTCATAAGTCCAACAAAACCTAAAAAGTGCTATCCTAGCCTAGCCGTTAGGTTTTCTATCCTAGTTGACAAGGGTTTGTGAAGAATCTAAAATTATGATGAACATAATCATGATGGAAGACAAGCTTGGTAGATCAAGCAAACTCAGTTCCTGGAAGCCAAGACTTCAAGGAGATGAAGACATCAACATCTCAGCACTCTCAGGTATGTTCCCTATGAATGATAATACTTGGTTAATTGACAGTGGTGCCTCCAGGCACATGGTCAATTTTAGAGATCACCTAACAAATTTTGTTGAGAAAGAGACACATTTACATGTTGTCCTTGGAGATGATGACAGATATAATGTGAAAGGGGTTGGAACTTCTACTTTCCAACTAGATTCAGATATGTAGCTTCAACTAAGAGAAGTACTATGTGTACCTGGAATGAAGAGGAACCTCATCTCCATTTCTTCCTTGGAAGACAAAGGCTACAAGGTTACCTTTTCAAAAGGAAGAGTTATTGCATGGCAAAAAGACTCACATATAAATTATGCCAAGGTAATTGGTGTTCAAGAAAACAGCTTGTATAGATTAACCATCAAACCAGTCCATGCCCTTCTAGATGACACTATCAGCTTGAGTGAGCTATGGCATAGAAGACTTGCTCACATTCATTATAGAGCTCTCCCAGCACTAGGGAAGATGGTAACAGGTCTTCCAGAGATACAGATTCAGCATAAAGGTGTTTGCAAAGGTTGTGCTCTTGGCAAGAATGTTAAAGGATCCTTCTTGAGTAATGACAATAGATCCAAGGAAATCTTGGACTTGATACATTTAGATGTGTGTGGGGCAATGATTGTTGCATCTATGAATGGGTACTTGTACTATGTACTCTTCATATATGATCACTCTAGGAAAACTTGGATTTACTTCCTGAAGAACAAGGATGGAATCCTTGCAAAATTTCAAGAATTAAAAGCTTAGGTTGAGAACCTGACCAGAAGAAAGATCAAGGTACTAAGATCAGATAATGGAAAAGAATACACCTCCAAATATTTCAACAATTTATGTATTGAAGCAGGGATTAAGAGGGAGTTAACAGTTTCTTACAACCCTCAACAAAATGGGGTTGCAGGGAGGAAAAATAGAACTATCATCAAGGCAAACAAATCAATGATACATGATTAGAGTTTACCCGTGACTCTATGGGCAGAAGCATGCATGACAACAGTGTATGTTCAGAACATGAGTCCTCATCAGATCTTGAAGAACATTACCCCAAAATAAGCCTTCATTGACTAAAGCTTGATATTGGACACTTCAGGATATTTGGGTGCCCAATATATTTTCATGTACCCAAAGAGAAAAGATCCAAGCTAGACCCTTCAAGAAGAAAGGGCACATTTGTAGGATACAGTGAATCCTTGAAGGCATATCGGATCTAAATTCTTGGTCAGAGACAGATTGAAATAAGTAGAGATGCTACTTTTGAAAAAGAGATAACCTTTAAAAGATACAGAGAATCTCAAATGGAAATTGATAGTGAGACAATGCCTTCTCCCCCTTCAACAGTTCAGAGGGAGACAGACATTAGTCCAGTTGATCTAGTTGTCCTAGTTGATCCATTTGTTCCAGCCAATCCAGTTGCTCCAATTGACATGCCCAGAGATATTATAGTAGGACACAAAAGGCTTGCTTGGGCTCGACAAACTCTATAGGAAGCAGAGGGACATACAACCCCTCAAGGTAAAACTAGAGAGAGTAAGAGACCAAAGAGTTTCTCAAGCTACCTGTCAGCCATGAGCCACATCATTGACTCTGAGCCTTCTTGTCATGGAGAAGCTTCAGGTGAACAGGTATGGCAAGATGCCATGATAGAAGAATATCAGTCTATATTGAAAAATGATGTATGAGATATTGTTTTGAGACCAGAGGGAAAGTCTGTAGTGACTTCCAAATGGATTTATAAAATCAATCATGTAGTTGATGGAAGCATCGAAAAATACAAAGCTAGATTTGTAGCTAGAGAGTTCTCGCAAGTAGAGGGAGTTGACTATGATGAGACTTTTGCTCCAGTAGCCCGATACACTTCCATCTGTTCCATCATTTCACTAACTGCTTCCATGGGTTGGAAGCTACATTAGATGGATGTAAAGACAACCTTTCTCAATGGTGAAATTGAGGAAGAATTTTATATCGAGCAACCAGAAGAATTTGTTATACACAACAAAAAATCTCATGTGTGCAGGTTGAAGAAATCCTTGTATGGACTAAATCAAGCACCTCGTGCTTGGTACCAGAAAATGGATGGATTCCTGATGAGTTTGGGCTTCAACGAGAGTATTGTTGATCCAAACCTATATTATCACATTTATGGCAACGAGTGCTTAATATTGGTCCTATATGTGGACGACCTTTTCCTCGCCAGTTAATAGAGACTCATTATTGAATGCAAACAAGCCTTGACAACTAAATTTGAGATGAAGGATTTAGGCTTGATGCATTACTTCTTGGGACTAGAAGTATGGCAAAGGACATATGATATTTTCCTGAGTCAAGGAAAATATATTGTGGAGATATTGACAAAGTTCGGTATGACAGAATGCAAATCCATGCCTACACCAATGGTGATGGATTTGAAGAACATGAGTGATGTTGATTCATGAGAGATTGATCTACACTTGTACAGACAATTGATTAGATCATTGATGTATCTGGTTAACACCAGACCTGATATATGTTATGCAGTGAATGTGCTTAGCCAGTTCATGAGCCAACCGAGACAGACTCACTGGATAGAAGCAAAACATGTATTGAGATACCTACGAGGCATAGTTGGATATGGCCTAAGATATGCCTCCAATGTAGACTAGAGCCTGCGGGGATATGTCGATGCAGATTGGGCAGGGAGCGCAGTGGACCAGAAGAGCACCTCCGGTTGTTGCTTTACTTTAGGGTCTACCATGGTTTCTTGGTGCAGCAAGAAACAAAGCTCTGTGGCATTGAGTACCGCAGAGGCAGAGTATATAGCATTGAGTGTGGCAGTCCGCGAAGCAGTGTGGCTTCGCAAACTTATGACTGATTTATTCAATCATGAGATGGATCCTAATACTATCCATTGTGATAACTAGAGTTGTCTGAAGCTCTCTGAGAACCCTGTGTTTCATGATAGATCGAAAGACATCGAGATAAAATATCACTATATCAGAGACATGGTGCAAAGGAAAAGAATACACGTGCAGTTCCTTCCTACCCATGAGCATATTGTAGACATCTTCACTAAACCGCTTGCGAAGACAAAGTTCAAGTACTTCCGTGAGAGACTTGGCCTAGTGGAGAATGCCTCCCTAGTTGAGAGGGAGTGTTGATGATTACAGCTACGTGAGAAATCCTCTAGGACACAGACTGAGTAACTCGACCCGAGAGAGAGCCCATGAGTTGGGTGTGCCCGTGATATGGGTCTTTGGTTCCTCTTTGAGACAAAGATGGAACGTTGTGCCCATGAGTTGGGTGTGTCCGTAATATGGGTGTGTGGTTCCTCTCTGAGACAAAGATGGAACGTTGTGACCCTGTGTGAGGTGGTGAATCCCATGATTTGGGTGTGTGGTTCCTCTCTGAGACAGAGATGAAATGTTGTGTGCCTCTATGTAGGGAAGCCCATGACCTGGGTGTGTGGTTCCTCTCTGAGACGAAGATGGAATGTTGTGTGCCCCTGTGTGGGAAAGCCCATCAGTTGGGTGTATCATTCTCTCTGAGACAAAAATGAAATGATGTACTCCTCTGTGTAGAGATTTGATATGATGTGATACTCTAGATGATTCTCCTGTGAGACATTGTGAGAAAGAGATCTGTTTATTTGGATGTGCCTGTGGCTAAGCACAGGTGAACGTTATCCTAGTGGTTGAGCACTAGTGAGTGTGGTTCTCCTGTGAGACATAGTGAGATAGAGATGTGGACATCCTTATGGCTGAGCACAGATGGATGTTCCCCTAGTGGTTGAGCACTAGTGGGTGTATGGGATCCCTTGTTATATTGTACAAGAGTCAGACTTACATGTAACCCTATTTGTGATGTAAAGGGTACAGGTCGGCCCCACCATAAAGTGAAAGATAATTAATGTAAAATATAATTAATATGGTAAGTATTAATTATATTGTGAGTTATTGAGGTCGGCTTTGTTGTGCCAATAGACACTACTATTGATAGGCTCGGTCTAATATAAATAAAGGTAAATTCCCCATTGAGGGATCATAACACAAGTGTGAGTTTGGAAATTTCAGCAAGTAATTGTTCTTGGGAAAAGTGTGCACCTCTCTTGGGCGCTAGTCTTTTAGGGTTTTGTAAGAACCCTATTGTGTGCAAGGTTTTTATGGTGGTGGAGTTCTGTCTCTTGAAGAATATAGCAAAGGATTGGTTGGGTTTTCTTCCCTTGTTGAGAAGGGTTTCCCATGATACTTATTGTGTACTTATGCATGGTATTTCTTCTTGTGATCTTGGTTGCTACAACAAAGTGTTTATGGTTCAAGTAAAATGATAAAAATGGAATGAACTTCATGCTTGAGTCTAGCTTGTTGAAAAATAAATAGCAACAAAATCATTGCTTCTGAAGTCGACTCGACTTCAGACTCAACTCGACCCGACTTAGGCTGAGTTGGTATAAACCGACTCGACAAGACATGATAAAATCGACTCGACCATGCTATGGCATGAGAAGATGGGACACATTGGATAAAAAAGACTTCAAGCTATGAAAAACAAAGGTATGGTCGAAGGTTTTCCTGAATGTGGTTTAGAAGTTGACTTTTGTGAACATTGCATATATGGAAAACAAAGTTGGGTGAGGTTTCCATCTGGAGCGACAAGGGAAAATGGGATTCTAGAATTGGTGTATAGTGATGTGTTTAGCCCAGTTTCAATGCCTTCACTTGGTGGATCCTTGTATTATGTCTCCTTCATAGATGATTTTTCCAGGAAGACATGGATATATTTCCTAAGGAAGAAATCAAAGGTTTTCAAGAAATTCAAAGAGTTTAAATCTCTTGTAGAAAACCAGATAGTTAAGAAGATTTAGGTGTTGAGAACTGAAAATGGTGGTGAATTCTATGGAAAATAATTTGATCGGTTCTGTAAGTAGTGTAGCATAGCATGCCAAAATACCACACCATATACCCCATAGTAAAATGGAGTTGACGAGAGAATGAAGAGAACGTTGATGGATAAGGCAAGGAGCATGTTGTTACGAGGAAAATCTCTCTATGGATAGGGGTAAACCACAACAGACAGAAATGACTGCATAAATCAATTCTAATCTCATGTATGTTATATAAACAAATATGCTAGCAAGACAAGATAAAAGGCCTACCTCGTCCAGACGTTCGATGAAGTCCATCGTTGAGCACTTGACTCAAAGCAATACACATGCAACTTGTCCTCAACAAACAAGAAACACAAGCATATGGTGATAATATATAATGTTAGCACATTCAATAGCATACTCCATAAACATTCATAACAAATACGCCCATGGAATAACAACTCAAATATTTGCAAGATATTAATTTGATGAGAAAAGAGTATTTATATTAAAATGTAATCAACATAAGTGAATGAATTACAAACTTTCGTGCTGGCACGGTTCGGAACCGAAAAACTAAGTCCCTTCCAGCTGGGCCTCCGCCACTTCAATCCTCCACCACAGGGAAGCTCATATAAGAGAGACAATGAGGTTCTCAATCAATTAGGGAAGAGATTGGGGGTTGAACAATGTGTTCAGACTTAAAAGGACAAAGAGATGCAGACTCAATATGAAGTGAATAATTTCTTCAGAGTAACTTTTCTCTCAAAGTTGAATTCTTCTCCTCTTTTGCATAGCTCAGATTTGGCCCATTTATATCCTTCAAGTGGAGGTAAAGGGTCAATTCGGAACGTTTCCAGTATATGGAAGGTCAAGGATCATGGATCTCATGACGTGACATGGAAACCCGACACCATTTTTTTAATTTTGAGCACAAAACCCGATGTACGCGGGATGTAGTGGTGCAACCTATGTATACGCATGTTGTATAATAGTTGGGGCACGTATATGTGGAAAAATAATGTTTTTAGATCGGGGATTTGCAAAAAGGGACTTCAAGTCTGTATAGGGAAATGGAAAAAGGCCTTCTGAGCAAATTTCCATAAGGTGAGGCAAATCTTGCTATAACAGATGCCCCCTAATGTGTGAGGTTAGAGGAGTATCTGCGATGGTCGAAATATATTATAATACCCAGAAGTGGAGTAATGGAGACCCAGTTGGACGAACTAGTTGCTCATGAGAATATTTAAATTTGTACTGACTTTGCATACATGCCTACCCATTGAATTACACTGTAGATCCACATGAAAATATACCAAATAGTTGTCGATGGCCATGAATAGGCAATACACAGGTGGCTACATGCCAAAGGTTGTCATAGTCACGTACAAGGCCCAGTAAAACCAATCTCAAAATCAATCTAAAGATATTTGTATACAATGGACTACAATCTGATCTCCCATGGTCACTAAAGTCACATAAGTATTGGTCCAATGAAAGATAGCAACAGTTCAGGAAAGCTGGGACTATGAACTGATGTCTTCAAGTCTTCTGCACAATCTGCCAAAGGTGAAATTCTACATCGTGTGAATAAAATAGTTGAGGTCGAACACAACGAGACATCGTTTGATTACTGGTCATTAAGGTATATCGTTAACCAATGTGAGACAACCTACTAATAATGAAAGTAGGTATCAAGGCACCAAGTAGATTCTTACAAGTGTGAATAAAGGTGTTCGGGTCGAACACTTGAAGAATCCATCGATCAGGAGACATTGATGTATTCCCAATTGTCGATGGTGGGAGAACCTGCCACTAATGACTGCAAGCCTCGAGGTACTCATAGGACTCTAGGTCTCGTTTCCAGAATAGATGGGCTGAAGTCGATGGAAGGAGACCCACTGAAAGGAGAGCATTGAGGCATCTCTCATCGTTGAGCACAAGGTACAAAGCAGAAGCTTGATGATTTGGAGGAAATCAGATGAAGAACATGTTCATGAAATTGCGACTATGTGTGTCTTTCACGTGTGCCAGATGCAAACTGTACACGAAAAAGACCCTCTGAATAACAACCAATAAGGAAAACTGTTGACAAAGGCAAGTAAACCACCGATAAGGCTAGTGGCATCCAAGACACTACACAAATCCCAATGTGTGAATAGATTTATTATCGCCGAACACAAGGGAAACCACCTAGTCAGTGACTAATGATGAAATGTTGACTATTGGGTTCAAGGTTGCCTACCAAAGAGGAAAGTAGGACCAGGGTGCACAATAGGACTACAACTTCATGTGACTCTGAGACACACTGAGCGTATGGCCAACATGCAACATCAAGAGTTCTGAGGAATGGTCGACACAGGTTGATAGACATCCTTTGAACAAGAGCATGAGACATATGGAATACTCTAGAAACATAGACTCAATGATGAAACTTTGAGATGCAAGAGACATCAATGAAGCTCTCCATAGGGACTGGAAGAGTAACCAGTCAGGGGAGTAAACTCTCTGTAACAAGCTCAGCTTCCTAAGGTCATGCTAAACCCAAAATTTTGATGACAAGTGGAATCAAAAATTTTGTGCTCTGTTCAAAGGCGACACGACTGCTGCCAATATAAGATAATACTCTTTTCTCGCCCGTCTTTTTTTGTTTTTTCATAATCAAATGAATGTTATGATACAAAGGAGGAAACAAGTGTTGCAAGTAAGCAATCTAGTTCCAACAATGGAAAATACCTATGCTCAATGCAAGGAGGTGCATGTGGGAGATGGACACTCGGGGCAATGTTTCCTCTTGGGTATAGGGTGTCAAGTTGCAAAGGATATAAATGAGGCTATGCTTGGCTGATGATGCAAACTGTTGAGGTGAAAGGCTTATAATGCAAAAGCGAGAACCGAAAATAAGCTCAATACTGCAAGCAAGAGACTGAGATGCAATTACAACTTAATGCCAAAACATTTCATTTTTCTTAATCTTAGTCTACTTGGTTTGAAAAGGGGATAAACTTGCACCAAATAGACGTCCTTTCAAATCTAATTTACGAGCGTGAAAGAGACAAGTTCACTCAGAAATCTTCTCACTTTTTAAGAGAGTTGAAAAACAGCTTAAATCAAACTCGTTTGGGAGTCCTCTAGGTATAAGTCAACATTTTTATGAGTAATACATGAGGTTCAAGCATAAAGTCATGTATTAGTTATAAGGGACTCCTAGTCCTACGGACAAAAATCTTTGCATGGGCACCAAATGAAGCAGGGGATCTAACTAGGGTACCCATGTTTTGTAAGTCTCTACCATTTGACAACGACACTTCTAGTTGCAGATAGAAGGTTCTGTGTCACTATAAAATGGGTTCGTACCTAAGGCATGCGAGTTGCAGTCATAAGATGATGCAAGTGTGCATGGTAGATTGGATACATATCCTATATGTTGGGTAACAAAAATAATTGTCCAAAGCTACGAACGGGCGACATGGCGCTAAAAAAAACAAGAATCCCTGGATAAAACTACAAAAACCATCTCCATCCACTGTCATATTAGTCAATTAGGGAAAAATATTATACAAAACTATACAAAGTGGGTAAAAATTTGCTATAAATAGTAAAAAAAAAAACAATTTTACTATACCATATGTATTTTTTACCCAAATAATGGATTTTGGACCAAATTGCCTCCGAATTTCAACTACTGATTGCAGGAGACACGAGGGACGAAATCGATGATCGTTTGGACCAAGTAATTCCTCTTGCTCTCCTCTTCCTTTTCAGTGGATTAAAATTTGTAATTAGGCTTCATTTTTTAAGTTATTTAGGGTGCAACTTCAAAACTGAGGTGTACACGGGCTACAGTTTATCGGGTCGCATATACACATACTTATACACGACTATTTGAAAAACAAAAATCGTATAAGAAGCCCTTTACGCGATTGTGTACACTACATCTCACGTATATGCCTGTGGATAAGGTTTTTTACATGTTGCTAACTCAAAAAAGGGTTTGACTCTTGCAAGATGGTGCTAGAGTGGAGAGAAAGAGAGCATGAGGAGGTGGATGTTGCAATGGAGAGAGATCTAGGGGCCCAAATGGACTTTAAAATATGTGGTCTATACAAGTTCTGGGCTCTCAAAGGTATGAGGGATCAAGTGAGGTTGCTTCAGCTGCTTGTGAACTACTGGGATCCGGATAGTGAGGCCTTCAATCTTGATGGAAAACCATTAAGGATTGAAGTTGAGGACATTTATTTCTTGACGGGATTGTCAAGTCAGGGTGAGGTGGTCAACCTCAAAGCCCGAGGAGATGGGAGTGGCATGGATATCGAGGATTACATAGCCACTCATTGCATTGCAAGGATCGAGAAGGGAGGGAGCCAACTCCCAATTAGAGCGATAAACAATATGAGTCTGAAGATTGTTGTCCTAGTTTTGACATGGATCACAGGGTCAGCCTCTTTACACCAGGCATCGAGACCACTTATATTCTATTCAATGGAGTGCTTGCGACCCATGGTGTACGAATGATGCACCTCACTGCTGGCCAACATGAAGAGTCAGCTGACAAACTGCAAACTGGATAGAAAGAGGAACTTCAGGTTCTTGTCTATCCTTTGTAGTTTTTTCTTTGAGCGGGTTCCAAGTCTGAGCCATAGAGTTGAGATTATTCCGCGTGGACCTCGCAATTCATCCATGGCACGGTGGACCAAGGTGATGAGGCGGTAGAGGGGTGGTAAGGTTCCAACACCCTACAACGATGACTTTTTTTTTCTGTTGGAGTCAACAAGTGATAGCTCTGGATGACTATCCCTATGCGGGGATCAACTTTACAGGAGATCCAAACATGTCGTTACCACCCGGGTCCTCCTATAGAGACATAGGTATGCCAAAGTTTTTGAATATTTCATTTTTTTTGTATTTTTGTATAGGAAAACAAAAATATTTTTGGATGATGTTAAGTACTAACTAAACATGTATGTGACACAGACGTAGGTCCACGACGATCGGACGGCCTTCCACAACATCGACAGAGGCACAGGGGAGATGAGGCAGCAGGAGGGGACGCACATAGAGTGCTTCAAAACGTGTAGGGAAACCTATCTCATTTGATGCAGAGGATCCCCATGGTTCAGGTGGAGGAGCTGTTGGAGGCTATGCAACGACAGCTGGTAGGTGTGCCCCATGCATGGGTACGACTCTTTCGGTGTCTCCCAAACACCATAGTCTGCTATCATGACACTCATCCAGTGCCACAGGCGTAGATGTTGTGACTATTGTATGATCGGCCATATATGTATATTGAGGGTGTCAGCCCCAATTTTGTACTATAACATCATATTTTTTGAAATATATATAAAAACATTGATCTTCGGCTTCACTTATGTTACAATGTGTACATTGATGAAAAATGTTTTCTTTGCTTTAGTTATGTGACAAATGCCAATCTAAAACAAAATTAGCATATGCATCAGATACATAATTAGAACTTCTAGGTATGTGATGATAAGTAATAAAATCAAACTGTTGTTCCAAAAGTCGTACCCGTAAGAATCATTGGATTAGAGTAGGATCACGCACACGATAATTGTCGTTCAACTGACATACTACTAACTAGGAGTCCAAGCGAACCTCTAAAGAGTGAATACCATGTGAAATGGCATCATGCAAAAGTTCTATAATGACGCTATATTTGGCCACATTATTCATGGATGGCCCTAGGCATACACCACCTGAAGACACTAGTAGACCCTCGGGTGAGTAAATGACCTGAGCGGTGGAAGCCAAGTTCTGTGTATGACGATTGGCCCTGTCTGCGAATCCTCAGTAGACCGAAGACTCCGTTGACATCTGCTAACCAAGGGAAAACTTGATAAGCAAGCTGAAGATAAAAACAAAGGGAAAATATATATACACTAAAATACATTAATATACAAAGAGTTACGCCCAAGCTTGGGGCTCAAGCGTAATATCTTTTCAAATAGAGTCCATTCCTGGGATCAACCAACATATTCCCTTCATAATCTTCTAATTCATAGCTCCTTTTTCTAAGACATGTCGCACAATATAGGGATCGTGCCACATGGGTTTGAACTTGCCTGCCCCTAGTGGTTATTTGGCTTGATCATATAGAAGGTCCAAGTCACCCTCAACGTACTGTCAAGGACAGGCAGACTTATCGTATTGGACCTTGACACATCTTTTATTCGCTTTGATAGTTGTAGAGGCGTCTCGACACTGCTCATCTAGACTCTATAGGTGTAGGAGGCATTGTTCGAGATAGGAAGTGTCAGGTAGGAGCGCAACTGCCAATATGAGAGAAGCAATTTTGCATTCAATAGGTAAGATCGACTCCACACCATGTACTAACTGGAAAGGATAAAAACCGGTGGAAGTTTTGACTGAGGTTCGGTATGCCCAAAGTGTTGGATAAAGCATGATATGTTAGTCAGATTTGCTCTGGCTGACAGTTTTCTACAAATGCTCTTGAGATACTTGTTCATGGCCTCCACTTGTCCATTTTCCTGGGGGTAGTAAGGGGAAGAATGACCATGCCTAAAACCTAGTTTTGATGCCAGTTCTTTCATCATTTCATTCTAAAATTGACTGCCATGATCAGTGACAATCTCATTCGGGATTCCGAACCTGGCTATAATTTGATTGAATACGAAGAAGGAAACAATCTTACCATCGGATTTAACTGTAGGCATGGCCTCGACCCACTTAGTAAAGTAGTCTATGACCACGATAATGTGTTGATTCCCCCCAGCCGAAGTTGGGTTGCAATCCACAATATCCACCCCCCACTTGGTGAAGGGACCGACAATAATGACTGGATGAAGAGGGGTTGGGTGAGAGCGCATTTTCCGAGTGAACATCTGGCAGGGGTGACACTTCTTAACTGCTTTGACGCAATCTTTAAAGATAGATGGCCAAAAATAACCGGCTCGCAAAATTTTCTGGGTTGTCGCAAGCCCAGATAGGTGACCACCACAATCCCCACTATGGCATTCGTTTAGAACAGACTCAGCTTCTTCGCGAGTTAAACAACGACGTGAGATATTGTCTATTCCTCGATGATATAGAGTGTCACCGATGATGACATAGTTCTTAGCTTGGTATCGTATATGTCATCGGTCATCTCATGAGATATGTTGAGGGAACTTCAAAGTTTGAAGATAGAAAACAATATCTGCATACCAGGGGTCTGATGACGAGACAAGGAAAATGTGTTCATCCACAAATGAATCAACATGAATAACATCCTCATCTAGCTGAGGGAAATCAGATATTAACTCAGCAAAGACTAGTGATTTCTTGGACTTCGCAGAAGTGAAATCGAGATCGAATTCATATAGAATGACAATCCATTTATTGTACTTTCCCCCTATGATACGCCTCGTAAGGACGTATTGAAATGGATTGACATTGACAACCACAATAGTTTTTCAAAACAATATATAGTGTTGTAATCGTTGGACTGCGTGAATGACAACCAAAGCTAGACTTTCAACATGAGAATACTTGAGTTTAGGGCTGACTAAGTTTTGAATAAGATAGTAAATGACGTGCTCATGGAGCTCATCATCCTTCTAAACCAACACCATACCAATCGTCTCTTCAGACGTGGCGACATATAGCAAGTAATCTCTATTGTAGTCTGGAGACTTCAACAGAGGTGTCGATACCAAGCCTTTCTTCAAAGCATCGAAGGATTCCTAAGCTCGCTCATCCTAGATAAAAGGAGTGTCCTTCTTCAAGAGACACATGAAACCCTTGGTAATATTAGCATAGTTCACTATAAACCATCGTAAAAAGTTAGCTTTCCCCTGTAAACCTTAAAGTTGACAAATAGTGTGTCGAGGAGGCAATAGAAGTATTGCCTCAACTTTAAACGGATCTACTATGATCCCAGACTCGGAGACTAAAAATCCTAGAAGTCGACCTGACCTAATGGAAAAGATGCATTTATGAGGGTTCAACCAGATGCGATAATGGTGACATATTTCAAAAACTAGTTGTAGGTGTTTAGGGTGATCCACTCTCTTATGTGAGTGAGTAGAAAGATCGTCGAGATAGGCTTCGACTATATGCTTGAGATCGTGAAATGCGAAAGTCATAGCACATTGGAAGGTTTCTCTGGCATTCATAAGGTCGAAAGGCATCTTCTGGTATGCGAAAGTACCCCAAGGGAAAATAAATGTCGTCTTATCTTGTCTGTTTTAATCTAAATTTGGTTATACCCTGAAAATCTATCCATGAAAGAAAAAAATTTGATTCCCGCACATTCATCGAGGATCCGATCGATGAAGGGTGTCGGGAAGTTGTCTTTGGGACAAGCCTTCTTTAGGTCATGAAAATCCATGCATACGCGGATGGTTCCTTGCTTTTTATTTATAGGAACGGGATTGGATACCTATTCAGTTAAGGAAACCGAGTAGATAAAGACAACATTAAGCAGTTTTTCTACCTCTGCCTTAATAGCAGGGGCCTTCCTAGGATTGACAGCTCTAAGTTGTTGTCGAACAAGCTTAGCATCCGGGTAGGTTTTAATCTCATGCTCGACAATTCGAGGGTCTATTCCTCGCATCTCTTCATATGACCAAGCGAATACATCGCGAAATTCTTTGAAGAGATCGATGTAGATCATAATTTCTTCTGGAGAAAAATATGCACTAATGTATACATTTTCAATCTTGTTAAGGATATGAGAGATATCGATCATGGCAGTAGGAGAAATACTCGCCATGTTTCCTTCGGCATACATTCTGTGCATATCAAGTGGAACTACGGCGTGATCGACTATCTCGCTCAAAGTAGATCTAAAATCATCTTGTTTGTTTCTAGCAAGCTCTGGGAGAAAATAAGAGCGATGATGCATATCATCCCAAGGCTTGTCATAACTATTCATGGCCTCTATGATAGCTTCATTCGAAGGTAAAGTCTCATCGAGGCAGTCACATGAACAAGATGATGAAGTGGCCCACATGGGCTCTAGAACAGGGTCCTCCTCGTCCGTCCGCGAGGTAACAGGATCGAGATCGGTGGAAGAGTCAAGAACAACTTGATACACAATCTTTGTTGTCGATAGTGGCATGGCCATTCCAGAATGTGACTGACCTTCACAAGACACAGTCGAGGAATGTAGGGTCCAAGGATTGTTAAAATAGGAAGTGTGGAAAGGAACGAACCTCTCTAACGAAGCGGGCATACTAGACATGGCGTATATATGATGAACCGATGCCATGAAGTCGAAGGAACCCATAAGGGATGAATACATTCTAACACCAATATTCTCAGTTGCCGACTGAGAATTGTCGATCACAGGGATCGACGGTCCAATAGATGCACTGGGGCTAGCGTACACAAAGGACAACTGGTCGATCATCATGATCTTCCCATCGTGAGGAAAGAAAAGAGTGCAGAAGATGGACGATACGATTACAGTCATAGCAAAATTCCAGTTGCATCCTAGTAACAAGTTATAATTGAGGGGTGCATCAACCACCTCGACATCCACCTCTATTGTCTTCCCACCTAACTGCACCAGAAAGGCAGGAAGAATATCGTGAGGGTGGAAGGAACGATCATCAAAAGCAGTCAACATGGTCGAAGACTGAGAAAGGGTCGGAGAGTCGAGGGCTTTCCAACAGACCAGGGACATCACACATGTTGCAGTGCCTTCATAAAAAATTGTACACTTGATGGTATACTTTGAGTAACCCATGTGGATTTGGAATGCCGAATGGTAAGGCAAGTGAGGCTTCAAATCTGTGATGTCAAACTTGATAACTTTCAAGCCACAAGGATTTATAGCTCCTAACATAGGTAACAAAGAATTCCTCTATGAAGGACATGTCTGGAGTACCTTCAGAGCCGACATCGCACAAGGGGTTTGCCCAGATCCTCAACAATAGAGTAATTATGGGCATCTCTAGCATTAGGATTATGGGTAGAGCACTTGAGTACTCCTTTCAAAATACGAGGCAGGGGCTCTGTTTTTTCGATCTGTAAGGGAATTTATGGAGGAGGTGGAGACTCTAGACCAGGTACACTCTGTAGAGAACTGTTATCGCAAGACCGAGTGGCTACATTAACCTTAGATTTAACCATATTGATACATAAATGGTCATTGTCTTACGTCGGTGGGTTTTGACTCCCGCACAACACATTTCCAGCATTTGACGAGCTCGAGGCCATGTGTCGGTTATGTGGAAATGGATTAGTCAACATAGCGGGCGGTAGAGATAAAAGCCTCATAGCTTCCACAAGTTTGGGGCATAAATGGGTAAGGTGGTCTTCTGTACAAAGCTTTCAGGGAAACTTCACCTTCCTCCTTTCTTCCTTGCCCTCACCAGCATTATTGTTCGACTTCTCATTATTACCGATGTCCTTGGGTTTATTATTATTCTTCCCACCCTTACGATTATTACCACATACTTTCTTCTTATTCCCTCCTGATTGTCGGTTACCATTCGAGTTGGTCGACGATTGCACAAAATGTACATCCACTGACTGAGTGGGAGTGGAGGACACAGATGAAGCTCACCCTTCTACAAACTGGTTTAGAGACAACTCTTTCAAATGGCTTGTTATCGAGTCTACAGATTTCACATTGGTAGAGCCTACAATGCCATTAACACGAGGCCTAGGCTTTTGTCTAGGGTCATAGTTCAACCTCGGTGTGTCTGGAAGAATCTCGTATAACATCCCAGACTAAGCATATATAAGATCTAACTACTAGGATTTAAAAATTGCTTATTCCTTCGATGTAACACTAGATGTAGAAACATCCTTTGAAATATAAGGCTGTAGAGACTTAAGGAACCACTCTAGTAGGAATTCTGGGGGTATGTAGGCCTTGATCAACCTCTTCTGTCTACGCCACTTCTGGATGTGATCCGAGATATGAGTGGCCTTGTCTTGACGTAAGGTGGACAGAAGTTGTATGCCAACATCGTAACGAACCGACAATTGGAAGTGGTTGAGGATCAAAATTAAAACCATTTGATTAAAAGTTTTGTATGTCCCCCTCGGTAGCTCAATATACCATTTCGCGGCAACCCCTATGAGGGTGCGTTGAAACATTCTTAACCAAATAGAATCATTGTTAAGGGAATTCGAAGAGCACCAAAGGTGAAAAGTGGTAACGTAATCACCATGATCCTCGCCAGTTTTACCCTTGAATTTTGGAATATAAGAAGGAATCTTAGTGGGGATGGGGGCCCATGTCTGATCATGACAGAAGGAATTGTTCATTAGCTTAGACAAGCCTGGTAGATTGAGTGTGGCCAGAAAAGGGAGACGTGGCTGCGACATTTGGCCCCAAGATCCCTGGAAAGATTGTTGTTGGGGAATCGCAACCCATCTAGGGTTCTGGTAAGCAGCATGGGCCTGTCTGGGATTGTAAGACCCTCCTCCAAAACGATTCATGAGGGGTTGGTTGGGCACCATTCCAATAGGAATGTTCTGATGAGGGTTGTAAAAAATTTCCCAAGCTGGATTGGCTCCAGGTTGGGGGTTTCCCAAGGTATGAAATTAACCTCCTCTAGGTGTGAATCTGGAGAATAAAGGTGGATTCGTCATGCCAAACGTATTGGTCGGAATCGATGCAGAGGAGGTGGGTGTAAAGGATGGACCGTGAGCAATAGCTTGTCTGCCAAGTTGCTTACTCCATCCAGGAGCATTAGAACCAGGATTAGACCCGGGGTGAAAAGGAGGAAGGCCTCCAACTGCAGGAGTCGTTTGTGGGACATGAGAACCACCAAACAAGAATGGAGTATGTGAAGGAGCCATGCCCCCAAGTCCAATACTAGTATTCAAACTAGCCGTAGGGATGGAGGATGAAAATTGCGATGTGAAATTTAGCATACCATAAGAAAAAGGGCTAGAGGCCATAGGGATGGACTGAATATTGTAGTCCGACGAGTGACAAAGGGACCCAAAAGGTGTCGTGGCTATAGGTATGATGATAGGAACCTCCAGCAGTACAACCATGGTGGTTGAAGGTGTCGAAGGAGTACCGTTAACTATAGTGGGTATGGGAGTTAAAGGAATCCCAGTATACTTTTGACTCAATTCAATACTCATCCTAGTATGATCACAAGTCTCGTAAGTGGAGGTGTGTGTACCATGTTTGATAACTTTATGCCTTTTAGAAGGCAAAGACTCAAAATGCGGTGGTAACTGTACCAAGCGGAGAGACCTGTAGGGAAGTTGGTTTGGCTCCACGATGACTCAAGACTCGTGATATAAAAATCAAATCCTAATGCCAACTAGTAATCAGAGAGTACACCAAAATAATCAGAAGGCCAATATGCACACAAACAAGATAAAGTGGTGAAACAGGCCTCCCTCCCTAAAGTAGGTATGCCTCACCTAAGAGGGGCCTGAGACTCCCTGCTAAAGATCGGAGGTATCAGAATTAGTTATAAGGACCCTCATGGGCTTAATAGTTAGTCGGTTAGATCCCCCCAGAGAGGTAATCCTCCATAAAGGCTGTGTAATGTTCGACCCTTATCTAACCCAGGGTACCGACAGAATAACCCCTGCAAGTAACCTATGTGGTACCTATGTCAAGCAACTAAGCAACCACGATATAACCGATGCGCAGGTGAACAGTCATAAGTCAATTCCACCTTATGGGCATGGTAACAAAGCCAGAAACCTCGAAAGCACCGCCTCTCACAGAGGTAAAGGTACTATCCAGATCCCCATATACGAATAGATCCCTATAAATATATATGACACTAAGATATCCCCTCAACCAACCTCACACGGCCTCGTGTTTGACTCTGGCGTAAGCGGAGCCTCCTGATGTCACCAATTATACAATGGATTTCTCCACTCCCTTAGTCAGACACATATGTTGATTTAATAGCCTTGGAGAAGTTTACTCACAAAATCCTATTCCAAGGCTCTAAATCCTAAGCTAGTTTGTGCACCCTAGAAAATAAAATCGTTACTAATCAATTTTAAATTATAAGCATTACTTTTAGTGGCCTTTCTTACTCAAAAAAGGTGTGATCATGAAATTAATGATGTTATGACTTAGCAAGTAAAATAAATGAATATGAATAAAATGCAAAGTCCTAACTTCAATTCCCAATAAATGATATGCTTTTCAAAATGCAATTTTCAATTTAGTCCTGCAATTCTAAATAAGATGCAATCTTTATTTACATGTACTAAGATCAATGATAAGGACTCAAAAGATCAAATGCCAAAAATGCAAAATGCCTAATACTTTTGTATTTTCAATATAAAAGAATGAAAATGCAAGGACTGAACAACAGGTTGATATACAGACCCTATTGTATGTAAACAGAGACAAAGCAAGTAGGATATCAAGAAGAAAACACCCAGCCCAAGATGCAAGGACAATCAAATGAAAAGGATGATGAGAAAGACATCGCCCAAAAATTCAACCAAAGAAAGGTTTCTTGTCATTCCACAGACACTTAACAGTCATAACAGATACCCAAGAAGACTAAACAAGCATCAAAACTTACTCAACAAACATCTAACCCAGCAACCAAGCAGAAAAGGATGATGTACGTGACTGTTCAAGAAAAAAGCGCATATATACGCCTCTTGCAGGAGGACAACACGCCTATGTACACGATTGTAGGGTAAAAACCCGTGTATATGTGTTAAAACATAGCCAGGCTAAGGATAAGTCTAAGAAACTTAGACTCGGAATGAACAGAGGTTGTCAAGCAATCAGACAACAAGAAACTCAATATAAATGAGAGCAATCAAAGGAGAAAAACACTCCAAACCCCAAAAAAGAAGATTTTATCCCCAATATGGTCACCAATTCTGTTACGAAGAAAATCTCTCTATGACTAGGGGTAAACCACAACAGACGGAAATGACTGCATAAATCAACTTTAATCTCAGGTATGCTATATAAACAAATATGCTAGCAAGACAAGATAAAAGGCCTACCTCATCCAAACATTCAACGAAGTCCACCGTTGAACACTTGACTCATAGAAATACACATGCAACTTGTCCTCAACAACCAAGAAACACAAGCATATGGTGATAATATATAATGTTAGCACATTCAATAGCATAATCCATCAACATTCATAACAAATACACCCATGAAATAACAATTCAAATATTTGCAAGATATTAATTGGACGAGAAAAGAGTATTTCTATTAAAATGTAATCAACAGAAGTGAATGAATTACAAACTTTCGTGTCGGCACGGTTCGAAACCGAGAAACCAAGTCCCTTCCTATCAATCCTCCAGCACTTCAATCCTCCACCAAAGGCAAGCTCATATAAGAGAATGAGGTTCTCAATCAAGTAGGGAAGAGCTTGGGGGCTGGACAATGTGTTCAGAATTAAAAGGACAAAGGGATGCAGACTCAATATGAAGTGAATAATTTCTTTAGAGTAACTTTGCTCTCAAAGTTGAATTCTTCTCCTCTTTTCCATAGCTTGGATTTGGCCCATTTATAGCCTTCAAGTGGAACTAAAGGGTTGAGTCAGAACATTTCCAGTATATTGAAGGTCAAGGATCATGGATCTCGTGACATGACATGGACACCCGACACCATTTTTTAATTTTGAGCACAAAACTCGATGTACGCGGGCTGTAGTGGTGCAACCTATGTATACAGATGTTGTATAATAGTTAGGGTGCGTATATGTGGAAAAATAATGTTTTTAGCTCTGAGATTTGCAAAAAGGGACTTCAAGTCTGCATAGGGAAATGGAAAAAAGGCCTTCTGAGCAAATTTGCATAAGGTGAGGAAAATTTTGCTATAACACATGCTCAATGGTGTTGGGATCGCACAAGAAATATGGGCGGAGGCAGTCGACACTACAAGATATCTGGTGAATATGTCTCCTTCGTCTGCGCTAGTCGACATGACTCCACATGAGGTATGGTCGGCTAAGAAGCCTTCAGTTGCACATCTCAAGGTATTTGTCTGTGATTCATTTATGCATGTTCCCAAGGAAAAGAGGAGCAAGCTAGATGAGAAGGCAACCAAATGTATTTTCATTGGATATAAAGAATGAATGAAAGGATATAAACTCTGGGATCCTGCATCGAGGAGAACGATGTACAGTTGAGATGTGGTCTTCAGAGAAGTCGGAGGTAAGTCTGATCCTGAAGAAGTTGTTGAGACTGAGAATAATCTTGATACGGTGTGGTTTGAGCTGAGGAACGAAGAAGATGATTCAGATGAGTCGACTTAATCTGAGGAAGAGGTGGAACAACAGACTCTGGTGGTAAGGAGGTCAGAAAGAGTAAGAAAACTAGTCGAAAGGTATAGTCCACCGAACTTCCATTCTACATTCGTGCTAACTGCGATCGATGATGAGCCCAACTTGGTCGGTGAGGCAGTTGACTTAGCAGAGGGTAAACTCTAGAAGGATGCCATGGTTGAAGAGATGGAATCCTTGCACAAGAATGAGACATGGGATTTAGTCAAGTTACCTAGTGGAAGAAAGCTCGTCAGTAGCAAATGGGTATTCAAGAAGAAGATGAATGTTGCAGGATAAGTCGAGAAGTTCAAATCTCGACTAGTAGCGAAAGGTTATTTCCAATTCGAGGGAGTCAACTTCGGTGAGATTTTTTCCCCTGTTGCAAAACTAACTTCCATTAGAGTACTAATGTCTCTGGCTATAATATCCGATCTGGAAATAGAACAGATGGATGTGAAAACAACATTCCTACATGGGGACCTAGAAGAAGAAATCTACATGAAACAACATGAACGATTTGTAGTAAAGGGAAAGCAAGAGTTGGTGTGCAAAATGAAAAGATCCCTCTACGATTTAAAGCAATCACCAAGGATGTGGTACCAAAAGTTCGACACATACATCCTTAGTCTGGGATTTGTGAGAAGCAAATTTGATCACTGCATTTATTCCAAGGAAGAAGGTGGGTGTTTCATATATGTAGCTTTGTATGTTGATGACATGGTGTTGATTGGAAACAACATGGATGTAAAAAAGGAGATGAAGAAGTAGTTATCCTCCAAGTTTGACATGAAGGATCTCGGTGCAGTTAACTTCATTCTAGGAATGGAAATCAAGAGAGATCGAACCACTATAAAGCTCTGGTTGAATCGGACGAAGTATATTGAAATAGTTCTGAAACGATTCAACATGCAGGATTGCAAACCAGTGAAGGTTCCAATTCCTGTGGGAGAAAGGCTTATTGTTGAACAGTGTCCAAAGACACGTGAAGAAATAGAGGACATGGCATGTGTTCACTATGCAAGTGTTGTTGGTAGTCTAATTTATTTGATGGTCTGCACTCGACCAAACATTTCCCATGTAGTGGGAGTGTTGAGCAGGTACATGTCCACGCTGGGAAAGGAGCACAGGACTGTTGTCAAGAGAGTATTCATGCAATTGTGTGGCATGAAGGACTATGATATATGCTACCAAGGAAGACCTAGAGATGATAGTGGTAAATTAAATGTACATGGATTTGTCGACGCCGACTAGGCTGGAGATCTGGATTGAGGGAGGTTGACCAACGGATATGTCTTCAAGATGTTCAGTGGAGCAACAAGTTGGATGAGTAAGTGACATGAGGTCATAGCCTTGTCAACAATAGAATTTGAATACATGGCGGCCACTCATGGAAGCAAAGAAGCAATATGGTTGCAAAGGTTGTGTTCAGGAATCAGGTTCGAGCAGAGAGCTATGAAAGTAAGTTATGACAGTCAAAGCACAATATTTCTGGTAAAGAACCCTGCTTATCATTCATAGACTAAGCACATTGATGTAAAATACCATTTCTTAACAGACATGGTGGAAAGTAACAAGGTGCTACTAGAGAAAGTAGACACATTGGAAAACATAGCAAACTCGTTAACCAAGTCTGTAAGTGTTGTAAAGTTCTCTTGGTGCAGAGAGAAAATGGGCATTGTTGCCCTGGGTTTGTGAACAAATTTTCAAGAATCTCCTATTTCAGCAAAGAAGACAACAAGTGGGAGAATGTTGCATTGTTATATTCTTTGTAGTGACGGTCGAAGTCGAGGTGGATCGACAATAAGTCGAAGGTTGAGGTTAGTCGACCGGGTAAAGTCGAAGTCGGAGGTCGAGATAGTTCGACATGGTAAAGGCATCGAAAACAAGTCGAATAGGTCAACCAACATGAAGTCAACAGGGGGACGTGTGGCGAACGACTGAAGACTGAATGAAGGTCGACTGGTAATATGACTTGGAGTCGGCTGTAACAGAATCCTGAGATTCACGAGATTTGTAGCCAATGATTTGCATGGATATGTAACCATTTTGGGCACCAAGTCTTTAGGTTTTTTCTTGTTGTAAATCCTATAAAGAGGCGTGTTGAAGGCCATAAAGGCTAATGCATAAATCGTAGGATAACCAGTCTTTAGATAAATCTTTAGATGTAGGTTGTTGGTCATGCAAATGTAAGCCAGATTGGATACAGGGTTATTCTTGCGCAGGTAAGAGGGCATGATGTCGATTGTGTCTTAGATTTGGACCAAGGTTAGACATGTAACCTTTTATTCAGATTGAATAAGAGAACAAGAGAGAAGAACGCTCAAGGAATGTTGGTTTTCCCGATTTGGGTTTCCAGGGTAAAATCTCTATGTACTGTGTGATTGCTTTGTCATTTACATTCTTGATTAAATTATTCTTCTCTTCTGCTAGGTTTAGTGTGGAAGTGTTTCTCATTTTCTAACAGCTAGGAGATGAAGCACCAAAAGCCATGTGGGCCCCGTTGGGGTAAGTTGGTACATCAACTTCCCGGGGTCGTAAATTTTGCATATGATCTCTGTTTTAGGTGCATGATAGCCTGTTGGAAAGGTCTATCCGAGGACTACACATTGTGCCATCACACTCAAATTATTTCCACAATGTGACTGTGGCAGACCCAAAAAACATTGTTTAGGGCCTCAAAATGTCCCTGTAAGTTTAGGACCCAAAAAGCTAGAAAAAAACTTCCAAGATGAAAATTGAAGCTGCAAAGATGGCATTTGTATGTGAGCCAATTGAAATAGGTGGGTGGCCACCAATAACCACTTGGATCAATCCTCCCACCTTAGGAAGCAATGGTCTTTATTGTGTTGAGTTCCCCCATGAGATGAGGAAATTTCTGTTGAATTTGGCCCCGGGTGAGCTACTTGCCTTAATGCAGGAGTTACCTTACTTTGACAACACGATAAAGTTGAAACTTCTGTTAGCGAGTGCCCTTGACTTGTGTGTCCACAATCTGATCAGTGGATGATTATTCCATGCAGTCAGGGTTGATCTCTGTCATTGTTGATTGTTCTGCTACCTCTTAGGTGTCCAATAATGGTGGAAAGTATGGTCGAAGGAGGTCCACATTAAAAACTGGGTGCAAACCAAGAAAGGGGGGAATGTTGAGCTCAAAAGCATTGTCACCCACAGCCTTGGTGATGGTATAAGGTCCATAGCGGAGTGGAAGAAGCTTTCGATGGGTTCCTGTAAGGCGTTCTTTCTGCAAGTGCAACCAAACTTTATCTCCCACCTGAAACTTGTGTGCCACCCAATGTTGATCATGGCGCTACTTGTACTTGGCATTGGACTTCTGCAAAATATCTTGAACCTATTAGCGGATGTGCTGGATCCGCTCAATGAACTGGGTAGCTTTGTCGGCTTCATTTTGAGCATGGGATGACTTTGCCTAGGTGGGCGCAAGGGGTAGTGCAACATCCATGGGACCCAATGGTTGAAATCCCAACCCCGCCTGAAAGGGGTTGTGGCCGGTTGAGCTATGTATGACTCTGTTGTAGTTGTGTTGAACATAGGGAAAACTCTCATCCCATGTGCGGGGATGCTTGGAATTGTACATGCACAGGATATGCACAAACATCCAGTTGACGACCTCGGTTTGGCCATCTGTTTGGGGGTGGAAGGAAGTGGATTTGGTGAGCTTGGTGTCGAGTAGTGATCAAAGGCTTGACCAGAATGTGTTGAGGAATCAATTGTCCCGATATGAGACAATGGTTTTTGGTATCCCAAAATGTACCCACACTCGATTCAAGAAGAGCTTGGTAGTGGCCTCTGTTGTGATGCTCTCCTTGCAGGCGGCCAGAATTTCCATTTTAGAAAAATGATCAACCACCACAAAAATACAGTCATTTCCCCATTTGGTTGACAGAAGGCCCAACATGTAGTCCATCAAGATGGATTCCCAGGGCCTTTCAGGAGTAGCCAGAGGTGTGTACATGCCTTGTTTCTTAATGGTCGGTTTGGCAATGCCACAAGTAGTGCAGGACTTGATATACTTGCTGACATCTTGTCGAAGTTTCGACCAATAGAAATGTTGTTGCAACATTGCCACTATCTTTTCTACGTCGAAGTGTCCTGCCACCCGACTGTAGTGGGCTTCCCAAATCAACGTTGTTTTCTCTCTTGATGGAACACAGAGATGGCCTAGATGGCAAAAAAACTTGTCTTGAAGTTGGAAATTACTGACAGTTGTGTATGTGCCCAACATTTGGTAGGTGGCGACGAAGTCAAGATCTCTCTCATAGAGTTGGGGCCATCCAGAGGTCTCATGGCCGCAAGAGTGTTGCAATTGGCTGGCATCTGACGCAATCAATGACGTGGTTGGTGCTTCCTGTCTTATACTTGTTGTTGAGATGTAACTGCTCCAAGTATGTGGACCACTTTTGATGGCGATCATTCTGCAATTTTCCTTGTGACTGCATGAACTGCAGCGGCTTATGATCGGTGTGGATTATTTTCTCCTTCCCAAGAATGTAATGCCTCCACTGGAAACAATACATTTCTTTGTCATAAGTAGGGTACTTATGGACAACATCTGATAGTGTCTCACTATGATAGGCCACGGGGTGTCTGTGTTGAGTGAGAACTGCGCCCACAACATAGTCTGAAGCATCTGTCTCGATCTCAAATGGTTGTTGCAGGTCGGGTAATGAGAGCATTAGGGCTGAGCACAAGCGCTAATTCAAATCATCGAACACTTACTGTTGTGACAATCCCCGCACGAACTTTTCCTTACCACCGCCCCTAGTTACTTGGCTGAGGGCCTATGCAATATTGGAGAATCCCAACACGAACCTGTGATAGAAATTGGCAAGGCCTAAAAAGCTTTGAAGCTCAGTGAGTGTGGTTGGGTATGGCCAACCACAAATGACCTATATCTTGGCTAGATCCACATGCACCCCATGCTCATCAACAATGTAGCTTAGGTATTGGACCTTGTCCATGCCGAAGGAGCATTTTTCCAAATTTGCATATAGCTTGTGTTGTCGCAGAGTGTGTAGAACCTATTGAATATGTTGCAAGTGTTATGCCCAATTATTGTTGTAGATGAGGATGTCATCCAGATACACCACCACAAAAGAATTGGTGAAAGGCCACAATATATCGTCCATCATCCTCATGAAAGTTTTTGGGGCATTCGTCAAACCAAAGGGCATGACCAACCATTCAAAAAGACCTTCTTTGGACTTGAAGACAGTTTTCCATACATATGTATGCTCTATTGGGACCTGATGGTAGCAAGACTTATGATCAATCGTACTGAAGTATTTGGGCCCCTTGAGTTGGTCAAGGAGATCGTCGATTCAGGGAATCGCATATCAGTTCATGACTGTGATTTTATTTAGGGCCTGATAATTGATGCAAAGTCGACAGGTCCCATCTTTATTCTGCACAAGCACGATTGGGCTTCCACACGGTGATAAGTTGGGTTGAATGTGCCCCTTTTCGAGCAATTCTTGGATTTGACGCTTGATCTCCTCATTTTTTAACAGAGATCGGTGATAGATTGGCCCATTGGGTAGCGGTGTGTCCGGGGTCAAATTGATTAAATGCTTGACCTAACAGTGTAGAGGTACCCCAGTGGATGAGGAGAAGATGTCTTGGTATTCTTCCACAACCTTATCCACTTGCTTCTGTTGCGTGGAGAGATTGGCCACAGAGACCATGGATGTGGCTACAACCTTCCGTTCACTTTGGGAGCGAATCACGAAGAAGACAAACTTCCTGGTCTGAGAGATGACCTTCCTCCATTGTTTAGCAAAGATTAAGGAAATGGCACTAAGTGGGACTACCAAGGGTATCCTCTACAATTTCCCATCCAAAGTAATAATAACATTGTGAGGCATAGAATCATATACAACATGACGTTTCCATAAATAAGGTTAGCCCAAAATAACATCACAAACTTCAAGGGGAGCAACATCACACAATACCTCATTTTGAAGGGCTTGATGTTGTAGGACATACGACATTGTTGGTTGACGCGAAGATCACTTCCTTGGCGGAGCCATCCAATGGTGTATGGTTGTGGGTGCGGTGTTGTCGGCAGGGCCAGCTGCTTGACAAACTCTGCTGAGATGAGGTTCTTCTGGCTACCACTATCAACGATGAAGTGCAGCGAAGTACCCTTCACCCACATCTATGAATGAAAGAGGCTCTCGCCTTCCTCTGGCTCATCAGGTTCAACGGGTTGGATCTTGGTGGTAGCAACGGTGGCATTGAGTTCTGCGTCAATAGTTTGTCTCCCCTTTTGTTGGTTCTGACTTTGAGTCGGAACCCGCATCTGATTCAAAGGCTTTAGTTTTATGCCAGGGGCTCTTATGGAAGTCACACCACTTCCCGGTGTCTTTCTTCGTCTTTCCATTGTCCTTCTTTATTTGCGGCTTAAACTGGTTGTCCTGAGGCTATCCATCTTTTCTCTGCCCTTTGTTTTGCGGGTTGGGGTTGCCCTTGCCCTACTTCTGCTGTGAGGGGTTCGCAAACCCAAACTACCACATCTTTTGTTTAAGCTTCTGCTCAATTTTGACGACATATCGATATGTTGGGCCCAAGGACGAGATGTCCATAAACTCCGTTTCTGTCTGGATGTATCTATGCAGACCGCCGCGGTACTTGAGCACCAAATGTCACTCAGAATCTTTGATACCCAGCTTGGTGCGAAAGGTATGGAAGATATTTGTGAACTCTAGCACTGTTTGGTCCCTTTCCTACTGCAATGTGGTCCATCTTGTATATAGGTCGTCATAACTTCCAATAGGGTAGTATTGTTTTTTAATAACATCCCTCAAGGACTCCTGGGTGAGTGTGATTGTAAATAATGAGGGTTCCTTTGTTTCCTTTTGCTCACAGAAAGTCTCCCACCAATATTTGACATGGGGGATGACTTTGAGGAGCGCAAATGTAATCTTTTCTCTATTGGAAAAGTTATGGACAAAAAAATATCCTTCTAGCAGATTCAACCATTTGTCTACAACATTTGCATCTATCTGACCTTCAAATATAGGAATATCAAAGTTGACATGTACCTTGAAGGGGGCAGTGCCTCCGCTCGAGGAAGATGCGTCGCCTTTTGGTAGTCGTCGAAGGATTTGCACAAAACTATCCATCATCTCGTTCCTTTGTTGCGCGAGGGCTTCCTCGAGCAACAATTTGAAAGGATCTCCTATCTCGTCGACTTTCTTTTCTCCCTCCATGGAAGGTCACTTGGGCGTGCGAGAGCTTTTGTCCTCAAAAGAAATAAGCTCTAGACCCAACTCTTTGTACCTTGACCTCGTCGGGGACATGCACTAAGAACGACAAGGAGCAGACCGCTCTAATACCACTGATCTGGATTTTATGAGCAGAACAAAATGAATACAGATCTATATTATGAACACAAAAATACAATGAACAACAATAGAGATATAGTAAAACTTGGCTTCTATTCAATAAAGAAATATGTTGAAACTGTAAGATGCAAACTGAAACAAGCTTGCTAGAATAGTGGCAACTTATCTTTGAGAAGAGATGTGACGACTGCACTCATTCGCAAGAAGATGAGTACAGTGAAGCTCCAAAGGCCTTTTTACATCAAACATGAATGCCAAAACCCTAGACATCCAAAAATCTAACCCTAAGAGATGAAGCACCAAAAGCCATGTGGGCCCCGTTGGGGTAAGTTGGTACATCAACTTCCCGAGGTCGTAACTTTTGCATACGATCTCCATTCAGGCGCACGATAGCCCATTGGAAAGGTATATCCGAGGACTACACATTATGCCATCATACTTTGACTCTGTATGCAATGTGATTGTGGTGGGCCGAAAAACGTTGTTTAAGGCCTCAAAACGGCCTCAGAAGTTTAGGACCCGAAAAGCTAGAAAAAAACTACCAAGATGAAAACTATTGAGGCCTTTAGAGATGACCCACGTGCCTTGGTAGTTTGGCTGGGTCATCTTTGTTTTTACCTCAATAGTTCAAACTACCAAGATGAAAACTATTGAGGCCTTTAGAGATGGCCACATAAACTCGTACTGTGATTGGGTTTTGTGGTTGAATTTGGCAAATCGAGGCTCTGCTCTCAGTCTAGATTCCCAGTCAAATACTTCTATACCGGGATTGTTGTATTTGGAATCATGTGGTTTAGAATCGATCTAGGGATAAGATTGACGACCCGTATTCATTGTAGGGACAGCTTATGTACGCAGATTAATGTCAGGACCTGTACCCATAAATTAAACTCAATATAGTTTTGTTTTGAGTTTGGGGGTCTGATCATAGATCGGACGACCCGTATTCATTGCGGGGATTGAAAGGAGAATTAAACCGCAAGCTGGTTGAGGTTCCACAATCCCTTGAAATCATTAGATCTGGGGAAAGACGGATCTACACCACCGATTTGTAGGAAAGGGGTGTAACCAGGATCATAACACTTGGACATGGGAACTGAAAAGGATAGCGCCGAAACAAATAGAGTTGAGGTCACAACTCTCGATCACGTGGAGAGAAAACGGAGTCCATCTAGGCCAGTCAAGAAAGGTAGAGTTTAGCACTATGCGTTAGACTATAGTCGCAGAGACTGGTTCTATGGGAATAAAGGTGTTCCTAGTTAGCACATTGCATGGAATTGCTTCAAGGAAATGCATGTTTGCATAAAGGATAGACAATGGATTTCCCATTGAGGGAGGAGGACCTTCCAATGTTTTACTTACATTATGTAAGCACTGAAGGAAAACAAATTTGGGTGGCCATGAGTGTTGGCACCCTGGTTATTAATGGAGGAAGAATGCTTAAAATTCATGTGAAACTTTTGAGTTCATTTGTATTGATTTAGGGGTCGTGATCGGCCTATAGCAGGCAGTATGGTCCTGCGGTAAGAATGAAATAAAATGGATAGGACATATGAGGAAAAGGTTGGTTAAATTCCAACACACCATGGCCAAGAACCGGTCATAAAGTGTGACGAACTTGAAAACAATGCAAGAGTGCATTGGGTATGAATGTGGCCATGAATATTGGCACATTTGTTAAAATCCTTTGAAATGTTGAATTACATTTTGAAAGGTTTGATATATTGAAATGTGGCATAGGCAAGGAATGTGATTCCCTTTTCATGTTTATATAGATGTGATGAACTGTTAGTATGCATGGTTTTGAATATAGATATATATACATGGATGCATGAGAGGCTAACAATTTGTTTGGCTGTGTAAAGAATGAATTACAGAGAGGAAATGGGTCCTGGATATGGCGGTATTGTAAGCCCATAAGGAAGACCAATTGTCTACTGAGCCAAACTGTAAGGAATGGTATTTCCTTTTTGAGAAAGTGAATTTGATTGTTAGTATGCACAATTATGAAATTGTTTGTGATGACGTTATAAAGGTGCAATAAAAATGTATGTGCATGGAAAACTAACAATTTCTTTGGCTGATTGAAGTTGAAAGTGCAGGAAGCAAAGGGGTCTTGGATATGGCAGCGTTGTAAACCCATAAGGAAGACCAATTGCCTACTGAGCCAAACCTCCATGGGAAGGAAAGTCCCATAATTATGAATCTAGTTCCTATGCAGAACAAATATGAAAATAAAATGTGGAATTGAAAATTTGTAAGTGGCAGATTTACAAGGAAACTTTGAATTTAAAATTTATAATGATGTCTCATGAATTTATGTATACCTATGATACAGGTGAAAGGAAAAGATCCGCGAAGAGTGCAGAGACGAGAGACTGAGCTCTCGGGTTCGAGGAAGAACTGTGAAAAAGAGTATGTTCTGATCGCAGGAAATAAAGACTGACTCGGGAGAAGGAGAGTAACCTTCGTCCCTATATATGACTGAGTCGGGAGAAGGAGAGTAACCTTCGTCCCTATCTATTTCTATGCCAAGAGAAGGAGAGTAACCTTTGTCCCTAACTTTCGTTGAGCCGGAAGGATGTCAAGCTGAAAAGCATGAAAAATGGCTACTACTAAGCCATGAGAACCCCGTGGTAAGCCATGATCGCCTAGAATATATTGTGTTGAGGTAACACAAGCCGGAGGGACACCTCGACAGAGCAAGTCTGAGGGACACCTCGACTATAAGGCTCGATAAAGTCTCTGGAATTCTTCCTGTGAGAGAAAACCTTGGCAAGGCAAGATGGATCACCCGAGGGACTGTACAGTAGAGAAAGGGATGCCTGAGCCTGGGCCTGGAGGGTAAGTGACCTCAAGGAAGATGATACCTTAATAGTTCTTGTAAACTATTTATTGGGATCATGCACACGATGGGTAGTTCGTTCTGTGCGAGAAAACTTTGGCAAGGCAAGATGGATCACCCGAGGGACCGTATAGCAGAGAAAGGGATGCCTGAACCTGGGCCTGTAGGGTGAGTGACCATAAGGAAGATGAGACCTTGATAATTCTTATAAACTATTGATTAGGATCATACACACAATGAGTATGTCAAGGAAAAACAATGAGTCTGGATAACAAGATAACCATGTGGATACAAATCCACAAACTGCGCAGATAATTATTGTGCTAAGATTATGAATTTTTTCTAGAAATTTTTATGCAATGTTTTCGCATAAGACTATGATTAACATGCTTGTCGTCCAAGAATTATTGAAAGCAGGCGACGAAGATTAAGGGTCTGAAAAAGGACCTGACCGAAAAAGAAGGATCAAGATTTCTGAAACAACTGAATGAGAAAGGCACGACATGTGTTTTTGAGAAAGAACACCGAGAATGGTGTTCCTTTAAGGGGGAGGGAAATGTAACATCCATGTTTCCCCCAGCTTTTAATTAATCATAAAATAGGATTACCGTGCTAAGGCATGTGGACGATGTAAATGTATTATTGTTAAATTGCCCATAACTGACTAATGGGGGGTGAAGCCTTGAAGTACGAGACATGATATCTCTAGAGGAAGGAAATCAATTAATGAAGAAAGGACCAATGGTTGAATCATCAACCACCCCCATGAATGGAAGCATGGTCTAGCTGCAGAATGTTAGCCCGAAGTACCATAGAGACCTGCAAACACGAGCTTCCTTCTGACAGAAGGAACAGGACATGTCAGAAACCTTGCAAAGGAGGGAAGGTAAGATACATACATACACACAACAAGAGGAGAGACACCAGACGAGAGTGCAAGCTCGAAAAGGGGATGCGGGAACCAAAAGGAAGTGCAGAGAACACGACCTAAAGGACCGAATGCGAGCTTGATGCTGGGAAAGCATCTGATAAACCTCGCAGGGTCGTTGTGACATAGAAAGTTTTCTCCGAGAGTTGGCGTAAATTCCCTAGTGATATCATGGCTTGGCATGGGGGTGGCCAGAGTACTAACAATGAATGCCTCTGAGCCTATGGTTGGGTGGAAAGGCACACACCCACAGTTAGTTAGCTGGATGCAACTTGTAATAGACAAGTATTCTCATACCCTGTGAAATTGAGCTGTAATTGTGTAATAAAGTTAGATATACTGTGAATGACCCAGGGATGGATATGTTTGCTTAATGATTTATACTGCATCCCTTTTTGTGTTTGCTTGATGGTGTAATTAGGAAAGTAAGAAATTATATGAATTGGACATGTTTTGTATTCGTAAATGCTTGCACCCTGTGGTGGCTTAAACTAGATCCATGAATTATGAGTTCGTCGACCTTGGGCACAGTTTCAATTATGCATGTCGACACTACTAGTTGTTTGGAGTCCCTTGGAGGAGGGAGTCTGTTAAAGCTTAGGAGAGATAGTGCACATATGCATAGACTCTCTGCGAGGTAGGCAAAGACTGAGAACCACTTAAGTTCTAGAGTTGAGGAATGAGGGTAAGGGTTGCGTGAAAGGATTCTTCCAAGCGTTAAGTTCAAGAGAAAGAGCAAAAATCTCTTAAGCCTTTCAGAGCTAACAAAGCTCAGGAAGAACAGTGAGGTTGAAGTATCGAAAAAGGGGGGGGTCCCTTGTTTGGAAGACAAACAGACGAAATCTGTTTGGAAGAAGCCACGGTCTGTTGTGACTTTTGGGTACAAGAAAGAGCGTGGGAGTTAACCCTAGAGTCATTTAGACTTCGCGAGTTCGACGAACTGAGCGAGTTCATCGTAAGGGAGGTAAAATCCTCGAAGTTAACCCTGAGCCTTAGATCTGAGGATGCCCATGAACTGTCCCGACCGCCAGATCTGGGAGGCAGACGATAATCAAGTTACGAGAACTACCCATGACATAAGAACCTGATAGCGGACATGTTAGTTCATGGCTGTGATCAACCTATGTCGTTGATCTCATTGGGAATGGAAGATCAACAACTAGGATTAGACTAGAGTCAAGCGAGCACTCCCCTGATGACAGAGGTTGAACCCCGCAATTTCTGTGAACCATTGATCGTCGTTGACCTTTGATTTGAGTTTGACGAGATCCCTGAAACACAAGGAGTGTGTGGGAAGGCGAAATCTTCAAGGGAAATCAAGCTCATATGAGATAACACTTTCAGGCGTGCAGACGAAGTCCAAGAGATGGACCCGTAGGAGGAGCAAAGGTCGAGGCCTTTGAACACTTAGAAAATCTTCTAAGTCGAAAGAGATCAAAAGCTCAGGAGGAGGAGCGACTGTGGCCGTTGGATCACAGTGCAGAGGACCAATAGTCGTTTGATTGGAGCAAGGTGCCCGAGCCTTAGTGCTTTGCACATGCAGGAGAGTGGACTTACCAAAGTCTTGAAGTCCCGAAGTAGTTTGGGACCGTCCATTGTTAAGGAGAACGAAGTAAATCTCAAGCATCGGATCCAGAGGACAGGTGGCGTAAACTTGTAGACTCCGGGTAAAGACCCGAAGCAAACGTCAATCATCGGATTGTCTGAAGTAAACGTCAGTCATTGGATCCAGAGGACAGGTGGCGTAAGTTTGTGGACTCCAGGTAAAGACCCGAAGTAGATCATGTCTGTCGGCCGACAGGAGATACGTGTCGATAGATCAGAGACTTCGGGGAAAACTACTTCAAAGGTTTCCAAGTGAGGAGTGTGACAAACTCTCGAAGCCCCGAAGCTCGAAGAAGATCGCAATCGTCCGTTGCAGAGGGATACGTGGTGGAAATCCATGAAGTTCGGGTGAAAGCACTCTGGGAGAAACGAGTGCATAGGAGTCTGAAATTCCGGAAGCCCGAAGAGCCGAAGAGAATCTGGACCGTCAGATCCAGAGGGTACACGGTGAAAGATCGTGAACTCCAGGTGAAAGTACTCTAGGAGAAAATGAAGGAGTAAAGTTTGAAATTGCCGAACCCTAAATAATCGAAGCAGCTGGGAGCCATCGATCTGCGAGAGGACACATATCATTAGATCGTGAACTCCAGATAAAACGCTTCGGGAGAAGCAGAGTGTGGGGAAATTAAGATTTGAAATCGCCATAGGTCGAAGTCCCAAAGCGGACGACAATCGTTTATTTGAAAGTGGACGCGTGGCGCCAGATCTATAACTCCGGGTACAGAGCACTCCAGAGGTAAGCAGAGGGTGAAAGCGTCGAAGTTTTGAAGGAGATCTCGATCGTTGATCGAGGAGGAGGTCGAAGGACTGTTGATCTGGTCTTGGTTGAAAAGTGTCGAAGTCTCGAAGAGGACCATGGCCATCGATTTGGAGAGGACAAATGTCAGAAGATCCGACACTCCAGAGATTTGTGTTTATGGAGAGCAGATGTAGACCGTTGATGGGAGTAGACGCGTGGTGTTCGATATACAACTCCAGGTACAGAGAACTTTGGGAGAAAAAGGGTGAATGAAGGAGCAAGAACTCCCGAAGGTCAGAGAGCCAGAGTTCATCATAACCGTCTGTTTGTTGAGGACATGTGTCAGCAGTTCTTCCACTCTGGAAGATAGCTACTGACGGAGGAAGCCAACGTTGAGAGTTGAAACTCCCGAAACCCAAATCGTGAAATAAATCACAATCGTTGATTTAGAAAGGCTAGATCTTATTTGTAGATTCAGAAAGGATAGATCTTAGCCGTCAATTCGGAAGCATTGTCAAGGTCGTGAGATCGACGGTCCCGTCGCATTGCAAGGACCGAAGGTGTGCGAACTTTAAAAAGTTGAGGGCGGGTCGCAATCCAGACCACGGTTTTGGAGAAAGGACATGTGGAGGCTCAAGGTGAATTGTGGGGCAAAAAGTAGTTGGTTTCAAACCACCATTGGCCATGTTCGCAATCACGTGGATTACGTGAGGTCATCGCCCAAGGTCATGACAAGGAAGGGCTTATCAGAAAAGGGGCTAGCGCCCAAACTCGAAGATTTCGCAAGCGAAAAAGGGGAAGGTCGCGAGTACCATTAGACCTACACCTGGAAGTCGAAAGAGTGTGCTTTTAATTGCAGAATGAGACCATCAAGGTCTTAAAGAGTCGTTTGGCTCTAGAATCGGAGATCCTTGACCGGGAGGTTGGATTGGTTCCCCGACTTTCCAAATTAGAAACCATGGATGGAGAATCTGTCCTTTAAGAAAAGCGAACATTTTTATGCCTCGTCGTGGGTGTGTTACAGTCAATAATCCATGACCCATATCCCATGGGTATTAGTCACAACTGACCAATTTCTCATGATTTTAAATAGTCCACTTAACATTCATTCCACCAGGTGATGCTCACAAAAGTGAAGAAATGGGATTTAAACTAGCAAGATGAATCATATAACATCAATCATCACCTTTGGGGCTTGCACTGGATAACCATGGCTTTCCGGGAAGGTCACCCATCCAAAGACTCCTTCGATTCAAGCTAGCTTAACCATGTAGTTTTTTCCCATAGTCAAGGCCACTTAACTTACTACTAAATTTGCAAATCCTTAGCAAGTATTGTGCCTTATGAATTATTTAACCTCATATGAAAGATCAAAAGAAACACTTAACACAAATCCAACTCATTTACATTATATAAGTGACATAAGAGACGAGAGATGAATAAACAAGACAATTTTCCATTGAATAAAAGTCCTTGAAACATTACATCTCAGTTCCGATATCAACCGAATTGAAGACGATGAAAGCATCATTAGAGCTCAAACACAATATTAATTGATTATCTCTTACGTGCCTAGACTTTGCATATTTGTCTATAAATAACTTCTAAGTAACAAGGGATTTCATAATCGATATGGACTCACCACCTACATGCTTGTAAACCTTACATGGAGAGCCTTCTAGTGTAGACTCACCACATACATGCTTGTAAACCCTACTTGGAGAGCCTTGGCGCCTTTGTAAACATAGGGTTCAAAATGTCCTAAACCCTAGGCTTTCCAAACATAGGGTTCAAAATGTCCTAAACCCTTAGTCTTTTCAAAAGTGTTTGCCTCCTAAAGGTGATCTTCTATCTTCACATAAAATATTGATTATTTTTTTATTGCTTCAATGCGAAGAAGTGGATTAGTAATCTTATAATTAAGTGGTTATTTATTTATTTAGTTAATCTTGCTTTAATCTTGTGTATAAAATGTATAAATAAAATATTAGGTTTCCGTGTTGATTGACTTTTACCCCCTCTTAGACTGACTCTAACAAGGATACTGAGAATCGGACTCCGGGTTTAACGAGGAGGTTAACGATTCTATTCAGTTCTTTCTAGGGCTTTTGAAAACCACGTAGTGTGCGTGATGACCAAGCAAAGGTGTTTTTGAAAGCTCTACAGCAAATCCTTATGATTTCACGTAGGGAATAAGCAGAACCTCTGTGAAGTTGTTTCTTCCAGGGCCAGAAGATCCGATAAGTAGTACTGTATTGAATAACAGGAGGTGGTATTGAAATGGAAATGGGTACACAGGAGGAGTCGCTGGCCACTCAAATGGATTGCATGGCCGTCGGGAACGGGGAAGACACGGCGGGGGTTGAATGGGCTAAATACTCAAAGAGGGTTCTCATCAAAAAGATTATAGGGCGCCCTGACGGTGGCCAGGGATTGGTTGGACAGAGGGTGGTTGTGGGAGGATGGGTCAAGACTGGTAGAGAGCAGGGCAAAAACACTTTTGTATTTCTTGAAGTCAATGATGGATCCTGTCCTGCAAATCTTCAGGTATGTATGAATACAACAAATAAAATGCCTTATGATTACTTTGAGGCCTTCTTGTATACTGTTTTTCGCGGAAAAATGGTAGTAATTTTATTTCTTAGATATAAAAGATAATGTTACCTATAGCAAGTGCCCGGGACACATCAGAATCTCCAGAGGAGAATCATATTTAAGTAAAAAATGCACTACCTATAGGCTGGGTCATCTCTGTTTTTACCTCAATAGTTCAATTCACAGCCAAAAACAAGACAGTCAAAAAATAAGGAACCCAGTCCCCGCCTCACAAAAAGGATTTAATGGGGTGGTGTGAAGCAACTTTTTCCTTTTCTTCTATCATTTTAGAAGGTCAGGTTGAAAGAACACTCCAGATTTGGATTGCTGGTCCGCAGTAGTGTTTTGTTCCTGAAAAACATCCTCGAAGGAGGTGAAAATAAATTAATTTTGATACTTTGCCAATACCAGACCTGCTCCATCACTATCTGAAGAGTCATGTTTTGAAATCTGTTCTGGTCAGTCATCCTTCCTATGACAATTTAGAATCTCCAAGAGCCTGTCATCTATTGATACACAGTTAAATTGCAATTCTAAGCAGTGCAGCAAGAGCACTAAACTCTGCCCAGTTGGTACCTCTACTAAACCCCAAGGAAAAGGAAATGGAATGAGAGGCATCTAGGAAAATAACCCCACCAGCACCACATTCACCTAGGTTCCCTTGAGAAACCACATCAAAAAGACCCTAGGCCATGGTGTCATCAATGTCCAACTCACCAATCTGCACAGGCAATTTTATTTTGGCAGGCACCTTGAAATCTTCAAAGATATATTTAACTTAATGCAAAGCCTGCAAAGGAGTTATATTCTGATCTTGAAAAATAACGTCATTCCTTGAAAGCCAGATGGTCCGGCTTACAAAGTAGGAAAGATATTTATACTCTTCAACTGTGGATCTTACAACCAACTTTTAAGAGCATGAGACATGACCATTCCAATTTCCAGCATCTACAATTGAGGTTTTAACAGCATCCCATACTTCTAAAGTAAAATGACAATCAACAAGAAGATGATGAATTGTTTTCCCATTCTCCCTGCAGAGATAGAATAAACCTGGACCCTGCTAGGTCCTTCTTTGCAATACTTCCCACATTTGAACTTTGTTTGAGATAGCCATCCTGAAGAATAGTTTAGTTTTCATGGGTGCCTTTAAACACCACATTCTTTGCCATCACCACTCTTTGTCTACCTGTTGATCCTGAGCAAAAAGAGAAGCATAATCCAACGGTATAGGAACCTTCCACAAAATTCAAGGACCATACCAATTTGTCATATCCTAGATGGAGCCCGATGTTGCTGGTTTCCAACTGGTACGTGTAATTCTTCCATTCCCCTCTTTGTCCTGCAATAAGTCCTAAATCCTCTGGAGCCTTCCAATCCTCTGGCCAAGTCACCCTTTGTACTTGTGCAGCTATATCACCACTTACCAAGCCAGCCATGAACCTACAATAGGAAAAGAGATGACCATTGCCTTCCAGTTAATAGATGCTTTTTTGTAGATTTTTTGAGATTTCCTGATCTATTCTTCCAGTGGCACAGGGTCAATATATTTCTCTCTCATGACTTGCTGCCATAAACCTGTACCTTTACAAAGTCTCTAAATGCTCTTGGCCACTGGTAATTGTCCAAATATCTGAAAAGTTTGAGTCTCCATCCCCCAAACATCTCTGGTTTGGAGATTCTTTTCCAGTTTACTAAAGGAATGACATCGTTTTCCTTCTTCCCACTCCAGAGAAACTGAATCAGGAGCTTTCTTATCTTCTTCTGAATCCCAACGGGGATGTAGGTAAGCAAGTGCCAATACACTGGTGTGGCCTCCAGCACCGGTTTTACTAATGTGAGTCTCCCTCCAAGGGACAACCATCTATTACACCAGGTAGCAATCCTTCTTTCATTTTTTGCATATAGCCAGAGCCAGTCATGAAACCCACTTTCATTTGCTTTCAAAGTAAAACCTAAGTATTTCAAACCATTGTTAAACACAATTTTAGAATAAGAAAGGAGTGCTTTGATAGCTAGCTCTCCTGCCCTTTGAATTCCATTGAACAAAATCGAAGATTTCTGTACATCAACTTCCATACCTGTAGCTAACATATAGCTGTCCAGTACTTCCCTGTACTTAAAGCATCTCGACAAAATCCTATTACATCTGAACGGAATATTTTGGTCATCTAGAGACTGAATAATGGACCATTACCCAAAAACAATTTCTAATTCCTTTGGTAGTCCTTCCTTTAGGTCAATTTCCACACAAATCTTCACAGCAGCCTTTCGTACCTGAAGTTTGGTATGCTCATCAACCTCAATGAACTTCCTAATCATATTGCCTATCCAAAGGTTTAGGCTGTCAGAGTTCAATAAGAAGAGCAAGAAGTTTAACCCACACTGGTTGTTCAGAGAGTCAAAGCATGGCCCTTTGAGAAAGATAGGCGTTGCTGTAGAACCACGTTCCACTTTTAAGCTTATCCTGATATTCACTGGGTTTGAAAAGAAAGGTAGTCCAGCCTTTCGCAAGAATGTGAAAAGTAGCAATATACCCTAACACCAACTGCCAAGTATTCCTTATCCATCTATATAGAGATGACTCAGAAATAAACCTACCTTGAAATTTCTCAATGAAGGTGAGTTCTGGTATTGAAGAACCTGATTTAAGTATGTGCCTTGTGAGTTCTGGTATTGAAGAACCTGATTTAAGTATATGCCTTCACCTAACACCAGCTGCAACTTAGATTGCCTCAGTTTTACACTCTGAATCTTCCTTCCTTTCTTTCTACCATTATCCACCCTGACCGCCGATCCAATCTTCTGAGCAGTTTCTGAAAGCTTCACCCCAAAATCGCCCAATAATTCCTGCACAGAGAGCTGTGAACCATCCTCACCAGGATCTGATCCTGGTGACATTCTATTGCGTCCAACGCAAATGGAGTGAATGGATCGAAGGGAAGGGATGACACCAGTCCTTGAGCTTTTACTCCAGTATCTAAGGCTGAACAGATGGGTGGATTTCTCAGGCCATAACTGATAACCTTTTTGTATCAACATGAATTCCATTCAACTGAGGAAGATCATTTGTTGAAGGTTGTAGATTATGTGATTTTCACCCAATGCTACCTCCTTCCATGAGGGGGAGGGACATATAGATTGACTAGGGCCACCAGGACTAGGGCATGGGCCCATCTATTGACCCCGAGGATTTGCAGCTGCCACCGATGAGTCCTTCGACCTGAACCTTCATATATCTCATCTGTGCCTGGAGTTGGAGTCAGATTTGCAGATCAGGGTTAAGAGAAAGGGGAAAGCATGAGAGCTAGCTTGTGCCGAGAGGAGAAGAGCAGTGCAGCTAGGGTTTCACCCTAGCTGCTCACTGCTTTGCAGCCTCCACCATTGTTCTGCTCAGTCCTTTGAATGCTAGCCAGTAAATCAATTATATACTGTTGTGTCAAAGTACCTTTGTTTTTGATCAGAAAAAAAGAGATTATTATTATAATTAAGGGCTTTCATTTCTGAGAGCATCAAGTACAGCTTCAGACTCAAATCTGAACCAGTATGGTTCTTGAGTTTATCCTTACAAAGATATTCATATGGAGCTCAAATTTATTACAAAACTGACAGTCTTCAAGCAAAAAAGTATTCCACCAAATTCCACCAAAGCATAGTATGTGTTTTTTTCTGTTGAAATTCACAAACTTTTATGTTATGGTCACTTGCTGTTCATATCCATAGTAGATTGCTAGGTAACTGTTGAGAACTTGTGATTTTGGACACCTGGTTTTGGGACTTTTTCTTGTTGAATTGGCAAAGTATCTAAGATGAAATTACTTCTGCAAGCAAGCAGTAAGAGTGGTGTCATTGTTTATGCTTATGATTGTGTGGTGGGTGCAGGTGTTGGTGGACTGTTCGCTTGCTTCTCCCGGTCATCTCACAGCAACAGGGACGTGCATTATGGTAGAAGGGGAGCTCAAGCAACCACCTGAAGGGACAAAGCAAAGGGTTGAGTTAAAGGTTGAGAAGATTTTGGAAGTGGGGACTGTTGAGCCTAAATATCCAATAGCAAAAACAAAACTGTCTATGGAATATTTGAGGGGCTTTATGCATCTTCGACCCAGAACAAACACGGTATGTCTGGACTCTGGCTATATCTGTCTGCAAGATATGTTTAAAAATTCTACCACAATGGACTTGTTAGAAGCCTACGGCTTTTATTGGAAGTCAGAGCAGCAAACTTTTGTTAGAGTTGGTTCCTCTTTATTTTTGTTTATTTCTCATCGGCCAATATTGCAGCAGATAGAAAACTGTCTAAACTAGTTGGTCAGAACTTTATGAGATTCTAGAAGCATTTTGCATTAAGAAGTCTGCTGGTCCCTGAGAAATTGTTATCTTTTTTCAGGTTGTTTAATATTTGAAATATTTCTGCTCATTTCTCAATGTCTTCTTTGTAACTTTCAACTTTGATACTTTATACACGTGTTCGACACTACAAAACTAAACACTTTTGTTGCAGTCCTCTGTTTTGACATCATAATTGTAGCTACATCAATAAAGTGGTCTGTTGTAATTTGTTTTCTTACACCTTGTCAACCATCAATCTTAGCAAGCGTGCAGCCCAAGATCTCTAATATCCACTCGGGGATATCCTTTTCTTGATCAGAAATATTGATGAAATGATAGACGATCCTTGTTTTCTGCATGATTACAAAATCTGAACTTGAAAGTTCTATCATGGCCTATATAGCCTGAAATAATTTTCCGTTACTTACCAAAAAATGTGGCCTATATAGGTAGAAATAATTTTCCGTTTAGGATTAGGACTAATTTGATTCTTTTTTACATACAGGAACTTGCTATAATGTGTAGGATAGCTTACCTGCACTAAGTAGAGCACCTGTAACAATGTAACATAGAGCATCAACTTCTCCAAATAATATAAGACACAGAATTTTTAGTTGGCCCCGATCTTGTTATATCTACACACTCTAGACTTGATTTCCTAGCATAGTAAGGAGAACTGGTGCGATGCATAGAGTAGCTGATTTTGAATTAGAATAGTCTGTGCAACTTGCAGTAACTTATTTTCTTTTGCAGATCTTCTTTAGGAAAGATTGCAGTTGGCTTTCTCTAGTGTAAATCGTAGCTGCCTATCACTTGTAAATGCATGTCTTCACTTATATCTTATGGTGCTATTTTGATGCATCCTTTCTTTGGAGTATCCTACAACTTACAAGATAACAACTTATCATGGTGTGTGAAAATCTTTAGGCTAAGTTTGGGGCGCATCCTTTACACCCAGAGAACATTTTCAGTTGTCTTTTTTTGTTGAATTTAATGCAGCTACAAGAGCCATTCTCCTGGAGGATGGCAGAAGACCTTAGTTGTAGACTAGGGCCCCCAATACACTCCTGGGGTTCTTGGTTTGGGACCATGTAGTTAGAGCCATGGCAAAAGACCCTTGTGAGGGCCCCCAGTAGATGACTGGGGTTCTTGGTCTGGGACGAAGCAGAAAGACCCTTGTGAGGGCCCCCAGTAGATGATTGGGGTTCTTGGTTTGGGACCAAGCAGAAAGACCCTTGTGAGGGCCCCAGTAGATGACTGGGGTTCTTGGTCTGGGACCAAGCAGTTTAAGTCCCTAGATATGTCTAGGGCCCCTGGATGTGTTCCAGGGTACCCATGTCTAAGGCATGGGTTGATCCTTGGTCTTGTACCTTGGTGGATAAGACCCCAGATATGTTCTGGGGCAACTTGGTCCTTGATCAGGTAGTTGTTGGTGTGTGATCCTCTTCCTCTCTTCCAGGATGGTCCACAAGACCTAGGAGAGATTTTGAAGGAGGGCATGACCACATGAGGGATGTATCCCATATGCAGTGATGATAAAGTTAATTGGTCACCTTGAGAAGTATATGGACATGTGTTGCCACTAAGTAAACCTCTCCTAAAACCCCCACCCTTGGTTTTTGAGCTTGAGTTTGTTTGAGGGTTTGTATTTTTGTTTTAGGGGTTAATATGAAAAATATTTAATTAATGTTTGATTATAACATATTTAATTAATATTTATATTAATTAAAAATGTTATTTTAATTATATTTTTT
>JZKD02S1672802.1:1013841-1031436 GCA_000966675.3 Picea glauca
TCAGTATGTTGTTCCTTATTTCTGATGTTCATCATTGTTAGATCTGTTTATTCTTGATAGATCTGATCCTATATCAGATCTACTGTTTAGATCTGTTCTTTAGTTAGATTTACATTAGATCTATAGATCAGATTTGTTTTGTTTAGATCTATTATGTTGTTGATCCTTCTGGAAATTATTATTGACTAGATCAAATTGATTAGATCTGAACTTACTCAGAACTACTGTTGTCTAATTTAGAAATCCTATAAATCTATTTGTTTAGATCTAATCATTGCTTATGATCAGAATCAAAATGACAGTTCAGATCTGAGAGTTATGAACACTCAGAATTTGTTTTAAATATAATTTGATTTCCTAAGTGCAACAGCTCTGAATTATTTTGGTTTACTATTCTAAGCTTGATTTAGTTGTCTTTATCCTACTGAAAATTGAAAGACAAAAATTACTTTGCTTTATTTCCCTAATTCTAACAAGGTTTAACTAGTTTTTTCTCCAATTTTTCCCAAAGGGGAAGATTAAGTGTTAATACAGAACAAAATCGCACCATAGGAATACGCCACTGTAGTAATAGCTTGTATTTATATCTAATAGACAACAACCACAACACAGAGAGAGTCCACAAGGCATGACATAGATAGTGCCAGCAATGATAGTACTGGAGTGAGGGAGGATGCTATCACATCAATGTGAGGACTTGCACTCCAAAAGAAGCATCTGGCTTGGCAATGCTTTTTGTGCAGGTAATGCTTCATAAACCACCTCTGTTTCATAATTGTTATCCATGCGGGATTTATTCACCGCACACCCAACACACACAGAACATAGTAGAGTAAGTATTAATGTGGAATGGAATCCCACCATAGGATATGCCAATATAGTAATAGCTTGTAACTACATTACATAGATAACGACCACAAGAAAGAGAGAGCCCACAAGGTATGACTGATACCACTGAAAATAAAAAATGGGTGCTGAAAACCACAAGAAACTGTTGGAAACTTCCACAGAAGTTTCTCAGCAGTTTCTGACATGGGGTAAAATTGTTGAGTTCTCTGCAGACTATAACATGAATGCCGAGATTAAAAACAAAAGCTTTATATAATTCTGTCTGTTTTATGCATGACTGATACCACCAAAAATAAAAAATAGGGCTGAAAACCATAAGAAACTGTTGGAAACTTCCACAGAAGTTTCTTAGCAGTTTCTGACATCGGAGACTTCACAAGTTTCTTGGCATTTTCCTGTTTCCCTCACAAATGCATGCGGTAAAAATATCTGGTTCTCTGCACAGACTATAACATGAATGCCAAGATAAAATATAAAACATTATATAATTCTGTCTGTTTTATCCCGGTTAGTTATTCCTCAAGAATAAGAAGAGGACCTAGGTTATTCCTGTTTTTGCAGGCAGCTACTTTCCAGGCTCATGTTATATCAAAGTGTTTATTAATTCATGTTCCGATTGTCAACAATTGATCCCCTTATGATTCACATTTGTAAATGCAGGATAGAAGAGATGGGCTTGCCAAGAGAGCCTTATGATTGGTACTTGGATCTGCGTCGATATGGAACTGTAAAGCATGCTGGATTTGGCCTAGGGTTTGAACGTATGGTACTTTTTGCGACTGGTCTGGAAAATATAAGAGATGCCATCCCCTTCCCTAGATATCCAGGGAGAGCTGATCTGTGAACGTTACAGGCTCAATTGCATTTTTGTTTCAACTTACATAAGATTGTCTGACCAAAGATAATTCTATGGTTGAATGGGCAAAGCTATATTCACAACTTGAAACTTCCAGTGAGCTAAGCAGTATCAGATTTGTGTTTATTTCCTATTATGTTAAGGTAAATCTTATATATTTGTAATTCTAATTCTGTCATTCTTTAAGATGTTTATTATTATTAGTTTTAATATGGTTGAAACTTGTAAGTAGACTGATGCCCTCTAGAGGAATTTTATGGAAAGTTTTATTGTTTAGGGGAATTAGTCAATACTCTTCTGGATTCATGATTTAGTAGTCCAACTGCTTGATTCTGCGTCGATATGGAACTTTAAAGCATGCTGGATTTGACCTAGGTTTTGAATGTATGGTACTTTTTGTGACTGGTCTGGAAAATATAAAAGATGCGATCCCCTCCCCTAGATATCCAGGGAGAGCTGATCTATGAACGTTACAGGTTCAATTGCATTTTTGTTTCAACTTACATAAGATTGACTGACCAAAGACAATTCTATGGTTGAATGGGCAAAGCTATATTCATAACTTGAAACTGCCAGTGAGCTAAGCAGTATCAGATTTGGGTTTATTTCCTATTATGTTAGGGTAAATCTTATATATTTATAATTCTAAATCTGTCATTCTTTAATGTGTTTATTATTATTTTTTTAATATGGTTAAAACTTGTAAGTAGATTGATGCTCTCTAGAGGAATTTTATGGAAAATTTTATTGTTTAGGGGAATTAGTCAATGCTTTTCAGGATTCATGATTGAGTAGTCCAACTGTTTGATCGTATGAGATGGCCTAGACTCAGAGTTGCATCAGTAGAGCTTACCTGCAAAATGTTTGGTGTCTTCGAATCAGCTGTCCTAGTTGAAGATGCTCTTTCGATATAGCATTATATTCATTCACCCATGAAACCTAAAATTAAATCTATGAAGGGTCTTCTTTTGTTATTATGTATGATTAATTCATATCTTATATTCCTCCTAAATAAAATTTCAAGAATTTTTTAATTTAATTAAACATGTACATTCTGGAGTCTTCACTCAACTTTGTACAATTGTTTCAGCACTCTTGACTCAGACAATCAAAACAGTGGAAAAGAAGGGAAGAAGAGAATGATGGCTAGTAAGCTATCATTACACCTTCTTCATCCTAGGTCTAAGATAAGCGACTAATGGGAGCAGCTATTGTGGTCTATTCTTGAACCAAGTTACTATCACAAAGTTGGTTATACGGTGCCTGTGGCCAAACCACCTAGAGGTTGAAAGGAGATGTGTCAGTTTGGAACTATTGGGTGGATATCTTATTGATCAAATTTCCCTTGTTGAGCCAACTCTGAATAAAGAAATGCTACAAGGCTTGGATGCTCAAGTGCAATATAGCTAATAACGAACCTCGTGTATCTTTAAGCAAGCAATGGTATCTGCCTTGGATCTGGTAATACATCAACATGCACCCAAATAATGATTTGTCACATGTATAAATAATAGTATCTATTACCAAAATGTACCCAAATAATGAATGGTCACATGTATAAATAATGGTATTTATCTCGTTTCTTAGATATTGTAGGAGGCTAAGCATTTGGAGATGAAATGGCCCTTTATGTCTCTGTTATCGAGTTTATAAATTGGCTAATCTGTTTGAGGTGACACTTGATTTGGTTCCCCCATGTGGAGGCTGGAGTGGAATAATGGAATGTTAACGGTGAAGGTCTATTTGGACCTGTCCTATTGGTTTTTAGTTATACTATATGTATGACTGTATTATTGTCTCTTTTATCTGATACAAGGCATTAATAGAACACATAGTGGAAAGTCTTCATCTCTAGGCTGGTGGTAGAGTAGCTTGGACATAGTAGTTGCACTTGGTTCCCGGTCTAGTTGGCCTTAGTGGAAGATTGGAGCTATATCTTCTATTTGGTTGGCATGTCTTTGCCAAGCATGAAAGCCCATTGAGCATAATAACCCATACGAATCCTTGAATTGCTAGCATCTGTATGCCTGTATTATTGTCTCTTTTAGCTGATACGAGGCATTAATAGAACATGTAGTGGCAAGTCTTCATCTCTAGGCTGGTGGTAGAGTAGCTTGGACATAGTAGTTGCACTTGATTCCCGGTCTAGTTGGCCTTAGTGGAATATTGGAGCTATATCTTCTATTTGGTTAGCATGTCTTTGCCAAGCATGAAAGCCTATTGAGCATAATAACCCATACGAATCCTTGAATTGCTAGCATCGGGGAAGATTAGAGACAAAAAAATGGGTAATTGTTTTGATAGGCATGTGTTTGCCAAAATGTGTTTGCCATACATTGGAGTCCATGGAAAATAATGTCCATATGAAATATAGTTGAAGGGAAAGAATGAGGTTTGAACTAAACTAAGCGTGTAGAGTGTGGAGTTCCTTTGAGTTCCTTTGGTATAGACGGTACTAGACAACATTGAGGCTAGAATACTTCTGAAGTTTGATATTTTGCCAAGTTCTATGTCATTATCTAGAACCTTTTATTTGACACCTATAAAGCATGGGCATTGAGAGTTGTGGTTAGAAGCATTGCATTTTTTTGCACAAGTGAAATACTTGCCCTCTGTCTTCTTATTGCTTAATATTTATTTAAGGACCATGGTGGACATGCTATGAGTCATATTTTGCTTAAATAAAACAAATTTTATTTTGTTGACGTCTTATGCTTGGTAGGCAATTGAATGTGAAAAAAATGACCAAAGAGAAGACCAAAGAAAGTGGGTGTTGTTTGACTAAGAGGTCTTACATGTATTTTTTGTGGATCCTAATGGATTCCAATGTGTCAAGTAACACTCACATTTCCTTTGGAATATGCACATTATGGAATACCAAATATCTAAGTAAAATATAAAAATAATTTACAAAAAATCTATAATTGGCACTTTCTTGTGTTTTGAACTCGATTCATTTGAAAATCACGTGAGGGTGTATTGCAGCGTGATGATTTTACGTTAGTTAGGATTCTATTGACTTATTGTCTTGTGGATTTGTTGTATAATGTAGGATGTCTACCTGAAAACCTATAGGAGAAAGCAAGAAGTTAGGATTGCATGTTGCTGAAAGTATTGAATTATGCTTGAGTGACTGATCTTATTTCAAGTTCTCTTCTTTGGTTGGTTATTTATTCTTTTATTAATTGTTTAAGGAGGTCAAATTACATGGGCATGTATGAGTGGCGACGAGGCACAATTAGGGAAATAATTTTTTCAAGGATTTGGGGGATTAATTTAAGCAAAGACAATATTGTTAGTGCTAGGGGCTTCGATCTTTATAAGAGGTGGAGAGAAGATTCCATAACCAGGGGGAACTTGGCTTTATAACCATGGCATAACTTTGTTTGGTTCCATATGGGTTTAGAGTTAGTGTTGATCAACATGTGGTGGCAAGGTTAAAGAGGAGACTAGAAGGTGACATGGAGAAGAGTAGCATAAATTTTAGAATCGCATTGGTTCAATTATAATGAATGTAAAGTTGCTAAGAAAATCTGAACTTAATATAGGGACTATTTCTCATGGTTTGATTAGTTAAGCATAGAGGCATGATGAAAATGACACATAAATGAAGATGGCTCAAGACAATTGTGCATTAATGTTTAGGTGATTTATATATGTTAGTGTATAATCCTTGACTTTTGGTCATCATAATCACCCCAAAGGACTCAATGGGAATAGATCTTGTGACCTCACATTGAAACTGAGCCTTGACAATATTGAGCTCTCTCTCTCTCTCTCTCTCTCTCTCTATATATATATATATGTGGGATGTGCATAAAAGGTCACATCATTTATTTTTCACATTATTGCACATTGTATTTCAGGTCAAACATTTTGACCATATTGATATATTTACTTTAAGATCATATTTGTGTGTACTTCTTTGAGGGGTTGGTGATAATTTATAAAGTTTAATGTCTAATACTTATTCTAATATGGTATCCAAGTTGAAGAGTCGACTCCCTGACCTTGTGTATGTACTTGATGCAATTCTATGAAGATTCTAAAAGCATATGTGAACCTATTTGATCATAGTGGCACAATTGAAGCATGAAGGAGAACAAGCTTTATATAGTTTAATGTCTAATACTTTATTCTAATATGATATCCAAGTTGAAGAGTTGACTCCCTAACCTTGTGAGTGCACTTAATGCATTGCTATGAAGATTCTAAAAGCGCATGTGAACCTATTTAATCATAGTGGCACAATTGAAGCATGAAGGAGAAAAAGCTTTGTTTGTTGTTGTGCCCAATTGATAATAGAAATATCAACGATCCCAAAGTTGGTTGAAAACAATGGTTAATTCAACACCAATAATCAAGTAGGACTAGGTGTGTTTTTAGTACGTTCTCGATAATCTCTTTTTGCTCTTTTTTTTTGAAATCTTTCACTGTGGAAATCAATATCCTATGCAAAATCACACGAGGAAAGGCATTGAGAACTCCAAATTTCACGTGACATTGTTATGCTAGTTTCTTGCTCAACAAAAGCAGTTGTTTGCTTAAAGGAAAGTGTTAATATTTGTTGGTACAATATCGCGGGCGACAACCTTGAGGCTATTAACCTTATAATTGTTGCCTCTCCAAAGATGGTGTAAGCCCCCTTTTTGTCTCCGCGGTGACATGTTTGCGGATAGATAGTTTTTGCATAGAAGCTTGCATGCAACGACGATAGGCTAATAGGGATATGTTAGATTTCCCACACTACCATGGCTCTCTCTTGAGCCCCTCTTGCTTGCAACATCCCTACCACAATTTTTAAATCTTTGCAAATTCAATGTCCTAATCAGTTACAATAAATGAGCCTCGAAGATTCATTCGTTACCATAAACAATAGGGGAGAGATTCATGCATTGCCCAAGATATGGAATAAAATAGCACATTATTATTATTTCTTGAAGGTTTGAGCAAATTTGGGAAAGGTGAACATTGTATTTGGCTATCATAATTTTTAATTAGTTTAGATGAAGATGATAAATGGATTTGGGTTGAAATAGGGAGGTCAGGGTTCAATCTTTTTCACCTACCTTTTTAGAGAAGGTGATTTTAGGGGGATTAAAATAAGAAAAAAATGAAATAAGGGCAAGCGAAAGAGAAAAAAAGTAAAGGTTAATGTTAAAAAAGAAGAAAAACCATAAGTGAGGGAGTTTTTCCCAAGGCTATTTCTTTTCTTAGCAAGACACATTTTGTGTCGGTGCAACTTTTATCATGGGGTCCACAAACCCATGATACACACACACACACACACACACACACACACACACACTTTACAAACTAGAACTACAATATGTGGAGGGAAGAGATGACATATGTCTTTCATAGTCACACCTTGTGGGGAATTATTACTAGAAATGAGAAGGAACCTAGAGTTATAATAAAAAGGAAACATGGCTTAAAAGAAGGGACAAAGCTAAAGGACTCAGATGTAAGTGTGTATTGAAAGAAACAAAAATAACATATGCATGAAACACTCTTTTATTCCTAAAACATAATGGTGCTTGCTTGAAAATCAATTGATGTGATTAGATCCTCAAGAAGTTCACTAATATGAAGATTACATGGCGCTACTATTGCAATTGGAGGTGTGGTACCAAATTAAAAAAAAGATATCCCAATGAAAATCATCCTCCAAAATTGGCATGCTCCATATGAGGTTTTCATTTCCAATTATTGCATTATGAGGAATTTGTCTAGTGGTATTTATTCTAATTTGGATTTTGATACCTTCTATGATGCCTTGATTGAAGAACAAGTCATATTAATAAATTTGGATAAGATAGGTTCCAAACAAAAGGCATATGCATTGGGAAAACAAAATCAAAATTGGAAATTTAAGGGGTGTAATAATAGTCCTCTAAAGTACTCCTAGTGTCAAGCACAATCAAAGTAGGAAGGAAAGAAACACTTTGAAAATAAACTTGTAGATATTGTAGCAAATGAGGGTGTACTATGAATAATGATGTTTTAAGTTGTGGGTGAACCTTTATAAACAAATCACGGAGCTTACTTTGGCTATTCAACAACTGAATCACTCCCAAGATGATGATAGACTTTTTATGCAACTACTTCTAAATTTTACTTGTTCATAATCCTTATCGCTTCATTTTAGGATACTATAGCATAGTTGTAGAATTTTAATACAAGACTTTAAGGAACATGTTTCTCTTTTGTAGGAATCTAATAACAATCTTAACGCTTCATTTTAGGATACTATAGCATAGTTGTAGAATTTTAATACAAGACTTTAAGGAACATGTTTCTCTTTTGTAGGAATCTAATAACAATCTTAATGAACAAGTTATTTCAATGCATGAAGTTATTATTCAACTTTATGAAAAGGTCAATACGTTACATGACTATATTACTCAACGTTGTGATGTGGCTATTTTATTTTGTGGTGACAATACCATATTCTTTGACGAGAACATGATAAAAAATGATCATGATCCTTGCTTCAACAATTGGATGAAAATGACAAGTCCATTCAAAATTTGTGTGACCTTAATTAGACCCTTGTACAAGAAATGGAAGAGACCTTACATCTTATCCCTCAAAATGCCATGAATGAAGAAGAGATAGGCAAGATCCTGTCACTATGAGAAGCTTGCATAGAGAAGTGTAGAGCTACATGGATGATAATGAAAGGATCATGAAGGCTTAGAAAGAGATACTTCAAAGTTTGAATATGTTGCACAAGCAAGTCAACAAGGATTCTACCACTAAGCAAACAACTAGTGCTAGACAATTGTCAGCATCTAGATCCCATAGAAAAATGGATGATCATGGGAATGATAGGCAGTTAAGAAGCATGAGTAGGCACCATCATTTTTCAAGGAAATCCACTAGAAAAACTCGTGCAAGTTTAGGGCCAAGGAGAAACCCAAATGTATCTCATGTTTGGAGGGAAATGAGAAGGCCTAAGGCATACATCTTGCAGAGTGAGTTCAAGAATATCAAGCCACCAACTTTCAATGGTGAGCACATGAAATGAGAAGAGATAGAGGCCTCACTGTCGGAAGTGAAGAAATATTTCCAGTTGCATGATTACCTCTCCCAGGTAGAAGCTATAATTGCCACATACCACTTGTAAGGGAATGCGGTCACGTGGTGGGATCAAATTAAGCAATCCAAGAACCTTGATGAGAAGAGGATCCCATGGAGGTAGTTCAAAGGGTATTTCCAAGAAAAATAATTTTTTGAGCATTACTATGAAAGAAAGATGAAAGAGTTCTTTGAACTCAAGTTGGGAACCGTGACAATGGAGGAATATGAGAAGTGGTTATTTGAATTTTTGACGTATGTTCACTTCATCAAGGACAAGAAGGTCAAAATCCAAAGGTTTCTAAGTGGGTTACCCTCCTTCTATAGTGACAAGATATAATATGATAACCCCAAAACCTTGGAAGAGACCATAAGAGGAGAAAGACATCTTTATGAGCAAAGTAAAGGAAGACCAGTGTTCCAAAAGGCTTGGAATGAAAAGATGAAAAAGAAAAAAGATCGAAGGCATAAATATTTTAAGCCACCATTTTTCAGAAATAATTCCCAAGCAAATCAACAAGGTTAGTCAGCCCAAAATGCACACAAGAATGCAGATTCATTTGGGAAAAGGCCAAGACAACATCATGTTCAATGTTGGGGATGTGAGGGGAATCACTTATATAGGAGCTGCCCTCACAAATGAGAAAGAATGAGAACTGTTCACAACATTCAAGAGGCTAAAATAGTGGAATACATGGGAGGAAGCATGCCAAGGATTTATACAGCCTTGGACAACAAACAAGCAAAATATCAATCCCCATGATTGATGTGGAAGGTAAGATTGATAACCAACCCATAACAATTTTAATTAATTATGGACCTAGCCATAGTTACATAAATGCTAACATTGTTGAAAGATTTCACTTGCAAAGAAGTAAGCATAAGAAATCTTGGTTAGTTCAGTTAGCCACAGGAGCTAAGAGAAAGATTAATGAGTTGGTTAAAGATTGTCAAATAAACATGAATGGACTCAACACAAAGGTGGATGTAAACATCATACCATTGGGTTCATAAGACTATTTAATTGACATATATTGGTTGGAAAAACACCATGTTGTCCTAGATTGTTACAACATGACAATCACATGTCTTGATGAAGAAGCGCAACAAGACAAGATTCTAGGAATTCCAAGAGCTATAGTTGCTAGAGAGGTTTCAACTATGCAGTTGAATTTTTTTTTCCAGAAAGGGATGTCAGATTTTTGTATCCCATATGAAAGAGACAACCAAAGGTAAAGTGGTAAGCATTGAAGACCATCCGGTCTTGAGGAATTTTGAAGATGTTTTCAGAGAAATCCCATAATTTCCACCAAAGAGAGACATTGATTTTCTATAGATTTGGTGCCAGGAGCTACCCAGTGTCCAAGACACCATACATAATGAGCACACTAGAGTTGAAAGAGTTGCAAATGTAGCTTGAAGAAATTTTAAAGAAGGGGTATCTATGCCCAAGTATGTCACCATGGGGAACCCCGGTCCTTTTTGTGAAGATGAAAGATGGAACCTTAAGGCTGTGTGTTGATTTCAAGCAGCTGAATAAGGTCACAATAAAGAACAAGTATCCTTTGCCAAGAATTGATGATTTGTTTGATTAACTGAAAGGTGCAAGAAAATTTTCCAAGATTGATTTGATATCAAACTATCATTGAGTAAGAATAAAATAATACATCAACAAGACACCATTTAGGACAAGATATGAGCATTATGAATTCACGGTAGTGCCATTTGGACTATCAAATGGCCCAACAATTTTTATGTGTTTGACGAATGAAGTGTTTAGGGAGTACCTGGACAAGTTTGTAATTGTGTTCCTAGATGATATACTCATCTATTCTAAGTCAGAAGAGGAACATGAACAACATTTAAGAATAGTGTTGCAAGTTTTAAGAGAGCATAAATTGTATGCTAAACTAAGTAAGTGCATCTTTTATCAAAAGAAGATTCACTACTTGGGGCATATAATTTCAAAAGCAGGGATAGAAGTGGATCGTGAGAAGGTAGAGGCCATTAGAGGATGGATTGTGCCAAATAACGTGACAAATGTTAGATTATTTATGGGTCTTTCCGGTTATTACCGAAGATTCATAAAATGATTCTTAAAGATTGCAAGTCCAATCACTTCTTTGCAAAGAAGGGAGTGAAGTTCGAATGGACTTCCAAGTGTGAAAATAGTTTTCAACAGTTGAATGAAATATTGACTAGTGTGCCAATATTGAAGATTGTAGATCCAAATGAAGATTTTGTTGTGTGCACCAATGCATGTAAGGAAGGGCTTGGTGGAGTTCTCAGTAAAAAAGATCAAGTGGTATGCTATGAGTCCGAAAAATTAAGAGAGCATGAAAGAAATTATGCTACACATGACTTGGAGTTAGAAACGATTGCACATGCATTGAAAATGTGGAGGCATTACCTTATGAGTAAGAAATTTGAGCTAAGGACAAACCATTGTGGTCTGAAACATTTGTTTGGACAACCAACACTAAATGCCAGACAAACTAGATGGATGGAATTTCTGAGTGAATATAACTTCAAAATTAAGCATATAAAGGGCACAGAAAATCAAGTGGCCGACGTGCTTAGCAGAAGAGCTCATGAAGTGTATGTTGCAACCATTAGCATGTACAGGATTGATATACAAGATTAAATTATTGCAGTAGCAAATTCAGATCAACAGAATGTAAAAATAAAAGAAACATTAGAACAACGTAATTTTCAATAGAAATTTGATTTTTATGAGATGAAAGAAGATGGAGTTCTCATGTACAAAGGGGAGGTATATGTGCCAAATTCCAGTGAGCTGAAAAATGCAGTGTTGAAGGAAATGCATAATGTTCCATATACCGGGCACCTAGGATATTAGAAAACAATTGCAACTGTAAGAAGTCAATATTTTTGGCCATGAATGAAGAAAGAAGTGGCTAATTACATAGCTAGATGTCTAGAGTGCCAAAAGGTAAAGACAAAGGATATGCATCCAACATGTTTGTTACATCAATTTCCCATTCCATAATGGAAGTGAGAAGTTGTCACAATTGATTTTATTAGAAAGCTGCCTAGAACAATAAAGTAACATGATTCCATCATGTTGGTGGTGGATAAATTGACTAAGGAAACACATTTTATTCCAATAAAGAATACACACAAGGCAACATATATATATATATATATATATATATATATATATATATATATATATATATGAAAGAAGTTTCTAAGCTACATGGAGTGCCTAAGACAATAGTTTCATATATGGATCCAAAGTTTATATCGAATTTTTGGAAGGGTTTGTTCAAAGGCTTTGGCACAAATTTGAATCTCAATACAACGTATCATCCATAGTCAAATGGATAAACATAGAGGACTAACTGAATAATTGAGGACATGCTTAGAATTTATGTGATGGATCAACCATCAAAGTGGGAAGATCATGTTTATTTAGTGGAATTTGCATACAATAATGGGTATCATGCCTCATTGAACATGAGTCCATTTAAAGCATTGTATGGCAGAAAATGTAACAATCCTGTAAGTTGGGATAATCTAGCAGACATAGCAGTTGTTGGGCCAGATTTGTTAAAAGAAATGGAAGAGTAGATGACAAGGATAAAGCAAAATTTAAAGGCGGCCCAGGATAGGAAGAAACGTTACGTGGATAAGAACATAGTTCTTAGAGATTTTAAAGTGGGAGAACATGTGTTCTTAAAAGTAAAGGCAAAGAGAAGTTCTATAAGATTAGGTAGTTGTTCGAAGTTGACAACAAGATATTGTGGGTCTTTTGAAATATTAGAAAATATAGGGCCGATTGCATACATGCTAGCATTGCTTGCAACCATGAGAGTGCACAATGTGTTTCTTGTATCATTATTAAAGAAATATGTTCCTGACCCTAACCGCATAGTTGATTGGAATGTGATCTAGGTGGAGCATGAAGGGGATTTCCGTGTGGAACCAGTATGCATCCTGGATTGGAAAGTCAAAGTGCTAAGGAACAAAACCATAGGGCTGGTAAAGGTTCAATGGACCTGTTATGGTCCTAAATATGCTAAATGGGAGAATGAAGAAAACACGTGGGCAGAGTACCCGCAAAATTTTGACATTTTTGAAGAAAATGGAATGCAAGACTCCATTTTGAGCAGCTAGAGCTCCAGAACTACATCTTAGAGTCCTAGCCAACTGCGCTGGTAATCTTGATAAATGGATGGTACATCCCTTAGTTTATCCTTGATAAACATATGGTACATCCCTTGGATTAGCCTTGATAAACAAATGGTGCATTCCTTGGGTTGGCGAGTTCAAAGGAATGAAAGAATATGGTTGGAACTGCTGCTGGTGTTGTAAAATTGCAGAATTTTTATTTTCTAAGTATTATGATATAAATTTTCATGTATGTATATTGACATAGAGTTCACAGAGGGCGACACATAATTGTAGGGGAAGGGGAATGAAACACCCCCATTTTAATTAATGCTTATATAGATATAATGTGTGGCTATGACCAAAGTCATGTAATGTGCGAATTGTATTTCTATGTTTTAATAATAAAATGTGATGCCAACTGTTAAGAGGACATGGACACGAGATGGGGGATGAATTAATCCAAAAGAGAGGGGAGTGTCTAGGATAATGGCCAAGAGGGGTCTAAGGGGGAATTACCCATGTATATTAATTCAACTCATTTTCCTAAATTTTCTATTTGTATATGAATCTTTCAATTTCCGATTGAATGTTCCTAAAGCCAATTCTTGAATGCATGTAAGAGGGTGGGTGTGAGTAGTCACATCCCATAGTTATTGGACACATGGGGGTTGAGTACAATCAACTTGGAGAAGAGTGTGAGTCAAACAAAGCAAGCCAAAAGAGAGGAAATTCATGTGGGTTGGGACAACAATTTTTACACATTGAGTTTTTGTGCATGAGGAGCAAGAGAGAGCAAGAAAGAGAGCTTGGAGCTGGTGCAACCATGGAGGGCGAATTCTAGAGAAAGATAGAGCGTACTGGAGCATAATCAGAGCTAAAAATTGAAGATCCAGGTTGTCAGGCTCGAAGAGTGAACTCCTAGGCGAGTTGCACTGTAACAACAAGTGTTTGTTGTTGGTTTGCTAGTAGTTTTCCTAGCAAGAGGTTCCCTTGAGTTCCCAGCTAAGAGATTCTTGATTACCTGTGCCAGAGAGACCTTGATAAATGAATAGTACGCCCAAGGGACTGAGATCAGTGAAGGGGTACATTCCTTGGGTTGGGCAGGTCAAGAGGAAGAGAGATAGTGAAAAATCAGGATAACTATAGGAAGATATCAGTGGGTTGCGAGTTTTAGTGAGTTTTATGAGCTGTGAGTGGACTGTGAGAGACCACCCTCCTTTGTGGATTACTAGCCTCAACTCGGGAGTTATTGACTGTTGATATTTAGAACAACCAGTCTATGGTTGGGTGGAACGTTCGTCCCAAGCAGCTGGTTGCACAACTCTTGTTTAAAGATAAGTGTTTTATCTTGTTGTTGTGTTATTTACATGTGTTATTGTTGTGCATGAACTCTGTGTAAATGAGAATGATTTATATGTTGTTGTAATGAGTTGTTTAACTGCATTTCATGTTGATTATTAACATGCTGTAGATTCTTTTATTTTATGGTTGTAGACAATAACTAAATTTGTTTTAAGTCATAGCTAAAAGCTACAGGAAATTAGTTAACTATAAATGAATTAATTTAATTAGCGAAAATTCCGTTTTTATGAGTATTCTACACCGTAATGTTCCTCGAATAGGCCAGGGGACATTACAACAACAACAATAATATATGTTTAAATCACATCTTTTATATTTCCATATATTTTATATTATGTCAAAAAAATCTATGCATATTAATATATTTTCTTTTAGTGCATATTCATTCTCTATAGAATCACTAATAATTTACATCCTAATTGTAACAACTCTAGTTGAATAAATGTTTAAGGATTATTAAGTAAAAATTAATTAGGGGATTAATTGTCTTAACATGGTATTAATTAAACAAGATTGGTATAAAGATATTAATTAAATATTTATTGATTAATTAATGGTTGCAATTTGATTAATTAATTGATTAATTAATTATATGTTACATTCATTGACATGGGTATTAAATTAATAAGGATAATAAATTATAAGTTAATTTGTTAAAAAAACTTACGTACACGGAAAGGGATAAGACATTAAATATGAAGGGATAAGATATTAATTATGAGGGGATAAGGTAATAAATGGGTAGGTAAGGAAGTAAATGAAAGGCAGGGCGGTGAAGGAGGAATATGGGGGGGAGGAGGATTAGTTCAGGGGCACCGGTTTGCTGGGGGTTTTGGGCACAGGGGCCAGGATATCCACATGATATCCTGGAGCTAGGTAGTTGTCCTAGTTGGCAGGGAGGATAGTAGGTTTGGGCAGTGTTGGTCAGTGCATCAGGCAACAGGAAGGCAACAAGAAGGCAGTAAGGGAATAAAAATTAGCATCAGAACCAGGTAAATTGTTTGTGAATTGGCTATGTTAATTTTATGCTGTAGATTAAATGTTAAATGTTAAATTCTACTGAAATTTATATGCTTATTTGAAGTTAATGAATTATTTACGCACTCATAAATTCTATGTTAGAAATGTTATGCGTAATTGTAAGGATTTTTACTGGGCTTGTTGATTTTTCATTTTTCTTACTGGCCACTACACTAATATCTAAAACCTAATCCTATATACATAAACATGGAATTGTAGAGTTCTAAATATATTGAGTTAAGCTCTCACAATGGATAAAGGTCCCAATGCAACTTAGATTATGATAATAAAATTAAATCACTTGGAGTGCTCTTCTATAATAGGACTATATACTTTAGTATATAAGTGAAGCTTTAGAATTAGGATGCCTATGAGGACAACAATATCTAAAACCTAATCCTACTAGTATACACAAACATGGCATTGTAGAGTTCTGGATATATTGAGTTAAACTCTCACAATGGATAAAGTTCCCAATGCAACTTAGATCATGATAATAAAATTAAATCACTTGGAATGCTCTTCTATAACAAGACTATATACTTCAGTATGTAAGTGAAGCTTTAGAATTAGGATGCCTATGGGGACAACATTTTGTATCTTTGATTTTTCAAGTTGCATAAAGTTCCCAATAAAACTTGTAAATCATGAATATAAAACTAAATCATTTGGGCTCTTCTATATAGTAGGATTTTGATATTTAAGTGAAGCTTTAGAATCAGGTTGGCCATTTTGTTTTTTCAAGTTTTCTCGATGATGTCTAAATAGTATAGTTAAATATTAGGTTTTCATGGTTTAGGAGTCCATTTGTTTTTTCAAGTTGCATCATTTCTTGATAATGTCTAAATAGTATATTTAAATATTAGGTTTTCATGATTTAGGAGTCCATCCACTTGCGCTGAATTGTAAATTTTTAAAAATAAATTATGAATTTTTAAATTTTTATATTAGGAAAAATAAAATACACAACCATCATCTGACTAATTTGTGAGATGATCAATTTTCTATTAAGATTGCAAATTGGTTTGAAAATCGTGAAAATATGAAACATAGACAAGTCAAGTATGAAGGAATAAAATATAACACACCTATATTGAATATATTTTGAATAGCTTTGACCTCTTTTGTTCCACCAATATTTTGTGACAGATTTTGTTGGTTAGAAATGGGTCGAGTTTATAAGGTGCTTTATTGTGAGAGTCAATCCAAGCATTATATGACAATGGTTGTGGGTGGGTCAAAATGGATGAGCATAAGTTGAATTGGAAAGGTGTCATTATCCAACCGAAAGGTGGAGTTACTAAGATATTTCAAAGTTTTGATACAATATAAATGTTTAAAATTCAAATGTAAATAAGGGCACATTGTACTTTTCATTATGAATGTTTTGTTGTGTTAAATTAGACTTAAAAAAAATAAAGGAAATAGATCTTATCCTTAGTATCCTTGTATTGAATGTTATCGAATTTATATATTTAATGTAAAAGTATATAATAATAGAATTTTATAATTTATTATATAATATTGTGGTAGTTTAGTTGGTTATTTCAATTGGTTTGAAGACATTGTTTTAAGGCGAAGTTTGTTGTGAGGTTTTTATTTTTATTTTGGTTAAGGTTTGAGTCTTGATGAGTTTTATTGGGTTGCTAATTGGTATTGTGGTTGGTGGTTGAACTACATTCTATTTAGATATATTGGAGAAGAGGGAAATAACTTGCAATGTTTCTTTTGGAAAATGTGTGTGTAAAAGAAAACCTCTAAGAAAACCCTTCGAGTATTTCTTCATGATCCATGGATGGTAAACGAGGTAAACCGTGGGTTTTGATAATAGAGCCTAACCTTGAGGGGATCAAGAGAGTTAAAATTGTGACATCCCCAAATTTGGGGGACAAATTTCATGTTTGGCTCATGTCTGCTTGAGCTAACCTTTAGGGCCATGAAAAATACACACAAGTGTTATAGCCAAATGCTTGAGATGGAGCATCACACTAACAATGACCAAGTTCAAACTTGAGTTTGATGACCCCATATTAAAATGAGTTTATTAAAATAATATAGAGTTTGAGATTCATAAATCCCTCTACATCAATAAAAATATTTACCTTCACACATGTGAAACATCATCACAATACCTTAGTTATTCTAATACAAATCTATTTATCACTAATTACCTTATGTCCACTCAACTATAAAATACATATATAAAACTATCACAAATTATAATGGATATAATCCTTGTAATATATATATATATATATATATATATATATATATATATATATATATAT
>JZKD02S1672802.1:1031486-1057600 GCA_000966675.3 Picea glauca
TATATATATATATTTGAGTACAATGACACTAAATACTTTATATTGTATGTAGATTATATTATTATATTTCCTTTTAATATCTAATTGATAATATGCCATTGCTATCGACTCTAATATGATGTCATTGTTCCATACTGTTAGTTTTTTAGCTCGGGAGGTACTCCACATGTTTTGTCTTGTATGCAGATGTTACCTTATATTTACACTACCAATCACTTAACTTTGTAATGGGTTTTTTTATAAAGTTGTTTTAAGTGGTTCTTTTATTAAAGTGAATTTTTAATAAAGTGTACCTTCTAATTTTAAAGTGACTTTATTTCATAAAGCACTTATGTAATAAAGTGAAATCACTTTAATATTTCAAGTGATTCATTTTGGAGGGAATGGATCATGACCCTTGATCTTGGATTTAGGGTTGGGGAAGGTGAAAAGACACTTTGGAGAGAAAATGTCATTTTCAGATTTATAAAAGAATGCATTAGGTAGTGTGCAAGACACATCGAGAAGACGAGAGGAGGTGATTGAGAAAGATTTTCTGGGTAAGCTTGAGAGAGGAAAGTGAGTAGCTTGAGAAGACACATTTCCCAAGAAAAAGGAGGGCACAAATCCCAAGGCATTTTTCTGTGTGAGTGTTGTTCTATTTTCTGTGCTGGGCCATACTATACGGATCCGTACAGTTCGTACAACAGGAAGAGGGGTGTGATTTTCGAGGCAACCTTAGGCACATAAATCGAGGCAGTTTTTGGAGATCTTCTTGCTGTGGCTGGGCCATACTGTGCATGTCGTACAACAATCTATTGGGCACATATTTCGAGGCACAAATTTAGAGGAGGCCATGCAACTGTATGGACTTGGGCAAGTTTTCCAAGGCAAAAAATTTTGGGACTGTTTTTTGTGGCTGTGAGGTATTTCTCTTGGCTGGAAATGTGATATTGCTGCTGTACTGTACTTTCCTGAAGCTGAATAATCTCTCTCTCTCTATTGTTGGGTTTCCCCACATTGGGGTTTTCCCTGGATTTTGCCTAAATTTCTGAGTTTTATGGGTTGTTGTCCATTGTGTTTATTTCCATAGCATATTTGCTTAGCAATGTGTATTTCTGCTTATTGTAATTTCTGAATGTGGGTTTAAGGCATTTATTAAGTTCATGCAAGGCAATTATCTCTAGGTTGCTAAGTGTTTGACATAAATTTTAGTTTGCTGATTTTTGTCATTAAAAATCTACATGGTATCAGAGCTTTGTCTCTGAGTGACAGTGGGCAGTGTGATTTTTGGGCAAAGTTGAAGAGGGAAAGGGTGTGATTGTTTTCCTTGAGTTGTGACAAGGAATATGACTGCAACCATTAGATATGAGGATCAGTCGGATGACATTTCCAACTATTTGCCGTGCAAGGTCCAATTGTCAGCTGTTCTTAAGGAGAACAAAATTTATAACTATGTCAACTCTGTTGTGGCAGCTCCCACAACAGATCCTATTGCTTTGGACTTGCATGAGGTCAAGGAAGCCAAGGCTTAGAGGATTATTCCGGATGGGGTGAAGGATCACCTTATCCCACACTTGGCTGAGAAAAAGACTTCCAAGGAGATGTGGTATGCAGTTAAGAACTTGTTTGAGGCGAAGAACGAGAACCAAAAGATGGCCTTGAAGGCTAAGCTGCATGATACCAAGATGGGTAAGGATGAGAGTGTCTCTTCTTATCTTACCCGGGTAGCTCAAGTAAAAGATGAGCTGGCTGCTGTTGGAGAGGTCATTATAGATTCTGAGTTGGTGAGGATAGCCTTAAATTGCTTCACCAAAGAATGGGAAGTCTTCGTGAAGTGTGTGGTGGGACGAGAGCATCTACCAGATTGGAGCAGACCGTGGGATGATTTCACTCAGGAGGAGATCCGAGAAATATCTCAGAGCAGTGAACAAAAGACAAACAAAGTTGATGAGAATGTTGCTCTTACTGCAAAGAGAAAGAAGAAAGGAAGTTCCGGAAGGGACTTGAGTAAAGTCAGATGCTATTGTTGTAACTAGTTGGGGCACCTTGCCTCTTGTTGTCCTGAGAGGAAGAAGAAGGCAAAACCAGAGGGGCCTGAGACAACAACTACAACAACCATGGAGGACTTTGCTTGAAAGTACGACAGGGAATTTTCTTTGGTTACCCTAGTTTCTAGTGTCGGCAACGGAGGATTTGGAGGTGATATCAGATGGATTGTGGATAGTGGAGCCTCTAGCCACATGACGAGAATCTGGTGAGTATTCCTAGATTTCACATAGATTGGTCCAGGCCGATAGGTGGTAAATGAAGGTGGTATGGTGAAAGCTGTACGTGGAGTTGGAAATGTTAGATTCCAACTCGAGTTTGGGGGACTCTTGGAGCTTGGTGGAGTTCTCTTTGTTCCAAGGTTGGGGGTTAACTTGCTCTCAGTCTCAGCCTTGGAGGATGTAGGATATTGCATATTGTTCAAGAGGGAATATATCTTTATCTACAGGCAGGGAGTGGACCCGGTAGAGCTGCAACTAGTTGGTAAACGAGTGGATAGGTTGTATATGTTGAGAGGACAACCTTCAGTGTATGATTCAACGTTGGATGAGGAGCATGAGGAGGCTTCTGAGATTGCGGTGGTGCCAAGGATTCAGTCTTGCATTCCGAGAGAAGAGAGAGAGTCTCTTTTGAGCATTGGCAGGAGGCTTAGCCAGGTTGATAGAGCCAATGCTCAAGATGAAGTGAGCTCAGGGTTCGAGGATGTTGCCAGGAGAAAATCTTCTAGTTCAAGTTCTGTGTAGGTGTTGAGGATGGCTCCAGGTTCAGAGGGAGATCCTATAGGGTACAATGTGATGGAACCAGATGATAGTGGTGGCAACGAGTACTTCCTTCGCTAAGAGGGAGTGTTATCTTTTTAGCTCGGGAGGTACTCCGCATGTTTTGTCTTGTATGCGGATGTTACCTTATATTTACATTACCAATCACTTAACTTTGTAATGGGTTTTTTTATAAAGTTGTTTTAAGTGGTTGCTTTATTAAAGTGATTTTTTAATAAAGTGTACCTTCTAATTTTAAAGTGACTTTATTTCATAAAGCACTTATGTAATAAAGTGAAATCACTTTAATATTTCAAGTGATTCATTTTGGAGGGAATGGATCATGACCCTTGATCTTGAAAAATGCAAGATTTAATCTTGGCCTTTGGATTTAGGGTTGGGGAATGTGAAAAGACACTTTGGAGGGAAAATGTCATTTTTAGATTTATAAAAGAATGCATTGGGTAGTGTGCAAGACACATTGAGAAGACGAGAGGAGGTGATTGAGAGAGATTTTCTGGGTAAGCTTGAGAGAGGAAAGTGAGTAGCTTGAGAGGACACATTTCCCAAGAAAAAAGAGGGCACAAATCCCAAGGAATTTTTCTGTGTGAGTGATGTTCTATTTTCTATGCTGGACCATATTGTACGGATCCGTACATTCTGTACAACATGAATATGGGTGCGATTTCCGAGGCAACCTTTGGCACATAAATCGAGGCAATTTTTGGAGATCTTCTTGCTACTGCTAGGCAATACTATGTAGGCCGTACAACACTCTGCTGGGCATGGATTTCGAGGCACAAATTTAGAGGAGGCCGTACAACTGTACGGACTCGGGCACATTTTCTAAGGCATACAATTTTGGGACTGTTTTTTGTGGCTGTGAGTTATTTCTCTTGGTTGGAAATGTGATATTGCTACTGTACTGTACTTTCCTGAAGCTGAATAATATCTTTCTCTCTCTCTCATTGGGTTTCCCCACATTGGGGTTTTCCCTGACTTTTGCCTAAATTTCTGAGTTTTATGGGTTGCTGTCCATTGTGTTTATTTCCACAGCGTATTTGCTTAACAATGTGTATTTCTGCTTAGTGTAGAAATATTAAATAATAATGATCGACTTTTTATTATTAAATATTAGAGAATATGGAAAATGATATTATATTATATAATGATATCATTATTAATATATATTTTTGTAGGAATATTGATGATGATAATTAATTCTAAGTTATTAAATATTTGAAAAAATGGTAGATAATATTTTATAATGATATCACTATTAACATGTAGTTAATAATATCATTTGCATTAATGACACATCCATAGGGGTATATTGAGATAATGAGATCCAAAACTTGTAAGTAGGGTGAATTTGCAAAATGTTATTTTATAAATGTAAAATATTATTATACTATAAATATATTTATAAAAATTTAATAAAACAAATAAAAATTTGAAAATAATATTAAATATTTCATTTTAACAATATCAATTATTTATCTATTTTATTATATTATTATTGTTGATTGATTTTTATCATATAAATATAAATATTTTATTAGTCAAAATTCTAAAAAAAACTATTTGTAAAATATATATAAATGGAAAGTTAAAAAAAATAATATAAATAGTTGATAAAGATAAAGGTCTAAAAGCTGGTTAATAAAAGGGCTTGGGTTCGAAGTCATTATAATGATATACTTATTACAAATTCAATATTCATTCTTCCCAACCACCTAAACTAAATTTAATTAATAAATATTATCTTATCTAACATTTTTTTTTTTTTTTTTCATTTTAATGATTACCTACTTCAATATTTCATCATTACCAAGTCCAATCGCATCTAACATCTTAGGTTTATTCATATATATTATTGTAATATAATATAAACATTTAGCTCTTTTCATTTTAAATGTGATTACCTACGTCAAGATTTCAACATTTCTAATTTGGGTCAAACATATTAAGCGATTTTATTTATTAATGAATGTATGTTGTGATATAATATATACCATTTATTTATTTATTATTATTATTCTAATTTGGGTCAAACATATTAAGCGATTTTATTTATTAATGAATGTATGTTGTGATATAATATATACCATTTATTTATTTATTATTATTATTCTAATTTAGGTCAAACATATTAAGCGATTTTATTTATTAATGAATGTATGTTGTGATATAATATATACCATTTATTTATTTATTATTATTATTTTTTAATTATAGATGTGATTACCTACGTCAAAATTTCATATTTCAAATTTGGGTCAAACATATTAGGCCATTTTACTTATTAACGAATGTATATTGCTGTGGTATGATATATTTAATTAGTAGTGTAATATATTTCAAAGTTATCTAATTGTACCTTTTTGGATATGATCACAACATGGAGATACCATGTGGATTCCTTCCGTTATAGTAGAAGGTATTAAAATTTGGGTTAAAAGTCAATTTAAATCATTTATATGTATACTTTTAGTTCATTCAATTTAGAATAAAACTTATTCATTTGTATATAATCTAATTCTTGTAAGTACATATATTTTAAAATTAAAATTAAAACAATAATTGTGTTAGTTTAGATAGATGTTTATCAAATATGGAAGATTATTGGAAAGTTTAGAATAATTTAATAAATTTTTGGAAAGTTTTTGTTAAATCAAGTTAATTGTAAATATTCATATTTATATAGAGAAAACCAAGGGGTTCTTATACTATAGGTTATACTACAAGGTGTGATATATTTTTATTTTTATAGTGTAAGTAAAATTAATATATAAATGAAAAAATGATTTTAAATATTTAATGTAAAAAAATAAAATAAAAATAAAACTTAGATCCATTTTAACCTCAAATATTTTAAACACTTAGATGTTTTTATACAGATTTTATTTAATCTCTTTTGATGCTTAACAAATTTGAGATTAAAATGAATATATACTAATTTATTATATATTGAAACATATTAATTTCAGTTCTTCATAAGTCCTTTTAAAGTGAGATTCACTATTTTATATTTGTCATCAAATTTATAATATCATAATCTATATTATTCAAAAATATATTACAATCAAGTAAGAACAAATATTTACCAAAGCATTTTCCAAATGACAAATATTTACGGAACACTACAATTCAATATTTCTTGATTTAAGAACATGTTAGAAGTAGTGATACAAATCTAGAAATTAATCGATTCTCTGACATAAATTACCATTTGTTATAGATACTAAAAAAATACATGATAAATTAGAATAAGCCATAATTTTAGAGCTAGTTAATTTCTTCATTTTCATCCTTTTGAATTTCATCTAATATTTTCCTAAAAATATTCAAAATTTTATTCAATATTTTCTTCCTTTTGTTCCTATAATACAATATAGCTATAGTAATATTTTAATCATCCTCTTTTCTCCCCGAATCTCTCTTCCATATCATCTTCTTAGGGAATAGGCTTGCTTATTTGACACATAATTCAACTACAATTATATTCATATTGTCCTCTTCCTCTCGTTCTTCTACATCATCATCTTGGAGAACCTCAATTTGTACATGACATGGCTAATTCAGTAACGCCCACCTTCATCAATATTTCCATAGAGAAGAACCTCTAGGTTGTTGAGCTATGTTGTTTTCATGACCATCATATAACATATTTATACTTTGGGGTCATTTTGGTCTTCACTCTCACCATCTAATGGATCATTGCCTCGTCATTCCCATCTTACAAACTCTTGTTGATTAATCTCACATTATGTTAGATCATCAAATACATACCTTGCTCTTGGCTCTCAATGTATCCCAAATCACAATCCTGGTTCAAAAATGTCAGGGTAAAATAATACATGCAAACAACAAATTTACAAAAGATAATTAATCCATTATTGCAGTATGTATGAACAACAAAAAATTCTATCCAAAAGGCCATGTTATAAGAAAAACATGTTCACAATGTTGTAATGTTGTAGGAAAATGTAAGGCCACGTTATAAGAAAAACATGTTCACAATGTTGTAATGTTGTAGGAAAATGTAAGGCCATGTTATAAGAAAAACATGTTCACAATGTTGTAATGTTGTAGGAAAATGTAAGGCCCTTTATTCTTATTTATTATTCGATAATAAATGTGTGGAGTTAATAACACACAAACCATAGTATCATTGATCTTTACTTGGACTTAGAGGGGGTTTCAGAGGGCGCTTTGCAACTGAGGAAACCCTAGCTGCAGAGCCCTGAACTTTTCTTCGTTGAGTCTGATGCAAGCAAGAGTGTTTTACATGCCGCGTCTTTGCTGGGAGACCTGGGTTGTGTTGGCTTCATGTTCTGGAGCTCGCGCCTTGCGAGAGACCGATCTAGCTTTGTGGATGCGCTTTCTCTGAGATAGATCGGTTTTTCCTGTGCCTGCTTGATGTGTGTTTTTTGGCTGGAGTGAAGGAATTTACGAGGGGAAAAGATTTGAGTGCTCTGCGGGTAGGGTTTCCCTAGCCACATGCCGGTCTGCAAATGATCCACCTCCTGCTACTGCATCTCTCTCACGCCGAGCTTTCTGGACATTGGGTGCTTTGTCTGGTGGTGGACTTGCTCCCTTTGAAGCGGTTTTGTTTTTTTTATTTTTCTGGTTAGTTCTCTAATGGACGCACTCACCCGTGAGTGGATCTAGTTCGTGACTCTTCATATCTAAGAATTTGTTTTGAGATAGATGCCATATAATATAGATCAGGATCGCTGTGATCTATTTCTTTGTCCTACGGGGACCCGTTTTTTGGGTTTCCGATGTTTTTTGATCGTTGAGCTTAAGATCCATGCTGGTGATAACGCCCTGGAGCGGATCCGTTTTTGGTTGAGAGCCTGTGGGTCTATTTGCGAGGACGTCATTTGATGACTATTGGTTTGAATATTAAATCTCAGATCTGTGTTTCTGGTGACTTGCTTCCATAGTATGCGGATTGCTGACCATTTTTTCTCCAGTCTTTAGTAGGTGCGGGAGTGATTCAAAAGTTTTCTTTGGGGTTGGAACTCACCAATACATCCTAGCTGGTATGTTTAGGGCTTGATGCATTGTCAGGTTTTTCTCATTGGTCTTCGTGGCTGGGGATCCCTGCGTCCCCCTTTATTCTGGAGTTTGGAGTGGAGGCTGGGGTTTTTTGTTCAGGGTTTGTCAAAACCTTAAGGTCCTTTCTCTGCGAGCGTGAAATGTTGATTTTGATGAGAGACTTGGTCAATAATTTGAGGTCCGTTAAGGGCATGTAGTTTTTGGTTTCCTCTTTGCAGACTCTCATGCTGTCCCTCTAGACCTATTTTTTGAGGGGCTTTATTTTCCGCTCTGGCTTGGTTCGTCTGGGTTCTCTTCCTGCTTTGTTTCCACTTTTTCATTGCCTGTGATTGGTGGCTCTTCTATTATTCCGGGGCCGCTCTTTGAGGGCCTTTTCGATGAGATTTTCTTCCTCTTGTGGTTGAAAGCATTATTAGACTAAATACTTGCACTATGTGTGCATGACTCAGATTGTAATTTTTATTTATCTTAATAAAAGTTATGCTTTTTTCCTTTGGAAAAAAAATCATTGATCTTTACTTTATTTATTTATTATATTAAATGTATTGAAAACCATTTACATTCAAGGTTACCATAACCAATATGTAATATAGCTTATTAGTTAGATTTTTCCAATGCAATTAAGTTACCCTTTAATCATGTTATTATCCTTTCCACTGGCCCAATTGGCTTACTCTATTATAACAATGACACCAAAATCAAACTTCACCCTCAAATCATGTATAACCTCCACACAAAAATGCAAATTATTTATCCACATAGCATTTTGCCTCATTTCCTATCATGAAAGTATAACACAAAATTTTGTGACATACTGAAGCCAATTATTCCAATTATTAAATATAATATACCAATGGGAACAAAAACATTTAGATGCATCACTAAATTCAAGAAGCACTGTAACTTACAACGAGCTCACATCCTATTTCAATAAATTTCATTTCATCCTAATATATGCTATTTTGGTCCACATTATGGTGTGTATTGTTTGTTGTGCGTTTTTTTTTGGCAAGGGATGACCAAAAACACAAGTTGGATGTTATTGATAAAGGAAAACAATGAAATGCGAGTAAGATGTCTAGTTAAAGAAAATTGGAATGCTTTTCCAAGCATATTATAAGTAGAAAAATAAAAGAACAAGGAAGTAGACCATGAAGTGAGCTTTGTTGTGAGATGGTCTTGATTTGGAGTAGGGAAATGTGTACCTTGATGAATAAGCCTCCTCATATATCTAGCTCACAATGGAAATAATGACCCAACACTAGAAATCTCCAATAAACTTATAAGATAAAATGGTCAGATTACTTCCAAAAGAAAATGCATACACACCATTTAAACAAAACAACTTTTGATTGGAAAGAAACTAAATACTTCTCTATATTAAAAGAATAATATATTTCCATAATTTACTAGAAGATCCACAATGATTGCATTTTTTGTTGATGTTTTGGATCCCAAAATTGGATCCATCTTCAAGACAAGTAGCCCTGAAGATGGATCTAGTTATAGGATCTGAATCATCGATAGAAAACACTATCACTATGGATCTTCTAGTAAATTATAAAATCTCAAATCATATAAGTTTGAAAACATGAATAGATTTACAAACAATGAAATATATAACCTTGAGAGGTTATGGAGATGACCTCCAATCTCTCTCTCATAAGGGTTATTTTCTAGAGCGTCTGAAAAAGATATTCCCTTCATGTGATGGACAATGAAGAAGAAAATTTAGCGAAACCACCACTCTAGAAGCACAAAAAAATATGATTACGACAATATATTCTAATCCTTGTTTAAACTCTAGTTGTGTAACCTTGCATTCATCGGAGTCTTCTAATTCCATGGAGGATCCCTATATTTAAATTTTTTTCTGGAGGAGAATATAGAAAGTTGATATGTTTTCCAAATATTTCTCCATGCAATCACCTTAGTTAACTAGAGTACTCCATCTTAACTGCTGGAAACCACATGAATTTAGTGTTCTCAAACTAGAAGTTTGCATTGAAACACCATAGTGTTTGCTAGATTGCGGGGTTTAATGTGTCGATGGCATATAGAAACTCTACGTGGGCAACGAAGGATTACCCATGCAATTTGCATGGCACATGAATTGGTGTGCCTCGTAGTCCATTGTTTGGTTGAATTTTTAGTTTGACTTTGATCCTCCATAGATAACTATGTATTTCTTCATGTTTTAGTGTTTTATTGCTATGATTTATGCTATTTGGTGATGTCTTCTATGTAAACTCATTCATATGCACAAGTAGATGAAAATGGTGTGATAATAAATTACCCTTGATGTGTGAGGTTAGGATAAAAATTATATAGTTGAAATACATCATGGTTTCATTTATGCAACTTAGAGAGAGAGTCGAATCGAGGGAACCCCAACTAAGAGAAATAAATGAATCCATTTGCATGAAAACAATGTTAGGTTAAATCAATTTATAATATCTTTAAATGAGGTAGGCATATTAATGCTTGTGCAATATTCAAAACACGTATAATATTGAATGACATCTCTGAAACATGAGACACATGAAGCTAGGTTGTAATACATCTAGAAATGAATGGTCTTCAACTCGATTTAGAATTCAATTATTACAATATACAAATTTTCTACACTACGATGATGAGTTGTGGTCAAGCATGGGAGAAACCATTTGGTTAATGATGAATGTTGAAAATCCTTGCTAGATGTGGGGTAGCCCACCATTAGTGATAATAGGTACCAAGATATTGAGTACGAATCAACAAGGGTTGAAAATAGATGGGTTAATGTTGAACACTAGAAGGAACCATGCAGTCATAGATTAATGATGCAAATCCACTACTAAACATAAATAAAATTGAATGATGAAAATTGTATCCAGGGTATGGGGAATCTAAATCAAACTTCGAGAGAAAACATGTTATGGTTGATAGGATCATATTCGTTGGAGAAAGGACAATGATGATTTCCTATAAACCAACATGAGGTATGAAGAACATTGATATATGTAAGAAGTTGGACTTCAAATAATGGGATGAGGCTGTTGAAGACATTTTGGATACAATTTTGAGGAAAATCTGAAGTATGGAGGAGATGCACAACAATAGAAGAAAGAAGAGAAGGCAGGAGAAGAGTGCACAATAAAGGCACATTCAATATTGAAGTGCATGGTGTTGGCCCTTGGTTATGTAAGGAAGCTAAGATTAAGGAAGAAACGCGAAGTGCGAACTGCATGGAAGTCACATAAACCAAGAAAGGGTCGAAGTGGTTAAAGAAGTAGAAAAGGAGCGAAGTAAAGAAAAATCTAGCCATTGGAAGAGAATATCAAGGAAGATAAAGAAACAAAGAAGAGGGATCGTGGAAAAATCACCAATGAATACTTTGGATCACCTCGCGGAAAAGGAGGAAGGACAGGCTGGCGAAGACCAAAAAACGCGGGTCAAGTGGATCTAGGGTTTTGACACCTAGGCTTCGGTCTAAGGTTGTCCGAGAGTCATGTAATGTATAAATAAAGGTCTAGGAGAGTCAAGAGGGTTGCTCGATTGTTGCTCAATTGTTCGTTCGTATGATGTTCATTGTTGGTTATTGTTGATTATTGTTGTTGAGAGTAATATTGAGTCTGTATTCTAGATCTTCAACTGGGTGCAAAGATCAACCCTACAGCTGGGTGTGCAGGGAGGGAAGAGAAAGAGAGAAAGAGAGAAGATATGCAGCTAAGTGTGCAGATAGAACTGTTTGTTTTCATCTAATAAATCAAGAAACACAGTTCTGTGGACGTAGCCCTAGGGAGAGGGTGAACCACATATATCTTATTGTCTTTGTGATTGATGTTGTGTTATTTGTTATCTGCTATACTATTATTGCATGATTGTTAGATTAGAGATATAACTTCGTGAAGCAAGCATAAGAGTGGTAAAGAATGTCTAGATTATTTTTGCGTTGTATTTGGAATCACTTTGCATTTCCTTTGGTTGTAGACACCTCTGTCCTACAACCCCCTATTGCTACTTCAGGTGAGACTTCATCTGCTTCGCAGGTGTTGCTGAAAGGGCCAGTAGTTAGGGCTTGTTGGTGCGCTGTTAGAGTTGAACCCCGATTCTGCCCCTGTGCCAACAAATGGTTCCATTGATGGAACTAGGATCTTGTTAAGGGAATGTCAAGGTGGGTTCCATCGAAGAAAGAGATTCAGAAGTGTATAGAAGAACAAGAAAAGGACTTTGCAGAAGCTCAGAACAAGAATCCTAGCATTAGTACAAAAGATTGGTTGGGAAGGTACATCTTTACCGACATACACGGGATTTTCTTTGGAGGAGTTCATAAGGAGTTATACAAGTGGTTAGCCAGATTAGCAGACACCCAATTTGAAATCATATCTAGACCACCTGTAGTTTGGACATCAACGCTGATCAATAAAGTCAAGAGAGTCGATAACACTATGTCTAGAGCAGTGGATCTCTGGTTTGATAGCACTATTGGAGGGTACATTACTGAGTTCGCTATCGATAGAGTAGAATCGTATAATTAAGCAGAGAGGTATTTCATTGAGGGACCTAGAAGAAATTTCCTACACTTTTTAAAACATAGGATTAATATGCTATTGCATGAGAAGAATATCCTGAAGATACAGTGAAGCTAATGTTCAAAAATTCAGACAACCACAACGACACAAAGGTTGGACACACGCGCAATAGAAGATCATTTAGAGAAGTTCCTCTTGCAAACCTGTTTAAGCAGAATTATAGAGACGAGGGATTCTACAGTGGAGAAGAAGCAGATCTAACAGACGAAGAGTATTCAGAGTTTACAAGAACAGAGGAAGTAGATATTGAAGAATCTCACCAAGGAGAACCAAAAACTTCAGGAACTACGCCTACTGCTGAAGTAAGTACTATTAATCCTCCTGTTGTTTTAGCAGCATTAAGTAACCATAGTAACCAGAGTAGTCAGAGAAATCAGAGTACTGTTACAAGTAGTTTAGCACATACTCAGTCAAGAAACCCAGGAAGATCTATGGCAGATGAAAAGAGGTTACCTATCTTTAGAGGAGATGGATTTGAAGATCATGACTAGCACTAGTTCTTATGCGAAGCTGTCTGGAGCATTAAGCAAGTCACCGATGAAGCTGTTAAGAGAAATCAGTTTAGTACTACCTTGAGGGATCGTTCTCTAAACTGGTATATGAAGTTTGCTTCAAGATCTGGACAACCTAAACCGCTGAATGACATTAAGACTACGCTGAGTGCAAAATTCAAGAAGCCTAAGTCGGAGTCGCAGTGCATTAAAGAGTTGAAGGAAATCAAGCAGAAGGTCACTGAACTTGTTTGGGAGTTTGATCAAAGGTTTAAGACTCTGACAGGTCGTTTAAGGTTTCAGATCCCAGATGAACAGAATAAAGAATGGTTCATCACTGCCTTCCTACCACATATCATATTTCCTCCGATGTAACAGAAAATCGCTTCACAGGATGAAGCTCTGGAGATTGCTATGAAACTAGAAGCAACCCCTGTAGGAGAATACAATTGAGGTATGAGTCAGATCTTAAATCAATTAACTAGTTTATCCTTACAAGTCGAAGATATGAAGAAGGACAAAGGAAAGGAAAAAAGAGAAGATATATGGTGTATCAGATGTAAGGCGGAGGGCCATGACAAAGAGCACTGTCCCCTATTTCACGAATACCTAGCCTCGAGAGTGCATATCCCTTTGAGGCAAGCCACTCTACCATGGTGTGAGGTATGTAGAAATAGACATCACCTCGATGAATGTTATTATATGCAAAAATATGTCCAGACACCCATCGATATTTACTGCACATTCTGTAAATCTGTGGGGCATGATGAGAAGGACTGTAGGGCTTATGATATCATGCATGAAAGATCAAGGGATACATATAGAATTCAAGGAGAAACACAACAAGAAGGAAATAATGTGCAGTTCAACTCCCAAGGAAGATGAAACTTCAACCCTTGTGAGGGATTCAGAGGAAGAGGACAAGGAGGAGGTATGGATCGAGGTAGAGGTCTGTTGGCAGCCAATTCGTATTTTTATACCGTCCTTATAAGTTGCCTACACCGATGTTTCGCAACCCTTGATTTGCATTCTTTAAATAAAACGACACTGTTATTTCGTGCATTTTCACACTTACCTGTGTTGTCGTTTTCACGACTGCAAGCGTGAAAACTTTGTTTTCGAAGTCACATTAAAACATCGCTGGATTGTTTTGATCACTCTTGTGTCTATGTTTATTGCGTTTCCAATTTATTTATCGTTATACAATTGACAAGACTCCAAGATCCTTATTCATTTGGCATTCTTATTTGTTAATAAGACTTCATTTTACAAGACTGTGATGATATTCTTTTGATCGAATTTGTGATGCATTGGTGATTTGATTTATATGTTCTTTGATCGATTCCCTTGACACATTGGTTTCATGAAAAAACATTGGTGTTGTGGTTAGACCCTTGGTATAAATCATTTCACACATCACGTAGTTCATATGATCGAACCCTTGGTGTGATTTCAGATTATTGATTTGGTTTTAAAACTATGCTAATATTATTGCTTGCGCAAATGTTTGGTTGATTTACCATAGATTTCATTGGTTGATTGAATGGCATAGTTTTTAACCTATGCAATAGCGGGTTGAATAGTTATATGCACCAATGGTTGTACTATGGGATATGACTGTTTTGAATGTATTGAACTAGCTCCACCACCTTCGCACGTTCTGACATTAATGCTTTCCCCCTATCCCGGTTCACCTTTGCTAGTTTTCAGGCGAGCCTGTGAGGTATCGACCCTGTGTATACTCTGTTCGAACCCTTACCCACTCACCCTGTTTACCGTGTGCTCTTGTCTATGGCACTGGTGGTGCGCATAGAGCCAAACGGTAGCCAAACTCTGTTACTCTTTGATAATGCTCGAAAGGATTTAGAAAATAGTGGTTGGCTGGTGTTTATACAGAGGTTCGAGGGTTTCAACCTTTCGGTTGCCCAACAATTCGCCCTTACCTTTGACGGGTGCAGGGATAAAATCGGTGACATACAACTTGAGCTGAATGAAGAATTCATAAGCTCTGTTACAGGATTGTTGGCTACAGGCCAAAGGTGGTTCCAAAACTCCAAAGTCGACGAGGTGCCGTGGCCATTACTATTCATATCAAGGAAGGTTGTTTCCTGTGATAAAGGTACGCCTATTTCTACCCTCAAACCCAGGTGGCACGATATTTTGGTAATTGTGAAACAATTTGTGACCTGTGAAGGTCGATATGGCTTGGTTTTTCTGTATCACCTCCGGTTATTGATGAATTTCATAGGCTATCCTTTGAATATGCCGCATTACTTCTTGAGTAGTCTTTACAAGATGTCTAAGAGGTTCAAACGTGAGAAGGCTGATAGCAGCTTGTTTCATCACGGCTTGATTAGACTCATTATCGTCCACCATTTGAGCCTTCATAGCGATAATTGGCAAGCCTTTCTATTTAGAAATGGCTTTGCTAATCCAGATTCTGTTCAAATCTACAAGGCTGTGGTTAGTGAGACTATGGTCGGGCCACCCATACCATTTCATATCCTTCTACCCCCTGCCAAACCCTCAGTTTTCCCTAACATCGACCTACCCAACATCATAACCAACCCGTGTACAAAAGACCAGACTGATGCCTTCAAGAAGCCTGCGAGTAAGAAATTCAAGGGTAATCCTACTGTTAACAGTAAAGCGAAGAAAAATGCTCGATTGATATCGAGACTCGCCCGGAACAAATCTAAACAGAGCATCGACCAAAATCCCATAGTGCTGAGCGAGGACTCGGATTCGATATTGAGCGTTTCCTAGATGAGGAGTACTCCTATTCCCATGGCCTATGCTCCAAGCAACCCTATGACTATGTCTCTAATTTGCCCTCGTGCCTCAAAAACAACCCAAATTACCCGGGAATCAAGTTGCACAATGAAACCCCTGGTGGTTTAAACAAACCCTCGCCTGTGTTATCAAAGCCCGAGCAACCATCATGTATCCAATGCAACGCTTGGCTAGAGCGTTATTACACCGACGTTCCCCTGTTGCAATCAAAGATCAAAGCATTAGAAGAACATGTGACAGTGCTGGCAAAGGAGAACCACAGGTTACAAACCAGTGAAAAGAAACAAAAAACCACCGGTTCGATTGTTTTCAGGAATGTCGAAGCGGCAACAACCTTCGTCAATTCCAAATTATCATGACCGAGTTGTTTTCTGATTGTCCAAGTATGAATTTCAACATGAATTTTGCTTTGTAAGCTTGCTTGAATTAATATAACGAATTGGGTTCTGATTTCGATTAGCTCTGTTCATTTTAATACATTTGAAATGATTATGTCATAGTTTGATCATAAAAAACGGTTATGTTGTGGATCCTGTACAGTAGATTCATTTTGCTAAAAATGTAGATATGATTTGGTTATGCGATTTCTGTCATGCCCAATTTAGTATAAGCAACTGATTGGTTTTTGATTCGGTTTGGTTTGTTTTTGAATCAATTCCGTTCGTCTGTTTTAGGATAGTTGATTTGGTTTGATTTCGATTAGTTTGATTTGTTCCTAATAGACTCAAAACAACCCTGTTGACTTTGATTTACCAGGAACGACTCTGTTCTGTATTGAATCAATATTCTTGTTTGGATTTTGAGTACATTCGACCTGTACAAAAGATTGATTTGCTAAAAATCGTTTAGTTGTGTTGATTGATAAAATTTTGCATTTAGATTGTGTCGGCCCCAAACTATTTCGATTTGTTCTTTTGTTGATTTGATTTGCAAATGATTGCTGCGTGCCACGACTATCATAATCATTTGTATATATTTGAAAAATGATCCTGTTGATTTCGTTTGGGCTTGACAATGATTTTGTTAATGGCTGAAGCGACATAAACTGTTACATGCATGATTTGTTTAACCGGTTACAGTTTGTGTCGATAGGAATTGGTTCATGAAAATGATTTCATTGCTGTCGAATTATCTAATGTGATTCTGTTTACCCCGTATTGGTGAAAACAAATTGAACAGAGTGCATGTATCTCTGTTATCATTCGATTGAACACAATATCGTTTTCTCTCAAATTAGCACAACAGTTTTGATTTGAAAGATTCGTTTGGTTTCCAATTAGCAATTAGATATTTGTTTAATAGTTTGAATATAATTCTTTAAGATTTGAATTGGTTTTAAAACGATTCTGTGTTCAATTTAGACCAGCTACAGAATCGCAAGATTCTGTAGCTAGTCTTAAAATTAGATTTTTGTCAATTTTATCAATAAAATATCCTCTAATATTGTCTATTCTTGTCCTCTTTCAGATGCATACGAATTACAATGATTAATTGGGCATGCTATGGCAGTTTAGGAGATACTTTAGATATGGTTTTGTTTTAGGTTGTTAGCTTGAGTCAGAAATAGAGATTTGGGATATTATTCCAGATTTTTGTAAACTGTTTTGATAATTCCTACAGGGATGTTTTACCCTGTGGGAGGTCTTTAAATACTTGTCATTTTTGTAATGAACCCATAATCATCACTGTGGGAGAACCAAACTATGGATTTATGATACAGATTGGGATGAAAGTTGATGTCTTGTAACAGCTTTCGCTTTCAATATATCAAACTTTTGTTTCAGATTTTATTCATATCAGTTTGCAGTCGATTATAGACTACTTTAACTATCGTAATTCATTGCAGGTTGATGTGACTTGGTTTATATGTTGTCCATATCTAATCTCTCTTATTTAAAGATACAACAATTATTCTGCTTTAGTTTAATGAATTACAGGTTTACCTTTTTCGTTAAATGAATCATTTTGTACAGATCTTTGCACGCATATTTATCTAACTGTGACGATTTGTAAATCATAAGATTGCTATAATTTTTATGTCTTGTTTGTCCTGTAATTATATTTGAAGAGCACAACAACTTCCCGTTTACGAGACGCTCGTGGAGAATCTGGTGCGGGTTTCCTCCCACCAAACAGCTGAATCAACTTCTGCATACAGGACAAACTTGAAGCGTTACTTCAGGTCAGTTTGTTATTTGTTATTTGGTAATTAATTCGTTAGTATAATATAAGTAGTTTAGGTAGATATATGTATAGTTTAGATTTGTAGTTAGAGTTAGTGTTTTAGTTGCTTAGCTTAGATAGTTAGTTTTTATTCTATTTCTTTCTCATAAAACTATAAAAATAAAAAAACAGTTTCACTGTCTTAGGACAGTGTACAAATGATTTTTGCAGGTTTTCATTTAAATCTGTAATTTGTAAATATTGTACATTTGTGATTAAGATTTAATTCCGTTGATAGTTGAATGTTAAATTTCATAGAATTATTATAGTGTTAGATAGTAAATTGTATATATTAATAGTTCAGATTTGTTTATTAGTTTGTTTTAATTAGATTAGTTCATTTAGAGTAGTTTCCTTTTGTTTTTCTAGGACTTAGATCGGCCAACGAAGCCGCTAAACCCGTCAGGGTGGGTTATCCCAAATGGCTTGGGTTATTTAGACAACCCCAGACCGGATCCACTCTTCCAGTTGGCTAGTGTTCATTTTCGCCCGTCAACAAATGGAGCTAGAAGGAGGGCCTGAAATTTATTAATGGCATGAGGCGGTCGTAAGACTCCTCCACCACCTAATCGCTCACCTATAGTGACGAGAAGTCATTCAAATGATAACTTTCCCCCTCAAACAACAACCACATCAAACGACGATCCACGGATCACAGTTGAGCCAACAACCCCAAATCCTACAGGTGGTGACATACAAGAGATTGTTCGCCAATCTCTCATAAGAACACATAGTGCCTTAGCCCGTTTGAGGCAACCAAATTGAACTTTGGACCAACCTCTAGATTTCTCTGATATCAAAGAACAACTAGGAGGCACTAACCTCACTGTGAACCCTACAGATCCAATCCTCACTCCTGTTGCAGGAGGATTTGGAATACCTCCCTCACCACCTCCATCATCCCCTTCTTCTTCGGGAGAGGATTCTTCTGACGAAGGCAGTTCCCCTTCGCAACCTTCCACACCGACTACACCAATGGCCAACCAGAATAGTACTGCTAGGCCTTGGCTCGACCAGGATGCGCTAGCCGTACCTGGAGATCAACATCCCTTACCCAAACATTCGGAGAAGTGGCTTCCCAAGTTTGACCCTGACTCTAAACAGATTGCTGAAGATCACATTAAAAAGTTAATGTTAGCCATTAGACTCCACAATGTCAAGCATGAAGACGTAGTATGTAGGTTGTTCCCCTATACTTTCGAGGGAAATGCATCCACATGGTACTTTTCCCAGTAACCCCATACCATCGTGTCGTGGGAAAAGTTCGAGTCATACTTTTTGGAAAAGTTCGGAGACGGTAAGCCTCCAGAAGTCCTATTCATGGACCTTTCTAGCTTAAGAATGAACCCAAAAGAGAAAATAAAAGACTTTAATCAGATATTCTTAACACTTTAAAACCGAATCCCTATAGATTCCATGCCTTCCAAGAATCTCATAATAACATACTATACTAAAGCCTTGCATCAAAGTATAGCTATTTGGGTTAAATGATCTAAGAAAGCCACGTTGTTAGAGGCCTTTGAGGAGGCCAACCAGATTGAAAAAGACATACTTAGTCTAAAAGACACTACTAGCAACGAAACAGAAATTAGTTCATCTTCCAAAAAGAAGATCAAAATTCTCCCTAGACCTACTCAAAGTAAAACACAACCTGAATGATCTGATTTAGAAAAATTAACTAAAGTCGTTCAAAAAATGTCGAATCAAGTTATAGATTTAAAAAATACGATCGAAGAAGCTTCGTCGAGAAAAGGGCCTTACAAGCCCCCGTTCAGGAAGCCTTTTCCCACCAACCGATCTAATCCAACCACTGAGGGCCTTAGTCTAGAAAGTCTGCAATATGCCCTTCAAACAATTCTAGAAGCCCAGGATAACTTGATGCCTCCTGAGATTCCTGAGGAGGTAGTTGAACAAGAGACAGTTCAAGAAGAAGAGTCTTCTCCAAATATTTTTGGACACTTCTCGGATAACATCTTTCAAGCTAACTTTGAGACAGTACATCCCTATAACACTAGGAGTAAGACAACAAACAAACCTTCTTCCAAAAACACTACGACTTCGCCTCCAAAATAGTCTAAACCAACTGAGACTAAACAAAGTCATGTGAACCCCAACTTAGATTATGATTTAGTTGAAGATCTTAAAAAGTTAAGGGCTAACATTTCTGTTTATGAGTTATTGAAATTTCCATTTCTGCTACAAAAAATGTTGCAAAACATCACAGAGAATGGCAAAAATGGTAATTCAAACAGTAGCAAGGTTGTGCAGAACAAAGTTCCTCAGAAGACTTCCACTAAGAATAATCCTGATTCTCATGATAAAGGAAGCCTTCCTGTAAATAATGTAAATAATGTAGATAAAGTAGCTTTAGAAACCGCGAGTAAAAAGCCACAAACTACCACCCTTAGTACTCGCAGAAATGTACCTCCATTTTTGTTAACTTTTGAAATCTTTAATAGAAACGTGCACAATTGTATGGTAGACTCAGGAGCATCATCCAATGTGATGCCATGGTCTGTGTGTCAAAAGATTAACGCTGAATTTGAACCGTCCACTTTAAAAATCATCCAACTTGATCGAACCAGTGTGAAAGTTGTAGGCGGATTAAGAAATGTATTTATAAGATTATTGTCTAACCCCAAGGTTCATCAAGTCATTGATATTATTGTTGTGGATATTCTAGAAGTGTATGGTCTGTTTTTAAGCAGGGACTGGTCAGAGCAGCTACACGGCTATTTCGCGATAGACTGGTCTCACCTATGGCTTCCAGAGAACGACAAGCTCAACAAGATCAAGGTAAATCGTGAACACTACCTTAAGTTCACAGTCACAGATTTGAATGATCCCAACGAACCATTTACACCTTCTGCTGATTCACCCGAAGTACAAGGGATGGATACCTTTTTCGACAATTTCATGGTTGAGGCTTCAGCTATCACCAATCCAGAACAACAGTCCGAGATTGTAACCTGCATGCAGCCAACAACTTCCACACAACAGTCTCATGCACCCGATAAAAATCAAATTTGGTCTCTTTATTTTGACTGGTCAAAGTCCAAATAAGGAGCTGGTGCAGGCTGCATTATTATCGATCCGTCATGTAACAAAACTCTGATTGCATGTAGGTTAGAATTTGAATGTACTAATAACACTGCAGAATATGAGGCTTTACTGCAAGGTCTCATAAAAGATTTAGATATGAACATTCAAAACTTGACTGTCTTTGGCGACTCCGAAATCGTGGTTAGACAGGTAAGAGATTCTATTCATTGTCTGTCTCTGCATCTTAAAAGCTACCAATCCGAGGTATGGAATTTAATGAATAAATTTTCCGCTTTCAATATAAATTCTATTCCTAGATTGAACAATTCTGAAGCTGAACTATTAGCTAACATAACTTCTAAACTCTTTCCTGCAGAAGGCTTATCCCCGGATGCATTCTCTGTCGAACTGTTGTTCAAGCCATCCGTTCCCGACAACATCACGAACTGGAGAGTCTTCGACGATGATCAACATATTATTAGCTTCCTGCATATGGAAGAAACTTTTCAAGGCGCAGTGATAGACGAATGCACTCACGACGACAATTTGCACGATTTCACGGTAATACCAGATCCAAGAACTCCCGAATCTTCATCGGACATGGTAAATTCGATCCCTAAATATGTAGTTAGATTAGAGAAATTTTGTGATCTTCAAGATAAATTCAAAAAATCGGTCAACTGTAAACCAATAGTTCCTCGTTATCATATGAGAAAGTAAACTTAGGAACTAATGAAAACCCACAGTGCATTAATTTAGGGGTTGGGTGTTCTGAACAAGAAAAAGCTGCATTTATTAAATTGTTTAAAGAATTTAAAGATGTCTTTGCATGGATGTATGATGAACTTAAAACTTTCGACCCTAACATCATACAACACGTCATTCCTATGAAACCCCAAACCTCCCCTTTCAACAAAAATTGAGAAAAATGCACCCTAAGCTCGAACCGATCGTAAAAAAAGAATTAAATAAACTCCTGAATGCTAAGATAATTTTCCCAGTTAGGCACACTCAATGGGTTTCTAACCTTGTCCCTGTCTGGAAGAAAAGTGGGAAATCCGACTATGCGTCGATTTTCGAAACCTTAACAGAGCGTCTGATAAAGACAACTACCCTGTCCCACCCATGGAACATATCCTTCAACAAGTATCTGGTTCTGAGAGGCTATCCTTACTGGATGGTTTCTCGGGGTACAACCAAGTCCTGATGTCCCCTCCAGACCAACTCAAAACTACCTTCTGCACTCCATGGGGCACCTACGCTTATCGAAAAATGCCCTTTGGATTGATTAATGCCGGTGCCACTTTCCAGAGAGCGATGGACATCGCTTTCCGAGGCTTAATCAATCAGTCTGTAGTAGTTTACTTAGACGATGTTACTGTATTTTCTAAAAACAAATCGATCATCTAGCTCATTTACGAGCTGTTCTACAACGATGTCGTAAATACGACATTTCCTTGAATCCTAAAAAATCCATATTTGCAGTAGAACAAGGTAAACTCTTAGGATTTATTGTGTCAAGCAAAGGAATGATTATCGACCCCAAAAGGACTCAAGCCATCTTGAAACTTTCCCCTCCTACTTCCAAAAAATCCATGCAGTCTTTCTTAGGCCAGATAAACTTCGTTAGGAGATTCGTCCCCAGTTTCTCCGAAATGGTCAGACCTTTACATAATTTAATTAAGAAAGACACCCAATATAATTGGGGTCCCTTAAAAAATCAAGCTTTTAATGTAATAAAAAAGGCCATAATAGATGCTCCTTCTCTCATGAGCCCCGACTTTTCTCAAGACTTTACACTCTACACTTTTTCTTCTCACTGTTCCTATGCTGCAGTCCTAACTCAAAAGAACGCTGAAAACAACGAAGTACCCATTGCCTTTATGAGCTCTGCTTTCAAAGGCGCTGAACTTAATTACCCAGCGGTAGATCAACAAGCCTATGCTATTTTCAAAGCAGTCAAGCACTTCCAGTCTTATCTTTTGAAATCTAGGAGGAAGACCATTGTCCCGTACCCAACCGTCAGGAACTTGTTAGTGCAGAAAGAACTAGGAGAAAAGAGGGCTAATTGGGTCACCTCCTTGCAGGAGTATGACATAGAAATTACCCCAGCACAGATAGTGAGAGGCCAAGGGTTATGCAAGCTAGTTGCTGATTCAACAGCAGGACAAAAAGAAGAAAATGATACGTCAAACCTAGGACAACACAATCAAAATGTAATCTGCTGCACACAAAACTTTGTCAGTCCTTGGTATGACGACATAAAATTCTGTCTTGAACATGGGTCAGCCCCTCGTCACCTGGATCCCACTAAAAGAAGAGCGTTAAGATTAAAGTCTGCCTCCTTTCATTTGGTTAATGGTATTCTGTTTCGTCAAAATTTTGATGGCGTACTGATGCGTTGTCTTGAGAAAGATGAAGCAGAAAAAGTCTTACTAGAGTTGCATGCAGGAGAAGCTAGTGGTCATTTTGGTGGTGACACCACTGCCCATAAGGTTTTAAGATCCGGTTATTACTGGCCCATGATTTTTAGAGACGCCCATGCCTTGTGTCGTAAGTGTACTATTTGTCAAAAAGCATCAGGGCAGTTACAAAAACCAGCCTTTCCTTTGCAATCCGTTTCAGTAGACTCTCCTTTTGAGCAGTGGGGCCTTGATATTATAGGTCCAATCAATCCGCCATCCTCACAACAGCATAATTTTAGCATAACAACCACAGATTACTTTACCCGGTGGTCTGAAGTTGCCGCATTAAGGACCGTGTATACCAGTCAGGTAATTGCCTTTCTAAATTCGAATATTATCACTCGTTTTGGTATCCCTGACTGTTTAGTATTCGACAACGCTTCTTACTTTTCCTCTCTTGAGATGAGCAAGTTCGCTTTGGAAAAAGGAATTAAATTGAAGTATTCTGCTAGCTATTACCCCCAGGGCAATGGATTGGCAGAGTCAAAAAATAAGAACTTGATTAAAATCATCAAGAGAACGGTGGCTGAAAATCATAGAAACTGGCACAGTGCACTATTAAACGCGCTTTGGGCTGATAGGGTAACACCAAAAACTGATGTAGGTAACTCTTCCTTTTTTTTTCGTTTATGGTAGAGAAGCAATTCCGCCACCACACATTCTTCTTCCTTTGCTACAGTTATCGCAGAAAATACAAGAAGAAGACTGTCCCCCGTTGGAAAACCGGATTAATGCCTTAATGAAGCTAGAAGAGGTAAGAGCCCAAGCTAAACGTAAGTTAAATCAACATCAACTAGTAGTTAAAAGCTGGTTCGATTCTAACTCTGCCTCTGATAGGAACTTCGAAGTAGGTGACCTCGTCTTGAAATGGGAAAAACCGCATGAGAGAAAGGGAGAGCACACGAAATTTCAGAACTTATGGCTTGGACCGTTTTTAATTGCTGAGAAGTTGGGTCCCAGCTCTTTCCGATTGCAGAATCTAGAAGGGCAACCTGACACCTATCCGGTGAATGGCCAAGCTCTGAAAAGATATTTTGCTTGATGACAACTCTTTGTATAGTATGTACATATTTTGTTTTTGTTTGTTTTTCTTTTGTTGTTTTGGTTTCGATTTCTCTTTTGTGCTTATCAGTTTGTGTCTTTGGAAATACACATACCTGCATGATGAACTATTCGGACAAAGAAAACAAAAAATTCCTTCACTGAAATGACTGCTGAAAAATTGTATAAACATCAATTATATACTTCTGAAATTTACATTTGTGTTGGCAAAAAACTGCTGTTTGAAAGAAGTTAGCTGATTTCGATCTCTGAAATAAGCCTGTCACGGTGATCTATTATCTTTTTACGCTGTCCCTATTCCTTAAGGGAATGACTCAAAAGATGTCTTCCTGCCTTAGAAAGTTGGTTTTGTAAATAAACCATCTCTGGATCTTAATAAAGGACAATTCTAAAAAATTCTGCTGAGGTCTGAAAAAATATGTTAAAATATCATAATTTTCAGCGTCACCCCGCTTGACTATATATCTTTAAAAAACAAAATAAATCAGTAAAAGAGCTGTGGGAAGTGCTTGTAAACCCGTCGGAATGCTGAACAGGTCTGCTGGCAGCGGGTAAATGCATGCATGATGCCAAGACAACTTCGCCGGGGTACTGAACAGGCCCGCTGGCAGCGAAGCAATGTCGGGTATATGAAAATTCATAAATAAGAAACCTCTTGACCTTAAAATGTCCTTTAGTCTGATCTGGAACTTTTGGGCAGGATACAGATGTCAGAGTGGGTTAAATGGAAACCCTATCGAGGCTATGGACGCTTGCCGGCAGCAGTGGCTCTGTCAACAGTATTGGAGATTTTATCTTTAATATCGTGGCCCGCTTGTCTTAATACTGTTATCGGTTTTCATCCTTTAAACACTGCTGGAATATTTGATTAATGATGATGTTTACACGATTTTCTGGTTGTTATTTTTGAGTTAGAATTTTTCTCATTATCATAATCTGAATTTGTTCTTTGGCAGAGATAACTGCTTCTACCAGTGTGTCACCATTGTCGACAGCCAATTCGTATTTTTATACTGTCCTTATAAGCTGCCTACACCGGTGTTTCACAACCCTTGATTTGCATTCTTTAAATAAAATGACACTATTATTTCGTGCATTTGCACACTTACCTGTGTTCTCATTTTCACGACTGCAAGCGTGAAAACTTTGTTTTCGAAGTCACATTAAAACATCGCTGGATTGTTTTGATCACTCTTGTCTCTATGTTCATTGCGTTTCCAATTTATTTATCATTATACAATTGACAAGAGTCCAAGATCCTTATTCATTTGGCATTCTTATTTGTTAATAAGACTTCGTTTTACAAGACTGTGATGATATTCTTTTGATTGAATTTGTGATGCATTGGTGATTTGATTTATATGTTCTTTGATCGATTCCCTTGACACATTGGTTTCATGAAAACATATTGGTGTTGTGGTTAGACCCTTGGTATAAATCATTTCATACATCACGTAGTTCATATGATCGAACCCTTGGTGTGATTTCGGATTATTGCTTTGGTTTTAAAACTATGCTAATATTATTGCTTGCGCAAATGTTTGGTTGATTTACCATAGATTTCATTGGTTGATTGAATGGCATAGTTTTTAACCTATGCAATAGTGGGTT
>JZKD02S1672802.1:1058355-1084199 GCA_000966675.3 Picea glauca
CGTTTCCAATTTATTTATCATTATACAATTGACAAGACTCCAAGATCCTTATTCATTTGGCATTCTTATTTGTTAATAAGACTTCGTTTTACAAGACTGTGATGATATTCTTTTGATTGAATTTGTGATGCATTGGTGATTTGATTTATATGTTCTTTGATCGATTCCCTTGACACATTGGTTTCATGAAAACATATTGGTGTTGTGGTTAGACCCTTGGTATAAATCATTTCATACATCACGTAGTTCATATGATCGAACCCTTGGTGTGATTTCGGATTATTGCTTTGGTTTTAAAACTATGCTAATATTATTGCTTGCGCAAATGTTTGGTTGATTTACCATAGATTTCATTGGTTGATTGAATGGCATAGTTTTTAACCTATGCAATAGTGGGTTGAATAGTTATATGCGCCGACGGTTGTACTATGGGATATGACTGTTTTGCATGTATTGAACTAGCTCCACCACCTTCGCACGTTATGACATTAATGCTTTCCCCCTATCCCGATTCACCTTTGCTAGTTTTCAGGTGAGCCTGTGAGCTATCGACCCTGTGTATACTCTATTCGAACCCTTACCCACTCACCCTGCTTACCGTGTGCTCCTTTCTATGGCATCGGTGGTGCGCATAGAGCCGAACGGTAGCCAAACTTTGTTACTCTTCGATAATGCTCGAAAGGATTTAAAAAACAGTGGTTGACTGGTGTTTATACAGAGGTTCGAGGGTTTCAACCTTTCGGTTGCCCAACAATTCGCCCTTACCTTTGACGGGTGCAGGGCTAAAATCGATGACATACAGCTTGAGCTGAATGAATAATTCATAAGCTCTGCTACAGGATTGTCGGCTATAGGCCAAAGGTGGTTCAAAAACTCCAAAGTCGATGAGGTGCCGTGGCCATTACTATTCATATCAAGGAAGGTTGTCTCCTGTGATAAAGGCATGCCTATTTCTACCCTCAAACCCAGGTGGCACGATCTTTTGGTAATTGTGAAACAGTTTGTGACCTGTGAAGGTCGGTATGGCTTGGTTTTTCTGTATCACCTCTGGTTATTGATGAATTTCATAGGCTATCCTTTGAATATGCCGCATTACTTCTTGCATAGTCTTTACAAGATGTCTAAGAGGTTCAAACGTGAGAAGGATGATAGCAGCTTGTTTCATCATGGCTTGATTAGACTCATTATCATCCACCATTTGAGCCTTCATGGTGATAATTGGCAATCCTTTCTATTTAGAAATGGCTTTGCTAATCCGGAGTTTGTTCAAATCTACAAGGCTGTGGTTAGTGAGACTATGGTCGGGCCACCCATACCATTTCATATCCTTCTACCCCCTTCCAAACCCTTGGTTTGCCCTGACATCGACCTACTCGACATCATAACCAACTCGTGTACAAAAGACCAGACTGAGGCCGTCAAGAAGCCTGCGAGTAAGAAAGTCAAGGGTAATCCTACTGTTAACAGTAAAGGGAAGAAAAATGCTCGATTGATATCGAGACTTGCCCGGAACAAATCTAAACAGAACATCGACCAAAAGCCCATAGTGTTGAGCGAGGACTCGGACTCCGATATTGAGCATTTCCTAGCTGAGGAGTAACCCTATTCCCATGGCCTATGCTCCAAGTAACCCTATGACTATGTCTCTAATTTTCCCCCATGCCTCAAAAACGACCCAAATTACCCGGGAATCAAGTTGCACAATGAAACCCCTGGTGGTTTAAACAAACCCTCGCCTGTGTTATCAAAGCCCGAGCAACCATCATGTATCCGATGTAACACTTGGCTAGAGCGTTATTACACCGACGTTCCCCTGTTGCAATCAAAGATCAAATCATTAGAAGAACAGGTGACAGTGCTGGCGAAGGAGAAACACAGGTTGCAAGCCAGTGAAAAGAAACAAAAAACCACCGGTTCGATTGTCTTCAGGAATGTCGAAGCGGCAACAACCTTCGTCAATTCCAAATTATCATGACCGAGTTGTTTTCTGATTGTCCAAGTATGAATTTCAATATGAATTTTGCTTTGTAAGCTTGCTTGAATTAATATAATGAATTGGGTTCTGATTTCGATTAGCTCTGTTCATTTTAATACATTTGAAATGATTCTGTCATAGTTTGATCATAAAAAATGGTTATGTTGTGGATCCTGTACAGTAGATTCATTTTGCTAAAAATGTAGATATGATTTGGTTATGCGATTTCTGTCATGCCCAATTTAGTATAAGCAATTGATTGGTTTTTGATTCGGTTTGGTTTGTTTTTGAATCAATTCCGTTCGTCTGTTTTAGGATAGTTGATTTGGTTTGATTTCGATTAGTTTGATTTGTTCCTAATAGACTCAAAACAACCCTGTTGACTTTGATTTACCAGGAACGACTCTGTTCTGTATTGAATCAATATTCTTGTTTGGATTTTGAGTACATTCGACCTGTACAAAAGATTGATTTGCTAAAAATCGTTTAGTTGTGTTGATTGATAAAATTTTGCATTTAGATTGTGTCGGCCCCAAACTATTTCGATTTGTTCTTTTGTTGATTTGATTTGCAAATGATTGCTGCGTGCCACGACTATCATAATCATTTGTATATATTTGAAAAATGATCCTGTTGATTTCGTTTGGGCTTGACAATGATTTTGTTAATGGCTGAAGCGACATAAACTGTTACATGCATGATTTGTTTAACCGGTTACAGTTTGTGTCGATAGGAATTGGTTCATGAAAATGATTTCATTGCTGTCGAATTATCTAATGTGATTCTGTTTACCCCGTATTGGTGAAAACAAATTGAACAGAGTGCATGTATCTCTGTTATCATTCGATTGACCACAATTTCGTTTGCTCTCAAATTAGCATAACAATTTTGATTTGAAAGATTCGTTTGGTTTCCAATTAGTAATTAGATATTTGTTTAATAGTTTGAATATAATTCTTTAAGATTTGAATTGGTTTTAAAATGTTTCTGTGTTCAATTTAGACCAGCTACAGAATCGCAAGATTCTGTAGCTAGTCTTAAAATTAGATTTTTGTCAATTTTATCAATAAAATATCCTCTAATATTGTCTATTCTTGTCCTCTTTCAGGTGCATACAAATTACAATGATTAATTGGGCATGCTATGGAATTTTAGGAGATACTTTAGATATGGTTTTGTTTTAGGTTGTTAGCTTGAGTCAGAAATAGAGATTTGAGATATTATCCCAGATTTTTGTAAACTGTTTTGATAATTCCCACAGGGATGTTTTACCCTGTGGGAGGTCTTTAAATACTTGTCATTTTTGTAATGAACCCATAATCATCATTGTGGGAGAACCAAACTATGGATTTATGATACAGACTGGGATGAAAGTTGATGTCTTGTAACAACTTTCGCTTTTAATATATCAAACTTTTGTTTCGGATTTTATTCATATTAGTTTGCAGTCGATTATAGACTACTTTAGCTATCGTAATTCATTGCAGGTTGATGTGACTTGGTTTATATGTTGTCCATATCCGATCTCTCTTATTTAAAGATACAACAATTATTCTGCTTTAGTTTAATGAATTACAGGTTTACCTTTTTCGTTAAATGAATCATTTTGTACAGATCTTTGCATACAGATTTATCTAACTGTGACGATTTGTAAATCATAAGATTGCTGTAATTTTTATGTCTTGTTTGTCCTGTAATTATATTTGAAGAGCACAACAACTTCCCGTTTACGAGACGCTCGTGGAGAATCTGGTACGGGTTTCCTTCCACCAAACAACTGAATCAACTTCTACATACAGGACAAACCTGAAGCGTTACTTCAGGTCAATTTGTTATTTGTTATTTGGTAATTAATTCGTTAGTATAATATAAGTAGTTTAGGTAGATATATGTATAGTTTAGATTTGTAGTTAGAGTTAGTGTTTTAGTTGCTTAGCTTAGATAGTTAGTTTTTATTCTATTTCTTTCTCATAAAACTACAAAAATCAAAAAACAGTTTCGCTGTCTTAGGACAATGTACAAATGATTTTTGCAGGTTTTCATTTAAATCTGTAATTTGTAAATATTGTACATTTGTGATTAAGATTTAATTTTGTTGATAGTTGAATGTTAAATTTCATAGAATTATTATAGTGTTAGATAGTAAATTGTATATATTAATAGTTCAGATTTATTTATTAGTTTGTTTTAATTAGATTAGTTCATTTAGAGTAGTTTCCTTTTTTTTTTCTAGGACTTAGATCGGCCAACGGAGCTGCTAAACCCATCAGGGTTGGTTATCCCAAATGGCTTGGGTTATTTAGACAACCCCGAACCGGATCCACTCTTCCAGTTGGCGAGCGTTCATTTTCGCCCGTCAACAAGGTCATATCATTTGTTATAACTGCGCCTATCCAAGAAATTTGTCAAGGGATTTTCAGAACCCTTGTACTACTTGTAGCTACTATAATTCATTTGACCATGTCATTGAAGACTGTACTGTCTTTTTAGCAAAACTTCAGGAGAGACGATGAGGAAACCAAGAAGTCCAATTGATATTAGCAAAGCCTCACGGTGAGGACCCCAGAGTTGTTGTTATTACTAGAGGAGGCACTGTTATAGGAGAAGATAAGGTGACTCTAGGAAAGACTGAAGAAGGATCAGGGATCAGAAGAGTTGTAGAGAAGGCACAGTTGTTTGATCCAAGGAGAGAGAGGCATACTTTTGAAGAAGCAAGGAAATAATTTGTAGGAGAACAAGCTTCTTCCTCTAAGGCACAACCATAAGTAAGGGAATGTGAAATGACACCAACATTTGACCAGTTTTCTCTATCTAAACAAGGAAAAGAGGTAAGCAAGCTTATGGATTTCTTATATATATGTATCAATTTGATTAAAGATGAGAAAGCTATGAAGGAGCTACAACACCTAGTAAGACAATATGAAATTGGGAGAATAGACCCTATGCTGTGTAGAGATGTGAATCAAGTATCAAGGAAAAGAAAGACAAACAAGAAATTGCACCTTAGTGCTCAGATTGGAGACTACGACGTGGATTATGTGGTCCTTGACTTGGGATCAAAAGTAAATGTTATGACGAAGCAGACTTGGGAACTGATGGGGAAACCTAGATTGATTTACTCTCCTATCATGCTTAGGATGGCTAATCAGCAAGTGGTGAGCCCCTTTAGAACATTAGAGCATGTCCCTGTAGACGTCGATGGGGTAAGGAAATTTTCTTACTTCAAAGTGATTGAGATTGTTGATGATAGCTATCCTTATTCTGCGCTATTAGGAATTGATTGAGCTTTCAACAATTTGAATGTTGCTGACCTAAAGAAGAGAAGAATGACATTTGAGGGTAATGGCCTTAAGTTCATTGCACCTCTTGACCCTGATAAAGGTCACAGATACACAAAACCGATAAGAGAAGAAGATCACACCTACAAGATAGAAAACATCTACAAACTGACAGCAAGACAACAAGATTATATTAATCCCACAACAGATGGAAATCTAAGTTGGCGAAGTGAGAGTATATGTTCATCATATTCAGAGGAAGCATTGGAAAATTGGTAGAACAGAATGTACGAAGTCTCTACATGGTGATGTGCCAGATTGAACAAAGAATTTCATTGGATTGGCACATAAGTAAGTAATCCCCCTACATTTGATGGACTGAATCATTTAGAGACATTTATAGTTGAATTTGAGAAAATTGTACCAGTACAATAGAGGATTTTGGCACTGGACGAAGCATTGAAAGAAACACCAGCTAGATGGTGGGTAACACACAAGAAAAACATCGCAGAGTGGGTACAATGTCGCACCTTGATGAGAGTGCGCTTCTCAGACCAAGATGAAGGATGCAAAGTTCAATACACAAGTCAAAGTAGTCCTAAGGACCATGTGCAAAGTTGTGAGGAAGTCTGTTGCAATATTACTAAGGAACAATGGGTGCATAAGTTCATTAACACATTGGATACTACACCTATCAACTGGAATCTTCAAGCATAGCTACGCTTAGCCACTTCAAATTGGTATGGTATGACTCAAAAATTTATAGCTACATTTTTATTTGAGAGTCAGTAACCCACAATAGATCAGGCTTTACAAATTGTAAGACAGAAGGTCTTTGAGGAGGCACCTACCCTCCCTTTTGAGAAAGAAGAGGATGAATGGACTGCACCTTTTTAGATATTACAGGGTTCTTATAATATTAATGTTGATGAAGATGATGATCCTAGGAATGTAAACATCGCAAAAACTGAAGGACAAAGAGACATAGAAGGGCCAAGGATTGAGTTACCTTTTATTGAGTAGCCCATTAAAATTAAGAAGGTTAATATTAGAACAAAGAAAACACCTAAATTAGCAAATGTTGGAGACTATTGGGATGATGCTACTATTAACAAGATCACAAAACTATTGCATGAATATTAGGATTTATTTCCAACCAAGTTCACAGACATGAAGGGCATTAAAGGGCCCATGGGGGAGATGAAGATCCCTTTGAGACCAGATGCAAGACCCATCAAGAAGAGAACTTACAGATTGAATCCCAAATATAAGCAGAAGGTTAAGATTGAATTGGATAGAATGTTGGAAGCAGGAATCATAGAACCAATTGAAGAATTTGAATGGATTAGCCCTATGGTGGTCCAAGATAAGAAGTCAAGAGAAATCAGAATTTGTGTAGATTTAAGGAAACTGAATGATGCATTCCTACATGACCCCTTTACTACACCCTTTACTGATGAATTTCTAGATAATGTAGGAGGACAAGAGGTCTACTCATTCATAGATGGATTTTCAGGCTATCACCAGATCAAAATTGTTAAGGAGGACAGACATAAGACCACATTTGCAACATAATGGGGTTCTTTTCAGTACACCGTGATGCCTTTTGGATTGAAGAACGCACCAACCATCTCTTCTAGGGTGGCGGTCGAAGCATTTAAGGACTTTTTACACAAGTTCTTGGAATCTTATTTTGATGATTGGACTGTTTTTAGCCTAATGAAGGATCATATTGAATGCTTGAGATTAATGTTAGATAAGTGCAGACAATGTTAGATTGCCCTGAATATGAAAAAGTGTATTTTCTTTTCACCTTTTGGAGTGCCGCTAGGACATATTATGTGTAAGTAGGGGTTGTTGGTAGATCCTTCCAAGATTGCTATCATTATTGATCTACCTCCTCCTACTTCGGTTAGGTAGTTGGGCACTACATTGGGGCACATTGGATACTATATAAATTTTATTAAGGGTTATGCATAGATAACAACACCTATGGAGAAGTTATTAAATAAATATAGTAAGTTCCAATGGACAAAAGAATGCCAATAGAGCTTCGACACATTAAAGCAAAAAATGGTTACTGCGCCTATCTTGGTCTTTCTAGACTGGGGTAAGGAGTTCAATGTTCATGTCGATGCTTTGTCCATTGCATTAGCAGTAGTCTTAGCACAATCAGGAGCAGGAGACATTGACCACCCGATAGCCTTTGCTAGCAGGAAACTTTCTACAACTGAAAGGAACTATACTACGACTGAAAGAGAAAGCTTGGCTATGGTATATGCACTACAGAAATTTAGACACTATTTGTTGGCAGGACATTTTAAGATGTTCACTGATCATTTTGCATTGAATTAATTAGTCAACAAGCTAGTGTTGGGGGGAAGAATATGCAGATGGCTACTATTATTCTAGGAGTATGACTTTGAAATTGTGGTTAAGCCAGGAAGAATGAATAAAGGATCTGACCACTTATCCAGGTTGGAACATGGAGAGGAACCTACTAGTTTGGAGGATACACTTCCAGATGCACAATTATTGGCCATCGAAAAAGTCGACGATCACTTCACCGAGATAGTTCAGTTTCAATCCACATGAATGGCACCTTGCGAGTACACAGTCATGAAGAAGAAATAGTTGGTCATCCGCACTACTGAATTTCAAATTATAGATGGACAGTTATATAAGATGGGATCAGATGAGATCTTGAGCAGATGCATTATGGAGGAAGAAAGACCATTGATTCTTGCAGAAGCACATGAAGGCACCGCAGGAAGACACTATGCAGGGAAAGAAACAATGTAGAAGGTTCTCAGAGGTAGCCTTTGGTGGCCTACTTTACACAAGGATGCTAAGGACTATTACAGAGCCTGTGATGTATGCCAAAGAGTAGGGAAGCCTTCTAGAAGGGATGAAATGCCTTTGGCACCAAAATTAACATTACAAGTATTCGAGAAATGGGTTATTGACTTTGTGGGACCTATTAACCCACCAGGGAAGTGCACATGAGCTCGATACATTATCACTGCAGAGTATTTGACCAGATGGGTAGAAGAAAGAGCAATTAAGGACTATAGGGCAGCCATAGCTACGCAGTTCATCTTCGAGGATACTATAACCAGATTTGGATGCTCGAAGATTCTCATGAGTGATCAAGGCACACACTTCATCAACAAAACTATTGAAGCCTTGACTCAGGAATTCAAAGTTCACCATTGGAAGAGCACTCCATACCACCCACAGGCGAATGACACATTCTAAGCTTTCAATAAGATCTTGGAGACAACGTTGACCAAGATTTGCAGTGTTAACATAGATGATTGTGATCTGAGAATTCCAGTAGTGTTATGGGCTTACAGAACTACTTGCAAGAAGTTAACTACGCAAACTCCCTTTAAGTTAGTATATGGATTGGAAGTAGTGGTACCTATGGAATATTTGGTTCCTAGTTTGAGAATTGTAGCATTTACATGTATGGATGACATAGGTGCTGCTCAAGACAAGCTTGCACAGTTGATCGAACTGGAGGAAGACAAATTTATTACATGATTTCATCAGCAGGTATAAAAAGAACGAGAAAAGGCTTACCATGGAAAAAATATAAAAAATAAATCATTTAAGCAAGGAGATTTGTTTTTTTTATATGACAACAAGTTCATGAAGCATCCATGGAATTTAAGGACACACTGGCTTGGGCAATTTGAGGGTGCCTATATTACAGAAGGAGGAGCTGCGCAGTTGGATACACTTAATGGAGAATGGAAGGATGGTTTAGTAAATGGAAGTCGGTTGAAGCTGTACCGTGACAACCAACTACCTCGCAACTCCTAGTAAAAGAAAAAGGAATAAGGGTCTAAGTACCAGGTGCAGTTGAAACTGGGTACTACACACAAAAAAGTCAGTCTGCACAACATGGGGAGGGACAGAGCAGAAAGCATAGGGTGCTCCGTGCAGTCTGCAGTCGAAGCGATATAGAAGGCTCAATCTTGAAGTGACTTGGGATGAGTCACATGTGAGTGTTGGGGGCCTATTAGCCCTTGGTTATGTAAGGAATCAAATATTAAGGAAGAAAGATGAAGTGCGAATTGCGCGGAAGGAACATAAACCAAGAAAGGGTCGAAGTGGTTAAAGAAGCAGAAAAGAAGGAGTGAAGTAAAGGAAAATCTAGCCGTTGGAAGATAAGACCAAGGAAGATAAAGAAACAAAGAAGAGGGATCGTGGAAAACTCACCAACGGATACTTTGGAGCACCTCATGGAAAAGGAGGAAGGACAGGTTGGCGAAGCCCTGAAAACGCGGGTCAAGTGGATCTAGTGTTTTGGATCTAGGGTTTTGACACCTAGGATTCAGTCTAAGGTTTTCCGAGAGTCATGTAATGTATAAATAAAGGTCTAGTAGAGTCGAGAGGGTTTCTTGATTGTTGCTCAATTGTTCGTTCGTATGATTTTCATTGTTGGTGATTGCTGATTATTGTTGTTGTAAGAAATATTGAGTCTGTATTTTGGATCTTCAGTTGGGTGTGAAGATCAACCCTGCAGTTGGGTGTGCATGGAGGGAAGAGAAAGAGAGAAAGAGAGAAGATCTGCAGCTAAGTGCACAGATAGAACTGTATGTTTTCATCTAATAAATTAAGAAACACAATTCTGTGGACGTAGCCCTAGGGAGAGGGTGAACCACGTATATCTTATTGTCTTTGTGATTGATGCTGTGTTATTTTTTATCTACTGTACTGTTATTACATGATTGCTAAATCAAAGATATAACTTCGCGAAGAAAGCATAAGAGTGGTAAAGAATATCTAGATTGTTTTTGCGTTGTATTTGGAATCACTTTTCATTTCCTCTGGTTGTAGACACTTGTGTCCTACAACCCCCTATTGCTACTTCGGGTGAGACTTCAACTGCTTCGCAGGTGTTGCCAAAAGGGCCAGTATTTAGGGCTTGTTGGTGTGCTATTAGAGTTGAACCCCGGGTCTGCCCCTGTGCCAACACAGGGTAAAATCATACTTGGCAGTGAATAGAAAGAGAATAAAGCAAGAGAATAAATCAAGAAAATAAAGCAGGAAGATAAAGCAGGCGAAAAGGAAAGACACCAGTTCGACATGCAAAAGAAGAGAGACACACAAAAGCAGGAAGAACAATAGTAGGAAATGAAAAAGAAACATGCATACACAAAAGGAGGAAAAACATGTCTGAACAATGAGTCAAAATGAGCTGTAATTGTCAGAATGAGTTGTAATAGAGTTTGGGGATAAGAAAGTAGGGTTTTGAGCCTTAGATTCTTTATATAAATATGTAATGGGTAGGGTATAATAGGTTACTGGAGAAGAACTAATGTGTTGTTGATACTGAGAGAATAGTTTGAGAATGAGAGGGAGTCTATGTATGAAGGTTTAGGGAGATTTTTGCAGAGAGAGGCTTGCACTGCAGGGTGACTAGGCAGAGTGGGGACAGATAACATGATGAATCTATTATAGCGCAGTGCGCAAGCCTGAAATGATTACATAAATCATAATAAAGAATCCATCCATTGTGGACTTAACCCAAGAATTGGGTGAACCATGTCAACTCTGTGTATCTATGTGTGAGATTCATGTGGTTGTTTGTGAATAGTAGGTTCATGCATGTTAGACTAGATTTGTTTACTATATGATTAAGTACAATATTTATGGATGTTATGGTGAATGGTTTATGTTGCAATCTGCATCATGATGGTACTGCATAAAATCAATTACTAAGTAACCAAGGAATAACATACACAGGGTAAGGCGCAAAGAGTAGGTAAGTAAGAATGAATATGATGATCGCCTTCCATCCCCTCATTCATGTAGAAAATTAGTTCCCGCAGCCCCAATAGATGCCTTGTGTAAGACTTCACTTGCATGCAGGTGATACCGAAAGGTCCGATATCTGATGGGTTTTGTTGGTTGGATAACTTGAACCTAGGGTATTACAACCATGTGCCAACAAATGGTTCCATTGTAGGGACCCAAAATATGTGATTAAGAAAGAAACCTCAGAATGGCTAGAAGGGAAGGAACGATAATTTTCTCAAAAATATAATAGAAACCCTCGGATGAGCGACAATAAATGGATGCAAAAGTATGTGTACATAGAGCTACATGAGATTTTCTTTGGCATTTTTTTCGATTATTTTGACCGAGTGGTTAGAAATATTAGTGGAGAATACTGGAAGGTACCAAACCACAATGCCAAGGCACTGGACTCTTGAGTTGGTAAAACAGTTGAATTTAGTAAGTAATATTACTTCTTTTGTAGTTTCTGGTTGGGAGGTTATATTATAGAATTTGTAGTGGATTGTACCCAGTCATACAATGTTGCAGAGAGGGATTTCTTCAAGGGTCCGCATGGAAGACTTATGAAATCATTGGGTACAGATAAAGATGTTTTTGTGCGACAAGTGCGTGATGTGAATGGAGTCTGATTTCTAAGGGGATTCACACACATAAGGGAACTGAGGGATGGAAAGAGGATATTTTGAAGGTAGGAAAGAAAGAATGAATAAATGAAGAAGGAAGGGAGGGACTGAGGTTGTATTGAACCAAAGAAGTTGTATCAGAAGAGGAATATGAGTTTGGAGTATTGCATAGTGGAAGAAGGTATAAGAGGTTGAAGAATGGGCTTGAGAAAGGAGAGCCACACAGTGACCCTAAGGGGAGAGAACCTTGCTCAATACTCCATATCATAGAAATACCATACATAGAAGGAGAGGAAGGGAATTATCAGTTTAGTCCTATAATAGAAGAGATGGTAATTCCTACTTAGAATGGATCTTGTGTCGATTCCACGAACCTATGTGCGTCACCTAGATCAAAAATAAAATTTGAGGATTTGTCAAAAGCACTTATAGTTAGTAGGGGGAGACAAAGTAGAAGTAGCCAGAGTAGTGGAAGAAGTGTGTCGAGTTAGAGTCAACCAACATCTTCGAGGGGAGGAAATACACCAGACAACATGGTAGGGTTAGAAAACACATTGAGACTACATGAGTTCCAGGAAGTTGGGTCAAAGGACCCAAAACAACATCTATTTGTATGTGAGACAATTTGGGCTGAAAAGAATTTCCAGGATGAAGCTGTGAAGATTGCACAGTTGGAAACAACATTTGGAGGCCGTGAATTAGTCTGGTATATGAAACTTTAGAGCATCACACCTACAAGACATGCAAGGACTTTAGCATATATTAGACAAGCATTGTTGAAAGAGTTCAAGAAGCCAAAGTCTGAATCACAATACATTACAAAGTTGAAGGAAATCAAACAAGTACACAATGAATGAGTTTGGGATTATGACCAACATTTTAAGGATCTGATGGGTAAATTGACATTTCAGATCCCTGATCAACAACACCAAGAATGGTTTATTGCAAGATTACTACCACACTTTCACTGGCTTTTGATTCAACTTAAGGTTGCGTCGCATCCTGAAGCTTTGTATATTGCAGTGAAATTGGAAGCATCTCATAGGGGAGATGGTAGAGGGATGGCGCAAGTCCAGACACAACTAGCTTCCTTGACAATTCAATTTTAAAAACTTACAAAAGGGCAGGAGAAGCGAGAACAAGTATGGTGTACCAAGTGTAGGAATGAAGGCCACCATAAGGACGAATGCTCAACATTTGCGTAGTATTTGGAGATGGAAACACCGAATCCATTACCAGGAGGGTGATAATATGAGATATGTAAAAAATGGGGACATCATCCAACCGAGTGTCCATTACTACCGATATACCAGATTACAACAAGGAACTTATTTTACAACTTTTGCAAGTCAGTTGGGCACAAAGAGAAGGATTTCCACACATTCGATTTGATGAGAGAACACACTTCAGATATGTATAGAATTCAGGAGGAAAATGCTGTGATAAAAGGAGGTTGTCCAGAGTATAAAAATCAAAGAATATTTAATCCAGGAAATCGAGGAGGATTTGGAAGAGATTGAGGCAGAGGAGGTAGAGGACCAATAATATGTTACAATTGTAATCAACTAGGACACTTAGCTTGTGAATAACCAGAATCCTTATACAACCTGCACATACTGTAGAGCATTGGATCATGCGACATAAGACTGTCCTCAAATACTCATGAAGTGGCAGGAAAGAGGGAATCAAAACCAAATTCCAAATCAAAAGGTATGAAAGATATCAACCGAGAAACGTAATGAAGGACCTATACTAGCAGCTGTTACGTGAAAAGTAACTAAAACAAGGGATGATGCGATGAATGGAGGGAAGCATGCTGAGCAATGGGTAATGAAATCAACAGGACCTATTCCAACATTCATCCTGCAACAAGAAAAGGAGACACATCAGAGGGAAAGAAAAGAGATATTGGGACCGGATTGGGTAGCATCAACATCATCTACTCTTCTTTTCTGTGAGCATAATATGACAGAGAAGCCACTTGAGAAGGTACGTACTCTAAGAGAGTTTCTAAGAAGTTGCATAGAATTGATGAAAGATGAGACTGTGCCGAATGAATTACGTGAAATGATCGATCATTGTGTGCAAGAAAGGAAAATTCCTATCGCACAGAGGGTAGTGAATCATGTACTGTGGAAAAGAGAACCAACAGAGAATTCATATTAAGTGTGCAGATTGGGGAATATGATGTAGATAATGTTATTTTAGACTTGGGTTTGGATGTAAATGTGTTACCAAAGCAGACCTGTGAATTGATGAGGAAACCCAAGTTGATTTGGTCTTCTATTCAGTTAAGGTTGGGAAACCAACACAAGATAATACCAATTGGGCAATTGACAAGAGTACATGTGAATATAGATGGGGTGCATAGTGTAGCAGATTTTGAAGTCATTGAGATCATGGATGATAGTTATCCATATCCAAAACTGATGGGATTTGAATGGGCCTTTGATAATCAGGTGATCATTATTATGAAGAGGAAGTAGATCATATTTGAGGTAGGATACTTGAAGGTTACCGCACCATTGAATCCAATAGAAGGAAAGAGGTATATAGAGTTAGCGAGAGGGAACACAATTGACAACTTGTATAATATGAATGCACGAATGGATGATTGTGTTAATCCCATTGCATATGGTGTGCTGAGTTAGAGAAGAATTAGCTCATGTGCATCGAACTCATAGGAAGGTCTGGAACATTAGTAGCAGAGGATGCATGAAGTATCAACTAGATGATGTGCATGCATAACTCAATCATTGCGTTGAATCAGAATTTAGTTATGTGATCCACCTAGGTATGATGGATTGACTGATATAAGATCATTTGTAAAGGAGTTTGAGTTGCAGGTACCCGAACAACAAATACCGTTGGCACTAGATGTTTTCTTGAAGGCCACTCCAGCTAGATGGTGGGTTGCACAGAAAGAGGGAATGAAAGTCTGGTCACAGTGTAGAAGACTAATGCAAGTGATATTTGGTACCGAGTTGGAGAACATTGCACATAAGTGTATAGGGATAAGTGACCCAAAAAATCATATTGGGAAGTGAAGAAAAATATGGGGATCGATACCAAACAAGGAATGGACCCACATGTTTATACATACATTGAATACAACTTTTAAGAACTGGTACTTGGATCTGGAAATGTGCAGAGAAACAACAATCTAGGACGAGATGATTCAAAGGTTTAAGGCAACATGTAATTTTGAACACAAATATACATTACTAGATGTAGTGTTGCAGGTCATTAAAAATAAGATCTTTTCAGAAGAAAGGCTGATGGAGGTAGTACCTATGTGAAATGTGCACATAGCTTCTATGACTGTCCATGAATTACTGGAATATTATAATATTGCTAAGGAAGAGAAATACGAGGAAGATCCAAGGAATATAAAAGTACCCGAAACTAAAAGGGAATGAACAGTAGTAGGACCTAAGCTTGAATCTAACTTGTACGCACAACCAATAAATACGTGAAAGGTAAACATTGGGACGACAAAGAATCCAAAGTTTGCATAGATAAGTGATTATTGGAATGATGAAACTGTGGAGAAGATTGCAAAATTACTATGCGAGTATCAATACCTATTCCCAACTACGTTCTCAGAGATGAAGGGGATAGCTAGAGAATTAAGTGAGATGAAGATCCCTTTGAAACCAGATGTTAAGATAGTCATACAGAGACCCTATAGGTTAAATCCAAAGTATAAAGAGAAGGTGAAAGCAGAAATAGAAAAAATGTTGGAAGCTAAAATTATTGAACCAGTGGTGGAATTAGAGTGGATAAGTCCAATGGTGGTACATGATAAGAAAACACGAGGAATCAATATTTGTGTAGACCTGAGAAATCTAAACTATGCATGTCTATATGATCCATTTCTAACATTTTTCACATACGAAAAATTAGAGAATGCTGGAGGGCAGGAGGCCTATTCTTTCACATATGGATTCTCAGGGTACCATCAAATAAAGATTGCACAGGAAGATAGGTATAAGACTACTTTTGCAACAAAGTGGGGAAATTATCAATACAGAGTGACACCCTTTGGACTAAAGAATGCACTTGTAGTTTTTTCAAGGGTTGTTGTTGCATCTTTTAAGGAATTTATTCATAAGTTCCTTGAAGTGTACTTAGATGATTGGATTCTGTTTATTTGATTGAAATATCACACAAAAGTACTCATGATAATGTTGGATAGCAGTAGACAATGCCATATTTCACTGAACTTGAAGAAATGTATTTTCTGCATGCCTTTTGGCATTTTGTTGGGCCATGTGGTATGTAAGCAAGGATTATTATTGGATCTTACCAAGATTGCAGTGATTATGGACTCACAACCACCCAACTCACTTAGAGAGTTGAGAGAAACCGTGGACCATACAATATATTACAAGAAGTACATTAAGGGCTATGTGTAAATTACAACACCTATGGAGAAGCTACATAAGAAGGAAACTAAGTTCCAGTGGAATGAGGATTGTCAGAATGCTTTAGATACAATGGAGGAGAAATTAGCGACCATGCCGATTTTGAAATTCCCAGAATGGAAGAAGGAGTTCCATGTCCATGTGGATGTATCGTCCATAGCTTTGGGCGCAATAATATCTCAACTAGGGGAAGGAGACATAGACCACCCAATTTCTTTTAGATATTATTTATTGGGTTCTCGTTTTAAGATGTATACAGACCATTCTACACTTAAATACTTAGTGAACAAGCCAGTGTTGGGGGGGAGAATATGCAGGTGGTTACTGATGTTTTAGGAAAACATTTTTAGGTTGTTGTTAAACCAAGGAAGTTGAATGCAAGACCAGATCGTTTATCATGCATACTCTCAGAATGACGTAGGCGCACCACCCAGGCACATCCTCTCACAGGACCTCCTCCTTATCTCGACCCGAAGAACTGAAATGCTCTTCTAATTCCCTATCGGAAATTTTCCACACCCACAGTAGTTCTCCAAATAACCTCCCTTGACGATTGGGAAATCGGACTTCACGATTTCTCAAGTCCCGTGGTCGAGTATTTTGTGCCTCACGATTCCCCAAAATCCAACACGAGTCAACGTTGACCTGGTTACCTTGCTATCAGGGCTCCTCCTATCGGGATTTCGGCAGTTGCGATGTCCAAGACAACTCGCCTCACCGATCCTCGATACGCTACCTCGCTGCGTTAGCCCTTTCCCAGGCTAAGCCTTTAGTTCACGCGACCGCTCCTATATGACCGTAGTCATATTCCCATCGGGGTTTCATGGTCCGTGATTCCAAAATGAAAAAACAACTTGTCACCAGGATCCCTGATATCCCGATGACCCAAACACCGATAGACAACTTCCTTGTCGGGACTTCGGACTTCGCGGGATTGCGAATCCTAATGCCAAAGTTTCTGGGACTTACCTTTTCTCGAAAACCGATACGGTGTGCCACCTGTCCTCCACTAACTCCACTGTGGCCCCACACTGTTAGCCTGTTGGGAAATCGCGTTTCAGAGTTTCGCGATTTCTAATGCGACATTTTCTTGGTATTCAGGATTCCCGATATCCCGAACCCAGACTCCTCTTGGATCTTCTAACACGTGTCCACCATGAGATCCACGACTAGAACTTCATCGAGATTTTACAAATCTCCTCCACAAGATCCTGACCGTCGATTTCTTCCTTTGAGGAATCTGCAAAATGAGTATGTGTTCCTCAACGTAACTCATTCTCCTGCGTGCAAATTTGCGACACCTGTTCTAACACTTCCACGCACAAATCCTTGTGCTTCCCTTCAAGGTTCACTCAAAGGTACTATACCTCCTGAGCTTTGTCAATTCTGAATATTTCAGAATTTAAGACCCCCTGCTCGCACTCCTTGCGACAAACTTTCAAACACCTTAAATGTTTGAGATCTTCGACCCTGCGCACACCTGCAGCAGCAGTCCTTCAAAACTTCCGCTCAGATTCACAACTGAGACTCTCCCTTAGCCTGCGCACCCTTGGCACAACTCCAGTAACCCAATTTATTTTCTGGGTGAACGAGAACAAGAGTTACACTATCCAAGCCTTCTGTTAATGCACTCTTTGTGGACGTTTTCAACTGCACTCCTTGCAGGAATCCTCACTCAGATAGAGAAACAATTGAAACTCATTTCTTATTTCACTCAGATTTCAAACTCAACCATGAAATCACACACACAGCAATAAAGCAAATGCATAACAGGAAAACAAACACTCATGAGCATCTCATTAACATCAACACACAATGAACAGACACAAAACCATGGATTTGAATCAACTTCTTCTATTAATTCAAGATCTATACATGGATGTTCTTCTACAGCTCTCTGCTATTCTCCTATGCTCTTCCTGCTTCAACTATGTTACAATGTACAATGAGGGTGTCTATATCCATTTTCCCTCCTTCTTTCTAAAACTGTCTAGTCTAGGAATTCAAGTCTATCTACTTGCATTAACTATATTAAATGCATCCTATCTACTAAGGACGAGAGCGAATCGCTCAAGGTCCAATACATTATACAAAGGTGCTCCTTCATAAATGGCTTCATTAAATATTTGCGCATCAATTTCAAGGGAAAATTCGAAAATTTGGTTGGGTCTGCCCATCTGTCCTTTGTCCTCCGCACTGGCTCGCTTGACGTGAGGGATGCTCCTGCATCATACTCCCTCGCTTGAAAAATTTCATGGGCTCCTGTCCATGAGATCCTGCACGGTGTATCCATGCTTCTGTATCTCTGCTTCGTTCTCCCAGCTGGCATATTCTACTGGATGGCCCTTCCATTTGACCAGATACTCATAGTATTCTTTCCTCCTAGTCTTCTTACTGACTCTCTTGCCCAATATGTTCTCCATCTGCGGCTTTTCTGCTATCGACATATGCTTCTTCCACTGACCCCTGGCTGTTCACCTTCTGTTCCTACTACCTCAGCTTTATATGGATATAAATCTGCGACATTGAATATCGGAGATACTCCGATCCCATCCGGTAACTCGATCTCATAAGCATTTTCCCCCAACTTCTTCAAGACCTTACATGGCCCGATTTTCTTCATTTTCAATTTATTGTATGTTTGCCTCGGGAACCTCTCTTTCCTCAAATGTGCCAAAACTAATTCACCAACCTCGAACTGAAGTTGTCTCTTCCGCTGGTCGGCTCTGCGCTTATATTCGTGACTTGAATCTAGCAGTCGCTGCTTCACCTGGCCGTGAAGTTCTTTCATCGCCTCTGTGAATTCTTCGGCACTTGCGCTCCTAGTCATAGTATGTTCCGAATCCATCAATTCAGAAACTCCTCTCGGTTGCATGCCATACACAATCTGAAATGGACTTTGGCCTGTGCTCCTGTTCACTGAGTCATTATATGCTAACTCTGCCTGCGACAATATACTATCCCACTGGCTGTGGTGCTCCGTCACCAAGCTTCTCAGCAAGTCTCCTAGACTTCTGTTCACCACTTCTGTTTGCCCATCTGTTTGAGGATGATAGGAAGAACTAAACATCAAGTTAGTCCCCATCTTCTTCCACAATGTCCTCCATAAATGTCCCATGAACTTTGTATCTCTGTCCGAAACAATACTCCTTGGTAAGCCGTAAAGTCGAACGACCTCTTTGAAAAACATATTCGCGATGTGAGTCGCATCACTAGTTTTCTGGCATGGGATAAAATGTGCCATCTTGGAAAACCTATCCACTACCACAAAGACTGAATCAAATCCTCTTTGCATCCTTGGCAATCCCAATATGAAATCCATGCTGATTTCATCCCACGACCTCTCAGGTATGGGTAATGGTTGATAGAATCCTGCATTCTGCTTTCTTCCCTTTGAATGCTGGCAAATTCTGCATCTGTCCACAAACCTCTTGACCTCTGACCGCATCCCTGGCCAAAAGTATGACTCACTGAGCTTCGTGAATGTCTTATCATGACCGAAGTGTCCGGCCAATCCTCCGCTATGTTTCTCCTTTAACAGATTCTCCCTCATGGAGCAATTTGGAATACACAATTGATTGCCCTTAAACAACAACCCTTCCTGGATCACATACTCTATCCAATGGCTTCGGTCTCTAAGAACTAGGTTCTCAGCTGCTCCGTATGCTTCTTTAAAATCCTGATCATCTGCATACATGTCCCTGAGATCATCAAAGCCTAACGTCTTGACTTTGAACTCCTGCAACAACAAACACTTCCTGCTCAAAGCATCAACAACTTTGTTAGCAGTACCAGAAATATGTTTAATCACAAATGTGAAATTCTGCATGTATTCAACCCATTTAACATGCCTCTGATTCAACTTTTCCTATTGAGTCACAAACTGCAATGCATGGTTATCACTATATAAAACAAATTCCTTTGGAATCAAATAGTGCCTTCATTTTTTCAATTCCTGTATGATAGCATAGAATTCCTTATCATATGTGGAGTACTTTTCTTTTGCCCCATTCAACTTCTCGCTGAAATATGCAATCGGTCTATCCTCCTGACTCAAGACCGCTCCTATGGAAAACCTGTTTGCGTCACATTTTACTTGAAACGTCATTTGGAAATCCGACAAAACCAGAACCAATTGTTCTGTGATCTTCCATTTCAACAATTTGAAACTTTTCTCCACCTCTTCAGTCCAGTGAAAAGATTTATGTCTTTTCTTGACTGTATCCATCATCGTTGCGCTAATTCCACTGAAATTTCTGATGAACTTTTGGTAGAAACTAGCCAGTCCATGAAAACTCCTCACCTCAAAAATATTCCTCGGTGATGGCCAATTCTTGATCACTTCCACCTTATCTAGATCCATCTTCAATTCATTCGCAGATATAATAAATCCCAAGTAAATGAGTTCTTTCTTCATAAATGAAGATTTCTTCATGTTTATCAACAACTTCTCCTGCTGGAGCTTCTTCATTACTGTAGCTAAATGATTCAGATGTTCTGCCTTTGTTTTGCTGAAAATTAATATGTCATCCAGATACACAATGACAAACTTCTCGATGAATTCCCTCAGGACCTCATTCATTAACCTCATGAAGGTACTTGGCGCATTTGTCAAGCCAAACAACATGACTAGGCATTCATACAAACCCTCATTCGTTTTGAAGGTCGTCTTCCACTCATCGCCTTCCCTCATGCGAATATGATGATATCCACTTTTTAGGTCAATCTTTGAAAAGTATTTTTCTCCGCTCAAGCAATCCATTAAATTGTCCATCCACGGCAATGGAAACCTGTACCTGATGGTTATCTTGTTGATGGCTCTTGAGTCGGTACACATTCTCCAACCTCCATCTTTTTTTGGACTGAGTACCGTTGGAATGGCACACGGGCTCAGACTTTCCCTGACCAATCCTTTGTCCAACAACTCTTGGACCTGCTTCTTGACCTCTTCATTTTCTTGTGGCGTCAACCTGTAAGCAGCTTTATTCGGAAAACTAGCTCCTGGTATGAGGTCTATATGATGACTCACACTCCTCATCAGTGGTAACGAACGAGGTAATTCATCCACCACGATGTCAATGAACTCTTCCAGCAGTTCCTGAATTTCTCCTGGCAAATCATCTACTCTCGTGCAAGTCAAAACTATCCTTGGTTTCCTGACCACAAAGAATTGTGGATCTTCTTTCTTCTTCACCTCCGTAAGAAGCTCCTTCCCACTCATGAGGAGTACAATATTTATCCCTTCTGGTTTTACCTCCTTATCTTTGATCGGAAGCAACATGTGTGTCCTCCCATTCTTCTCTAGAGTATACGTATTCATCTTCCCATCATGAATCACATTTCTATCATATTTCCATGGTCTACCCAACAATAAATGACAGACATCCATAGGGATAACATCACACAATATATTATCATTATATCCTCCTAGTTTGAATTCAACTAAACACTGTTTAGTGACATTTACTTGATGTCCCTTCTGTAGCAATGAAACTATGTATGGCCTCGGGTGATCAGTTGTCTCCAGCTCTAGCTTCTCTACCATCTCGGTTGAAACGAGATTATCTGTGCTACCACTGTCCACGATAACCTTGCATACCCTGTCCTTGGTTTTGCAAGTAGTTCTGAAAAGTCTGGTTCTTTGAGCTGAGTCCTCCACCTCCTTCTTAGGTGTTAAGAGAACCTTACGCATCATCAATGACCTTCCACCTTCTGCATCTTCCGTTTCAACATCTCACCTCTGCGCCTCGGCGATGTGAGCTTCTCCTCCATCCTTCTTTTTATCTGGACAGTCGAATGACTTGTGCCGATTTTTTCCACATGTGAAGCATGTGATTACTCCACCTCTTCCTCTTCCTCTACCTCTGGTATGAGGAAACATGTTATTATCAGCGTATCCTCCACTCTGCCATGTATGCTTCCCTCTCTGTTCAGCATGCTGGCCTCACTGTGAAATTCCACCTCTCTCGGTTCTAGTCTGAGGCTTTTTCCAGTCGTCCTTGGGATACTGGTATTTATCTTGGGCAACCGATTTGCTTTTGGGCTGGCTCCTGCCTTGGGCTCACTGACCTTGCTTACGACTCAAATTCTCTTTAGCTTTCAAAGCCATTTGATAGGCATCCTCCACCGTTCAGATGGTTTCCATAATCATCTCGTCTTGGATATCGTATCTCAGGCCATTCATATACCTGGAAACTTTCTCATCATCGCTCTCCCGATGACCTGCCCTGATGTTCAGTTGATAGAATTCCTCTGTGTATTCTTTTACTATCATCAGCTTCTGTCTCAGGTTCTGCATCCTCCTGAACAGAGTGATTTGATAATCTCTCGGGATGAACTTTGCCTTCATCTTTGCAATCATTCGATCCCAACTTTTAATTTTCTGCTTGCCCTTGCAACGTCTATCTTCTTGTAGCTCATCCCACCATAATGCTGCATGTCCCTTCAATCTCATGACATCATGCCTGACTTTCTTATCCTCTTCGACATCTTCATAATCGAAGTATGTATCCATAGCTCTAATCCAATCTAAAAGCTCTTCCGCATCCAGATTCCCCTCTTAAACTGGAATGTCCATCTTCGTTTTTTCACCCATCCGTGCAATAGCTTTGATTAGACGTTCATTGGCTGCATCCTCGGCTGCAACTTCTTCCTCATGTTCAGCTTCAACTTCACCCTCTGAATCGCTAAGATCCCCCGCACTGGCTGTGCGTCTTTGCGCTGTCTCCATATCTTCAAGTCTAGCTCGTAGATCATGTATCTCTCTTTCCATTTCTGGATTCTGCGCTTGCCTACCCCTTCTCCTCAGGTTTTCTCTTTCCTCTGGATCGGGTGACTATCTATCTCGTCTCCTTGGCAACATGGTGAAATTCCTTCTTCTCTGCTACATAAAGCAAAGAACCTTTCTATGCTTTGATACCACTTGACATGTATTAGAGTGCTCTTTTCCTCTTGCCTCTCTTGCCTGAATTATACAGACAAGAATTTCGCTCTGATACCACTTGACGCAGGCGTGCCACCCTTGCACATCCGCTCACAGGACCTCCTCCTTATCTCAGCCCAAAGAACTGAAACGCTCTTTTAATTCCCTATCGGGAATTTTCCACACCCACAGTAGTTCTCCAAATGACCTCCCTTGACGATCGGGAAATTGGACTTCGCGATTTCTCGAGTCCTGTGGTTGAGTATTTTGTGCCTCACGATTCCCCAAAATTTGACGCGAGTCAACGCTGACTTGCTTACCTTGCTATCGGGGTTCCTCCTATCAGGATTCTGGCAGTTGCGATGTCCAAGACAACTCACCTCACCGATCCCCGATCCCCGATACGCTACCTCGCTGCGTTATCCCTTTCCCAGGCTAAGCCTTTAGTCCACGTGACCGCTCCTATATGACTGCAGTCATATTCCCATTGGGGTTTCGCGGTTCACGATTCCAAAATTCACAAACAACTTGTCACCAGGATCCCCGATATCCCAATGACCCAAACGCCGATAGACGACTTCCTTGTCGAGACTTCGGACTTCGCGAGATTGCGAATCCTAATGCCAAAGTTTTCGGGACTTACCTTTTCCCAAAACCTGATACGGTGCGCCACTTGTCCTCCACTAAATCCACTGTGGCCCCACACTGTTAGCCTGTCGGGAAATCGCGTTTTAGAGTTTCATGATTTCTGATGCGACATTTTCTTGGTATTCATGATTCCCGATATCCCGAACCCCGAATCCTCTCAGATCTTCTGACGTGTGTCCACCCTGAGATCCATGGCTAGAACTTCATCGAGATTTTACAATTCTCCTCCACAAGATCCTGACCATCGATTTCTTGCTTTGAGGAATCTGCAAAATGAGTATGTGTTCCTCCACAGAACTCGTTCTCTTGCGTGCAAACTTGCGACGCCTGTTCCAACACTTCCATGCACAACTCCCTGTGCTTCCCTTCAAGGTTCACTCAAAGGTACTATACCTACTGATCTTTGTCAATTCTGAATATTTCAGAATTTAAGACCCCCTGCTCGCACTCCTTGCGACAAACTTTCAAACACCTTAAATGTTTGAGATCTTCGACCCTGCGCACACCTGCAGCAGAAGTCCTTCAAAAATTCCGCTCAGATTCACAACTGAGACTCTCCCTTAGCCTGCGGACCCTTGGCACGGCTCCAGTAACCCAATTTATTTTCTGGGTGAACGAGAACAAGAGTTACACTATCCAAGCCTTCTGTCAACGCACTCCTTGCAGACGTTTTCAACTGCACTCATTGCAGGAATCCTCACTCAGAGAGAGAAACAATTGAAACTCATTTCTTCTTCCACTCAGATTTCAAACTCAACCATGTAATCACACACACAACAATAAAGCAAATGCATAACATGAAAACAAAAACTCATGAGCATCTCATTAACATCAACACACAGAGAACAGACACAAAACCATGGATTTGAATCAACTTCTTCTATTAATTCAAGATCTATACATGGATGTTCTTCTACAGCTCTCTGCTATTCTTCTATGCTCTTCCCGCTTCAACTATGTTACAATGTACAATGAGGGTGTCTATATCCGTTTTCCCTCCTTCTTTCTAAAACTGTCTAGTCTAGGAATTCAAGTCTATATACCTGCATTAACTAGATTAAATTCCTCCTATATACTAAGGACGAGAGCGAATCGCTCAAGGTCCAATACATTATACAAAGGCACTCCATAAATGGATTCATTAAATATTTGCGCATCAATTTCAAGGGAAAATTCAAAAATTTGGCTGGGTCTGCCTAGCTGTCCTTTGTCTTCAGCACTGGCTCGCTTGACGTGAGGGATGGTCCTGCATCACAAAAGAAGATGCAAGTAATATAGATGACAATTTTCTGGATGCACAATTATTTTCAATTAAAGTGATGGACGAATAGTTTGCAGACATATTGCAGTTTTTAAGTACATGGATGGCCTTGCCAGACATGACAGTTGTGAAAAAAATAGAAATAATGGTTAAAGCAACATGCTATCAATTAATTGTAGGGAACTTATACAGTGGGAGACTTAGTATTACTCAATGAAAGTAAGTTCATGCAACATCCAGGAAAGTTTCGAGTGCATTGGTTAGGACCCTATGTGATTAAGCATTGATGGAGGCAAGTTCTGCATAGTTGGAAACACTGAATGGAGAAGTCCTCAGAGTAATGGTGAATGGAAGTTGACTAAAATCTATAGAGATGGCCGACTGGATGCGCATTAATCTTAACTACGCAAGAACACATGTATCATAGTAGCTGTACTATAGTAGGGGGGTAAAATACAAAAAAACAAACAAAATGTAGAAATAAGAAGAAAACAATTAAAAAGTAGAAAAAAGGAAGAAAACAAACAAAAAAGTAGAAACGGAAGAAAACAAATAAAAAGTGGAAAAACAAGAAGAAATACAAAGGTAGACAAGAATAAGTATGGGAAATAAATCAATAGGACCTGCACAGAAAATGGAGTATTGCACATATAATAGAAACAACACAAAGGCAGTTAAGTGTGTGCGAAATTCAAGTGCAAAACAAGACTGCTAAGGGAATTAAAGCACATAAACGATAGTTAAAAACCAGTAAAATGCGTCACCGAGGATCGTGTTAAGAACTAAATATCAATATAGCATAGAAAAACCTCAGAAAAAGTACTCAACGCCTTGAAAAAGAGATAATTTCAGATAATAAGCCTCTTTGAGGGGGAAACCTCCTTTTACCCCACTTAAAT
>JZKD02S1672802.1:1088553-1122197 GCA_000966675.3 Picea glauca
CAGATAATAAGCCTCTTCGAGGGGGCAACCTCCTTTTACCCCACTTAAATGTTCAAGTACAAGATGATTCAAAATGAAAATGTCTCCTTGGTATATATAGAAGACTAGGAGGTATTATTACAACTAATGGCCTAAAGCTGACATAAATAAAATAAAATTACTAATATAATATGCCCCAATTAAGGGGTAATGAGACAATATTAGGGCTTAACAGATCGGTACGAACTGGCAGATCGAAGGATGAATCCTAAGAAGGATTTGGAATTAATGCCACAGTAAAGAAAGTATTGACTGCAGACTCTGATTAAATTCAACACTTACGTTGGGCACATAATCAATTACATAATTCTCAAAGGGTTATAGAAGTTCATAAGGGCTTGACATGGAAAGGTTATTTTCATTTGATAAGAGATGTGAGTATACAGAGCAGATAAGAGCCGAACCAGATCCGAACTTGAACCAACACAGAGTAGTTAAAGAAATTTGGTGCAGAGAGAAATGGAACCACCAAAATTTGGGGCACCAATAGCTGCAGTATGCAAGCAAACAGAACAACCACCGATTGCACCCATGTTTGTGGAAACAGCCGAGGCTTCTGCCTCATAGATGAGCCATCACAGGGATTACATACCGCCAAGAAAGGACACCGCACCACATGTTATAGTACCCGCAGATGGAAAGTACCTCTTGGTCATGCCAGAAATATCACTTGGTGTCATTGTCGAAGGGGACATGCTAGAAAAGATCATCGCTTTGAAGTTTGCAGACCATGACATAACATATGTACAAAATTTTCCCAAGCCATGATCCAGATTTAGGAGTGGAACGAATTGATTAAAAAAATGAATCCAATAAATGCAGAGATATGAAGAATAACACAATTATCCAGTGAACAATATCTTCTATTAAATAATGAAATAGGATGAAACTATAAAAATGCAGAACTAAAACACTTGCTCGAATGGTGGTAGCTATCTCTGAGAAGAGATGTGGTTGCTATGTGCATCCGTCTGAGCATAATGGATTACAATGAGGCTTCAAAGGCCTTTTTGATATTACTCATGAATGAAAAAACCCTAGATATCCAAAAACCTAACCCTAGAAGGTGAAACGACAAAAGTCATGTGGGCCCTATGGTTAAGTTGGTGTAATTTGGTACCTCAACTTTCAAGGGTTATAACTTTTGCATACGACCTTCGTTTTAGGCACATGATATCCCATTGGAAAGGTATTTAAGACAACTACACATTCTACCATCAAAATTTGACTCTAGCTACAGTTTGACTGTGGGGAGCCAAAAACAGAACGTTTAGGGCCCTAAAATGGCCCTGGAAGTACAACAAGATGTGCTGACATGAAACCATACACAATAAGTGAGTTGGATTAGGCGAGCGTCCACCTATATCCACCTGGAGGATGTGTGGGGCTTCAGATAGCCCCATAAGTGTAGAAATCACAATTACAAAGCATTACAGAAGAACGTGTTGAACAAAATATGGACACAAGGAGCCGGTTGGAATAGGTGGGTGGCCACCAATATCCACCTGGATCAAGCTGGCACGGGAAACATATTTATGCGCCAAAAGAGTATGAGGGACATGTGCAATTTTGCTTGAACCACAGAGTTGGGCGACAAGACTAGAGAAATCAGGAATATTGAATCTGTTGGAGATTCCACATTTTGGCAGAGGCCAGGAAGTAAATGGCTGCATCAAAATGTTACTGAGATGCATCCATAGAGGAAATTTGTGGCTATATCCATCAATATCTATTGATACACAACTATTTCAGTGGATAATGAGATTTTCGAAAGTAGGATAGGATCCGACAACATTATTCACAAACAAGGCGGGGGATAAAGAACCATTGGAAACTATGAAGGATAAGTTCCACACCTTCAGAGGGAGGCGAGGGTTGGATGTCACAAACATAAGTGATGATGTTGTGTGATTTGTGATGCAAGTTTTGACCTACAAATTACTAAGGAAATTCCACAAGGATGAGGTTCTGACCGTAGTGATCGTAGCTGCGAAAAAGTGCCTCCAAATGAATTGTGCCACATTTTCGGTAAATCAGTTTTTGGTAGATTGCACAAAATCCTAGGAGAAAGGCACACAATTCCATTATGTCTGGATTATCATCTTGATTGCACTAGTTGGATGGAAGGAGCTTGGTGATTTCCAGTTTTTAAAAACACCAAGCAGAGGTAATGCAGTTGCTCGATATGAAAACCTATGGCATACGACAAACAGGAGGAGACAACTATAAAATAATGCCACATTCTATGTCTATCTTGAATAAATTAGATATATCATAACTCACAGACTGCACATCACTGCCCAGACTTTAGAGACTTACTAGGATATTTTGCACTTTCAAGAAGGGATGCACCACATGTACATCTAATCCAAAAGAGACCATGCACACCAGTGGCTGCCAAAAAGCTACAAGTTGACAGCAGGTGATGCATTCATGATTTCCAATGACTGGGAGGAAGAGTGGAAAGTTTCAGGGGAAAAAACAGAGTACCCTAACAGAGAATAATAATAAGACAATGAAGATGAAGAAATAACCGAGGGACATGGAAATGGGAAATGCAATGCCACAGGGAATGTTGATATTATGGTAGCTACGGGAGGTATTTACCTCCACATGTAAATCTAACGAGAATATAATATTCCAGGAAGCAAGAAGAAACCCTAATTGATTGGTTAATAACCCTAGAAGACAAGTCGGCTCAAGGGAATAACTTGTATTAGGTTATTAGCCTCCAAGAGAAGAAGCCGGCTAAAGGAAATAATATATACTAAAGAATTAGTATCCAAAATGAGAAGTCGGCCCAGGCAGCCTGCCATATTTAGTATAAATACAGGAGGCCAGTCTTCATTTAGGTAGGCATTCTCAAAACTATAGAAGCAAAACTTGTGCGCACTGCAATTGGCTAGTTTGTGTGCAAGTTTGGAGGAGAGCTGCTGTTGCAGCTAGCAAATTTTGGTTTTGGCTTGGACTGTCTCTTGGTTATGGTTATGACTCTCTGATCAACTCTTTCCTGGTGCGCTATCCTTGGAGAAAGGTCCGCCACCCTTTGTTTGGCTATCTATCCTAGGGTTTGCTTCCAGAATGGTTCTCTGTCAAGGTTAAGGTGCTCGGAGGGTGGCTTCGACCTATGGTTGGGTGACAATAGTGATATTGTCTATGGTAAAATGAGCACATTCTAATAGGTTATGGGTCCACACCTCCTTCATTCATTCTAACCACTGGAAGGGAGCATAGCCATAAGGATACTAAGCTCGTTGAAGAACTGCCGTTAGGGTTTCTAGCAGGAACATTTACTAAATCATTATTGCTAGGGTTACTAGCAAGTGCAGTTGTAGAAACCCTAACCCTCTCGTTGAGGCACCTTAAGTGAAGGGATTGACCTAATTTTTGGATAGACCAGTGTGCCCTAGCCTAGTGCATCTCCTAGTACTCTTAGCAAGCCAAAATGTCAAGTTTGAGTTTTTGGTCAAATCTAGGGTTGACCAAGTGAAAGCGGCCATGACTTACTCTATGAAATCAGAAAACAAGTTAGATGGAGCTTCTAACTTCATATCGTGGAAGACAAGGATTGAACTCATCCTTGCCAAGAATAAAGTGCTGGATATCGTGAAAGGAAAGATCGTGGAACCAGAGTTTGAAGAAGGAAAAGAGAAGGAACCAAAAAACGTTGCAGTTATGGAGAATTTCAAAGACGATGACATTAATGCCATGAGTATCATAGTGGACTCTATAAAATACCACTTGATACCCTACATCTCCCATCTTGACTCATCGAAGAAGATGTACGATGCCCTAACAAACCTCTTCTCAGTCAAAAACATTGGACAAGTAATGAGTCTGAAGAATGAGCTCCATGACATGAAGATGAATGATGATGACAACATAACATCATACTTTGTGAGAATTTCTCAGTTAAGAGATCAACTACAAGGTATTGAAGAGATCATTTCAGAGAAGGAATTGGTAAACATAGTACTCAATGGTCTTCCCAAGACATGGGATGCATTTACTGCAAGCATGAACACAAGGAAGGAGTATCCTACATTTGAAGAACTTTGGACTTGCTGTGCTCAAGAAGAATCAAGGATCAGTGCAAAAGAGAAACCCCAAAAGAAGTACGATGATCAAGCCTTCACAACAAGATTCAAGAATTTCAGGAACAAAAGGAACTTTGGTTCAAGGAAGAAGCCAAATCAAGAGAAAGATATGTCAGAAATACATTGCTTCAACTGTCGAAAGTATGGTAACTACAAGAATCATTGTCCCGACCTAAAGAAAAGAAAGGAGACACATGAAGCATCAATTTCCGAAGAAAAGGAACCTACAAAGAAGACCAAGCAGGATAAAATAGACTTCTTCTTCTAAGAAAAGGTAACAATACTCTTCATAGTTCTTGTACATACCATGTACATATCTTGCATATCTATTTCTTAGAAGATAATATGTTCAAAGAGAACCTATAACTATGGAAGAAGCAACAAGATAACGATTGCTATCATTATGACTACAAGTCATACAATACACATGGAAGGATGAAGTACATCAAAAAATTCATGTGGAAGTTATTACATAAGTAACAACTGAAAGATAAGTTGAATTCAAAATCAATCTTGAAGAAACCTAGAAGAAGTAAAGACATAAATAAGTCAACAATCAAGAGGAATCTGGAGAAAGACTTATGACACCTTGCAGAAGGAAATAAGGATGCATATGGAAGCATGGATTATGCTAGATGGAGGGAGCCGATTATATTATCAAAAGAAGAACATGCATTCATGCATGAAGCAAGGATTAGGAGGGAGCTAATCCTAAATTATATGATCCATTGAAGATGATGAAGTATCTATCCATGGTAGCAACCATGAAAAGAAACACGTGTTCAGTGTGACTTCAGAAGAAGTATTCTTCGAAAAGAAGCCTTAAAGTAGTCCCTAGTTGTCCATCCACATCCATGATCCTACGATGAAATAAAGAAGTTGGAATCTTCAGAGCATGGAATCTATATAAAACTCCATGAACTCAGCAACTAAAGAGAAACATGAGGAAGAACATGAAGATTCCAAGATAGAAAGAGAACAACCAGTCAGTGTATCAAGAATCACAAGACTACCACCCTGATATGAACTCACTAAAAACAATCAAGCAGAGGAACTTAAAGTTATGATGAAGAACAATGTATGGAAGACTTATGAATGAAAGCATTGCAAGATCCAGAACTAGAGGTTCTCCTAGATGGAGGGAGAAGACTATGATGATTGCTTGGAAACCAGACATACCTCTACATGAACCAGTATATCGTCAGCAATATCCATAGGTTTGAGTTTACATGTAGATCAACCTCAAAGGATTTGAGGTATACCAGAAAGAGACCCTTCTATGCATATGGAAGAAGATCTTGTATGGATTAAAAAAACTTGGTGCAGAGCCTTCAATACACAACATAAGCGTGGTGAAAAAAATTCTATAACATAGATATTGTATCAGAATGGTTAATCAAAAATCCAGGATGATGGATTGCTAATCCATGACAAACTCTCACAGATATGTTCCAGTTTGAGCCCTGCCATGATGTTATGAGCTAGAAAGAAACAAAAGATGAATCCACCAATGATATACTACACTGATCAGATCTATATGAAGCCTTCAGAGAAAACCAATGTTCCAGAAAGACCGAAGTACGTTGATATCAAGCATTACACTCTCCGTAATGAAGTCCAGAAAAGAGAAAGTGGTTCTCCAATATATATCTCCACAGATGAGCAGATAAGCATACATTTTGGTGAAACCTCTATCTAAGATGAAAGAATTTGCGTACTCAAGTTGGAGCTCATGGAGACGAATTCCCTATTGGAAAAAGGAAGAGATGACTCCTAGGTTGGGAGGGAGCACTGATGTGTTATTGATTTATGGACAATCATTTTTCAGTTCGAAAAATGGTCCAGGATGAGCAGTTTCTTTTCATTTTGGAAAGTGGTTTGAGATTTCTGACGAACATGCATTTTCCAGTTCAGAAAATGGTCCAGATCGAACGATCTTTTTTGTAATGAAAATGGTTCGATGTATTGCTGATGTACCATAGACAATGATTTCCCATTGTCGTTAACATGGGGAATGGTATAGGAAAGTTTCTCTTCTTGACGATCACTCTCAGTAGTGGTAAAGAAGACTGGTCCACCTCATTGAACAATCATTCTTTGGAAGCTCACAATTGTGAGTAGTTTCGAAGACTGGTCCGTTTTGGAGGTTGGTGCAGGACAATCATTTCCTTAGGAAATGGTTCGGACAGTCATACCCTAGGGAAGATTCATTCTCTCCAGGTTTCACTTTGTTTAGTGCTGGAGGAATGGACCAGATAGGTGAATGGTCTAGGTTCATCAATCAAGGACAAGCATTCCCTAGGGTAGACTCATTCTCTCCAAGTTGCACTTTGTTTAGTGTCGGAGGAATGGCCCAGGATAGGGAATGGTCCAGGCTAAAAAATCGGGACAATTATTCTTCCTTGCTTGAGAAGAATAGTCTAGATAGCTCATCATTGATGTTTGACCTTCTAAGGGCAGATGCTCTTCCAGATCTCACAGATGTGAGTGGAAGAATGGCCTAGATGATTCAATTTATATCATAACAATGTTTTCTATGAAGGTTGATATCAGATGATTGTTATGGATATTGTATGCCTCTAGACAGTAGATGTATACTACTGTGGTGGATGTGTTCCACTGATTGTGACTATATGCCACTGATCAAGTACCTGTATGCTACTTGGTGTGGTAGTGTTCCACTGGATTGTAGTTGTGTACTACTATGGATAGACATAGTTGTGTTCTATTGAATGATATTGTTTCGATTGCCTTGAAGACTATCAACAATGTTGGAAATGATTATCAACTAGATGGATGATCAATGGACAGATATTTCCCAGACCGAAAATGGTCTAGGACATTTATTCTTCTAGGACATATGTCCGGATTAGAAGAATGGTTCTTGTGTCACTCTATGGAGTGAGTGACTTATCCAACATCATGTTTAATTACTCAGATGTAGTATGGTTTCGAGAGATGATGCAGTTGATGACATTGATAGTGATGATGGTGCTCATGATCTAATCATGAGATTGTCTATACGACTATGTTGATGCTACCGGGTAAATGGTATGTTTGTGCTCAAGACTGTTACCTTCAAATACCTCCCTAGCTAGGAGGGAGTGTTGATATTATGGTAGCTGCGGGATGTATTTACCTCCACATGTAAACCTAACGAGAATAAAATATTCTGGGAAGAAAGAAGAAACCCTAATTGATTGGTTAATAACCCTATAAGACAAGTCGGCTCAAGGGAATAACTTGTATTAGGTTATTAGCCTCCAAGAGAAGAAGTCAGCTAAAGGAAATAATATATACTAAATAATTAGTATCTAGAATGAGAAGTCGACCCAGGCAGTCTGCCAGATTTAGTATAAATACAAGAGGCCAATCTTCATTCCGGCATGCATTCTCAGAACTACAGAAGCAACACTTGTGTGCACTGCAGTTGGCCAATTTGTGTGCAAGTTTGGAGGAGAGCTGCCATTGCAGCTATCAAATTTTGGTTTTGGCTTGGACTATCTCTTGGTTATGGTTTGGAATCTCTGATCAGCTCTTGCCTGGTGCGCTATCCTTGGATAAAGGTGCACCACCCTTTTTTTGGATATCTAGCCTAGGGTTTTCTTCTGGAATGGTTCTCTATCAAGGTTAAGGTGATCGGAGGGTGGCTTCGGCCTATGGTTGGGTGGCAATAGTGATATTGTCTATGCTAAAATGAGCACATTCTAACAAGGAATACATCGAATAAATGAGCATCATCATAAGACACACAAAAAACATTCCAAAGAGAAGTGGTAAAATGAAAAGACAAGGGGAAGGGACCATCCATAGCACAATGTCTCTCTCGAATAGATATGTCACAAAACAAAAGACAACCAAAATATAGACCAAAAACCCCAACTAGAATAGGGTAGCACGCCACTACACCAATATAGGCCTCCAAGAGATAACCAAAACCCTTAACGAAATCAACCTTACCCTATAACTGCATCTCCTCCTAAGACTTGAGCACTTTTCCTTGAGAGAGAGAACTTGTGTTGTGTGTGTTATTCAAATGAGGTGCCTAGACTCTTATAAATACAAGTTGAGTCACCCTATAAATAGGGCAGGGCCGACTTGTACAATTGACACTTTCTAATTTACATTTGACTTTTACAAAGGCACAATAGGGACGACTTTATAAATACACCATAATATTATTCTTTAGGGTTTTGACTTGGTTTAATACAATATACATACAATAAGAATATCTTCTGAAGCTACTCAAATCTCAACACTCCCTCTTAGCAAGGAAGGTATTCTTTTGGCACATTCATCATGACTGCTTTTGCAGTTATGTACACTTGACGATTGACTTGTTGACTTTCCAAGAATATATATTGAATAATTTTTGTAACCACATCATGCATCGAGGTTCTCATCATCCTTCCGGGTTTTATGTCATCATGGGGCTTCGTCTAGTTCATACCGAACTAGGAAACTCACCAACTCACACATAATATAACATCTAGTTCATACATAACTAGTAACCTCACCAACTCACTTGAAATATTTCATCTAGTTCATACATAAATAGTCAACTTGCCAACTCACACATAATATGGAATCTAGTTCCTACAAAACTAGTAACCTCTCTAGCTCACACAGAATTTGGTATCTCGTTCATACAGAACTAGTAACCTCTGGTTGGCACACCAGGAAACTAGTCCATAATGACCAGGCATATAATCACAAGGATTAGGCGATGAAGTGTGCACACACTACCCATCTAGCCCAAGGCTAGGAAACACCTCCAACTACACAGGTTGGCCCTCCATCTTGAAAAGTTGGTAAACTCGCTAGCCTCGAAGGCCTAACATATGCCGACCTTGTGCGAGGGCATGACGACTAGTGCCACAATAAATAACGTGCCCATGAATGACTACCTGTTTCTATTGTGACACTTTGATACTGCTTCCCTAGATTCAAATTTGTAACTCATCACTCCCTCTTACTAGAGAAGTCCTTTTGAACCACACCAAGCTTGTCTCTGAAGTAGACAAACTTCATTCTTGATAGAGGCTTGGTCAACACGTCTTCTATCTGCTTATCTTTAGCGACATACTAGAGTTTCACTGCTCCCTTATGCACCATATCTATGATATAATGGTACTTGATCATGATATTATTGGACTTGTCATGAGACACTAGGTTGTATGACAACTTCATGCAAATCTGGTTGTCACACTAGATACTAGTCACCTCTAACTCAAGACCAAACAATCCTGAAGAAGATTCTGAAGCCACACTACTTCTCTTCTAGATGAACACACTGCTAGTTGAACACACTGCTATATACTCTGACTCAACCGTACTGAGTGCCACACTAGTCTGCTTCCAACTAAACCATGAGATCATAGTTGATCCCAAACTGAAGCAACATCCATATGTACTCTTCTGGTCTGCAACAATACCAACCCAATATGAATTAGTAAATCCTTGCAGGCTTATCTCATGATCCAAAACCTATCTGAGTCCATAGTCAATTGTACCTTTTAGGTACCTCAACACATGTTTTTCTGCAATCAAGTGAACACCTCTAGGTTCGACCATATACTGACTCATTGTGTTCACCAAAAAACATATATCTAGCCTTTTGTTTGTTAAGTACATCAACGAACCAATCATTTGTCTATACATGGTAGCATCCACTATCTCTAAAGATGTATCACTCAATAACTTCAGATTCGTCACCATCGGTGTAGGCATGCATTTACAATCCATCATTCTGAATATCTTCAAAATATTTACATCATATTTTCCTTGGTTAAGGAAAATATTACTCGGTATCTTCCCTACCTCTAGAACTAAGAAATAATGCATCATACCAAGGTATTTCATTATGTATAAATCTTCCTTCTACTTACAATGATGAGCTTCTCGTCTCCTGTTAGAAACAGGTCATCCACATATAACAATAATATCACTGGTCCACCATATACAACCTTGTAGTAAAGGTTGGAATCTAATTTACTCTTGGTAAATACCAAACTCAGCAGGAAACTCTCAATTCTATCATACCATGCCCTGGGTGCTTGCTTTAATACATTCAAGTATTTATTTAATTTGCACACATGTGTCTGACTGTCATGTGTCTCGAAACTTTGTGACTACTCCACATACACTTCCTCTTAGATTACACCATTTAAAAAATATGTCTTCACATCCATATGGCGTACCTTCCACTTCATTACTGCAACTATCACAAGTAAATCTCTAATTGAAGTGTATCTCGCCACAAGAGAAAATGTATTCTCATAATCTATTCCTTCATTATGGGAGAAACCTCATTCCACGAACCTTTCCTTGTACTTCTCGACACTACCATTTGCTGAATGCTTCATCTTGTAAATCCATTTGGAACTTACCATTGTCTTCTCTTTCGGTCTCGGAACCACATCCAAAACATCATTATTTAAATGGATTGGTACTCTTCAATCATGGCATCCTTCAATTATTTCTTTTTTGCAACCTCTTCATAACAGGTAGGATCATCATCAATAATGTCACTATGCAATGTGACGTAACTAGAGTATGGTCATGGTATATTTCTTTCTCTTAAGGATCCATATGGAGCACCATACTTCTCTGCATCCTGAATGATTTCTCAAGCCCAATTTGGTCTTCTCTTCTTAGTATTCATCTCTCGGGATGAATCTGCAGGTCTCTACGGTTCTTCCATGTCATGATATTCTAGTACAACATCATTTCCTGCATCTACATCTGCAACTCTAGGAACTCCAGGTTCTTCATCATGGAACTCAACCAAATGATTTTGTCTCAATCTACTGAAAGCTACATCCTCATCAAAGGTGACATGTATGCTAGTTTCAATTTTCCTTCAATGTCTCACTATACCCCAAAAATATACCCTTCTTGCCCGAAGGGTCCAAATTTGATCTCTTGTCCTTGGGAACATGCACATATATAGGATAGCCAAATATCCTTAGGTGGTTTCCCTTTGTATTTTCACCTGCAAACATTTCTTCTGGTGTCTTGTTCCCAAGTACATGGTGGGGACTTCTGTTCTGCACATATACAATGGTCCTGGATGCTTCTTCCCATAGATGTATTGGTAAATCTCGACCATGAATCATGGCCTTTATTGATTCCATGATTGTTTGGTTCTTTCTTTCTTCCACACCATTCTGTTGAGGATTGTAGGGAGTAGAGATCTCCCTCTTAATCCCAACTTCTTTGTAGAATTCCTTGAATTAATTTGATGTGAATTCTCCTCCATTATTTGATCTCAACATATTTATCTTCTTTTCAGAAAGGTTTTCAACAAGTACTTTGCATTCTTTGAACTTGTTGAATACTTCACTTTTATCTTTCAAAAAAAAAATCCAAGTTTTATGTGATAAATCATCAATAAATGAAACATAATATACATACATGCTAAGTGAAGTGGCTGAAATTGGTCCACACACTTTTGAATGTATGATGTCCAAGGATTCTTTGGCTTTGCTATCACTGCTTGGAACTGTTTTCTTGACGTACTTGCCTTGTGCGCATCCCTTGCATATGTCTTCATGATTCACTTGGATTTCTGGCAAACCTATCACCATATTGTTCGCAATCGCTAGTGGTTTGTAATGTATGTGAGAAAATATTCTATGCCCTAGTTCACTCGGAGTAACTATGCCGTGTACTAATGCTAAATTTGAATGTCCCTTCAATTTGTATAGACCTCTTTCTTGAACACCAATCACCACAACATCATCAATGGACTTTCCTTTTGGCCACATGAGAACTTCTCCATCAATGAAATAAACTTTGAATCCTTTCTCATCTAATGCTAATATAGAAATGAGATTCTTCTTCAAATGAGGTACATACAAAACACCCTTCATATAGGTTTTCCAGAATTCAATCTATAAGAAGCTTCTCCTAATCCTTTAATCAGATACTGATAGTCATCACCGAGCTTCACCTTGTGAGGTGAATCTTTCTGAACTAATTCTGAGAAAGAATCCTAGTAACCTATCATGTGCTTAAAAGCACCACTATCATTAAGCCATGTGTCACTTCCATGAGTTGTTGTTCCTGTAAGAGCTAATATCAATACATATTCTTCACTTGATTCATCTTATTTGACTCTCTTCTGATCAGGTTCATCGTCTTCTGCGACATGTGCATGATGTCTTTTAGAATTTCCTTTTCTGGCTTGATCTTTTGAGTGGGGACAATTTATTTCAATGTGTCCCATCTTATGGTATATGTAGCATCTGCAATTTGTGTAATCCTTTTGAAACTTTTGTCTTATGTGACCCTTGATACTTCTCTTGTGAGTGAACCTCTTTCTTTCTCTTTCCTTTTCTTGCATATGCTCCTAGAGGTTGATGTTATTCATCGCCAAGTTTCTCTTCTCTTGCTATCAATCTACCTTCTTCTTGAGTGCAATCCTCCCATAGTATGCTAAAATTTTTTAGATTTATTATTGAACAAATTACTTGAATGAATGATTCCCAATATCTTGGGAGACCATTCAATGTAGTCATTACCAATTCAACTTCTTCGATTTTGTCTCCAATGGATTCAAGATGTTCTTTGATTTGAGACACCCCTGTGAAGTAGGATTGAATGGTTTGTGAACTCTGCATATTCACACTATTGAGCTATGTCCTCAACTTTATCTTCATGTTGATATTCTTGCCTTCATATAATTGGGATAGGGAATCAAACATTTTCTTGGGAGTTGTCAATGATGAGACATGAGGGATCAAATAATCCTTGATAGAATCTGCAATAATCCTCTTTGCCTTGACCAGATTCTTCTTGTGTTTTTCCTTGGCCACATCTTCCTCTAGTTCTGGAACTTCTTCTTTGACAAAATATTCTAGATCATTCTCTTCTATAATGAGCATCACTCTATACTTCCATGCTTAGTTCTGGAAGTCATCTTACCCTCAGAAGATAATACAATAAGACAATATTTTTTTTTCAAAGAAAGGCTTATGATCTTACCAGAGAGTGTGCTATGCCAAAGTGAACTTTTCCAATCTTCAGTCTACAACTGCCTAAACGTCTTGATATAGGGTTTATCAGGAAACCCTAATTTTTCAACTTGAGAATTTTTGAGATCTGATCTGGGGAATAGATGCACCGTCCTTAGGTGAACTCCTTGATGGATTTATCTTGACCAACGTGCTTCATAAAGAGGGTGACATCATCACCTAGGGTTTTATGCAGAAACCCTAATTTTCAAAAAATGTGAAAATTGCTAGACTGGTCCAGGGAAAATATGCGCTAGGGTTAGGAGAGTCTTCCTATGGTCTTGTTTTCCCTAGAAATTTCCTCTAGACTATGAAAATGTATTCTTTCAGGCCCTCTCTGATACTAAGTTAAAATTTTTCTTAAGCATTAAGTGTATTCAATATTCTTTAACTTTATACTATTAAATTAATAACTACATGCATAAGGATCAGTGAAATAAAGACATCCACAATATACACAAGATTTATCCTTGGAAACCCTCTTGGGGGAGAAAACCCAATAAATCTTATTCAATATAGATTCCTCAATAAGTAAAATGTCTCTCGCCAAGAGAGATCTCACAAAACAAAAGATAACCAAAATATAGACCAGAAACCCTAACCAGAATAGGGTAGTGCACCACTAGACCAAGATAGGCCTCCAAGAGATAACCAAAACCCTTCACCAAATAAACCTTACTTTTTAGATCCATCTCCTCCCAAGACTTGTGCACTTTTCCTTGAGAGAGAGAAATTGTGTTCTTCAAATGAGGCTCCCAAACTCTTATAAATACAAGTTGAGTCACCCTATAATTAGGTCAGGGCCAACTTGTACAATTGACATTTTCTAATTTACATTTGACTTTTACAAAGGCACAATAAGGCCGACTTTAAAAATACAATTTAATATAATTATTTAGGGTTTTGACTTGGTCTATTATAATATAGATACAATAAGAATATATTTCGAAGCTACTCAAACTTTAACATGGTCAATGAGCTCGATTAAGGAAGAAATGACTACCACTTCATTCCTATCAGAGTTAGAAACTAGGTGTAGAGTGTTGAAGATTGTGTTAGATGCAGTCGAGTTCCCGACGCAAGAATTGCAAGATAAGGTGAGAGAAGTAAGTCATATGGACTTAGTTGTTTCTCAGATTCCCACAATAGTACTGCAGATATTGTAGGACGATATTATGCAATAGATAAGGTTCCACGCATAATTAACATGTAGAGAGATGACGAAGGTGAGAGACGAGAAGGCATAAATACAACAAAAGTATACAATTTCTCTATAGGAGAAGAGAAAGGTTGATGAAAAATTTGAAAGAACGATGAAGGAGAAGAGTGAGTCTAAGGAAAAGGCTAAGAAAGCACTAAAAGAGAAGGACGAGGCCGAGCAAATGACACAATGGAAAAAAAATGACCATCCAAAATCTGTATAAGGAGATCCTAGAAGTACCAATGGTGGTAGAGGAAACAATGGAAGAGTAGGTCTCAAGAATCAACGAAGTCATTAAAGGATTTCATACCAAGATTGGAGACTTGGAATCATGCACCATGCCTGGGACACTACCCAAGAAAAAGGATCAAAGGGAAAGGAAAGTGAAAACCTTAGTGGCAAAGATTAAGAGTCTAGACCAAGAGTGCGTGAGGTTGTGCGATGAGAGAACGTAGATTTGGACACAACTCATGATGAATGTAGAGCTGAAGGAGATAGAGGATAGAATATGAAGTGCACATGAGTAGGCCCAGAAAACCAATGAAAGCCTCAACACTCTACCGCCTGCTAAATGGATGACGACCATTCTTGCAAATAGATAGATATACAATGAAATAGAGCAGATGTGGGCATAACAAAATAAGATTACACAAAAATTGGAACCTCTGCAGAATGAATCACTCAGGGTAATAGGGGAATTGGCCACTGCGCAGGGAATGACAGAGAAAGAAATGCACGACATTGAGGAGAAACTCAAAACCTTGACTGCGTAGGTCGCAGAGGAAATTTTGGGAAAAGAAGCAGAATTAACAAAAGAAGTCGCGACAGCGAGGGAAACCCTACAAAATTTCATGGAGGCATGGAGGAGCGCGATGCAATAGGCCTAAGAGGCTCAAGACAAGCCACATGTGAGTGTTGGGGGGCTGTTCGACATGCATTTTGGATACAAATTTGAGGAAAATCCTAAGTATGGAGGAGATACACAGTAACAGAAGAAAGAAGAGAAGGAAGGAGCAGAGTGTGCAGTAAAGGCACATTCAGGATTGAAGTGTGCAGTAAAATCATACTTGGTAGAAAATAGAAAGAGAATAAGGCACAAAGATTAAGAAAGAGAAAAAGAAGGACAACAGTTAAACATGCAAAATCAGAGAGACGTACAAAAGCAGGAAGAACAACCGTCGAGAATGAAAAAGCAACATGCAGACGCAAAAGAAGGAAAATCACATCTGAACATTGAGTCAACATGAGTTGTAATGAGTCAAAATGAGTTGTAATAAGGTTTTGGGGATAAGCAAGTAGGGTTTTGAACCCTATATTCTATGCATAAATATGTAATGAGTCAGGTATAATAAGTTGCTAGAGCAGAACTAATGTGTTGTTGATACTGAGAGAATAGACTTAGAATGAGAGAGATTCCATGTCTAAAGGTTTAGGGAGAGTTTTTCAAAGAGAGGCTTGCACTGTAGAGCGTCTAGGTAGGGTGGGGAATGATAAAATGATGAATCTATTGTAGCATAGTGCACAAGCCTGGAATTATTATAGAAATCATAATAAAGAAGCCAATCGTTGTGGATGTAGCCCAAGGATTGGGTGAACCACATTAACTCTGTGTCTCTATGTGTGTGATTCATGTGGTTGTTTATGAATAATAGGTTCATGCATGTTAGAATAGATTTGTTTACTCTATGATTACTGCGCAATAGTTATGGATTTTATGGTGAATGGTTTATGTTGCATTCTGTGTCACGATGGTACTGCATAAAATAAATTACTAAGTAACCAATGAATAACAGACCCAGGATAAGGTGCACATAGTATATAAGTAAGAATGAAAATGTTGATCACCTCCCATCCCCTCGTTCCTGCAGCCCCAATAGATGCCTCGGGTGAGACTTCAATTGCATGCACGTGATGTCGAAAGGGTCGGTATCTGAAGGGTTTTGTTGGTTGGATAACTTGAACCTAGGGTCATTGGATGCCCCTTGAATGGAACACAATTGATAGTGAATGGGGTAGCAACCATAAATGTTTTAAAACAAATAAATCTACTAAATTCCATTTTGAACACTGGGAGGTGAGTGATGCTGAGAGTTACATGAGGTTGAAATACACTGAAGTCATATTAAAAACATGATTTTTGTGTTTTCCATTTTTTTTTTTTTTTTGGGTTTTTATCTTTTGTAAAAAAATACAGTATTTTTTATTTTATTGCAATAGAAGACAAGCACTATATGCAATCAAATGGTTCTGAACTATGGGTAGGGAACATGAAAGCAAATGGGTCTTGACCAAGGGCATGCCTCCTCGTATAGGGTGGATGATGGGGGCTTTATTGCATATATAGATTTAATATATGAATGTGGTGAAGCAATGGGTTAATCATTGTGAGTATAAAGCAAGGCATAAAACCAAAAAGTAGTTTCTTGAGAATCCATGGGGTAGGGGCCAAATACTGATAAGAGAAAGATATGAGCCTCAATTATGAAATCATAAACTATGAGGTCTTCTGATCCTTTGTGGTCAAGTGACATGGATGCCAATATTCAAAGTGTGCTAAACTAGGGCAACCCATTTGAAGAAGAGCGTTGCCGTATAACGTTGGTAAAAAAACATCTTAGATTTGGGAAAGACGCTCGCCTGAAGTGGTGGAACCTATGGAATATTCAAAGAGGGAAATACAGAAGTGAATTGTATTAGAGGGAAGTCTTAATATTACATTCAAGTGTAATGAAGAAGACATAAAATAGAGCCACAAAAAATGTCACAAAACATGAAAAATGGCTTCCTATGAAAACTATGCACTCAAAAAATATAGCCCATATTATGAGAGTGCTAAAAAATTGAAATTATGTACAATGGATGAATGATGATTATTTATGAGTATACAATTTTCAAGTAAAGCTCATTGTAGGGCTCCTTGAGAGGCTCTCCTTTATGATTGGAAATATCATATGGCCCCTTATCTAAACATATTTTGATTATGTAGGGGCCGTGCTATGCTGATTCAACTTTCCCAAGACTTAACTTCTCTTTGGCTTGGTCAAAAGTAGGGAAAAGGTTACCATCGTAAAAGGATCGAGGGTGGATTTGTTTATTTCCTTGGTGAATTTTTTCATGGTACCATTGGTTTGTAAGGTAGTGAGGTGGTCCTCTTTAGACTGTCCCAATTCTACTTACCATTGTTCCGTTGTAGTGGTGTCAAGAAGAAGCTTGATTGTGACATAGATGGGGGTAATTTCGTATTCAATGGGTATATATACCACTATACCATACAAAAGGTGAAGGGGGTGAAGCCTATGGTAGTTTTGAGGGATGTTCAATAGGCCCATAAATTCAAGAAGAGCATGTGCTTCTATATGGTCTTATGTTTGTTTACTGTCCCCTAAAGAATATTATTGAGTATTTATTAATGATCTCCACTTGGACATTAGCTTAGGAATAGTAGGGAGTGGAAAAACCATGTTTAAAACCCAACATGGAAGACAAAATAATTTGTTCTCAAAATTTAAGGCATGATCAAACACTAGCTTCTTAGGTACATTGAAGTGAGTGATGATGTATTTAAAAAATAAGTTTGCATCTCTATGAGAATTGTAATTAAAGATTAACATTTCTTCAATGCATTTGGTGAAATAATCAATAGCCAGGATAATGTAATTATGCCCATCACTATATGTGGGATGACATTCCATAAAATCGATCCCCCATCTGCAGAAGTGATCGACAATGATAATGGGATGAAGAGTAGCTAGTGTTGCTTGCAATTTGGAGGTGAAAATTTGACAACTCTCACACCAATTTATTGTGTAGATGCAATCATGAAAATGTGAGGGCCAAAAGTAGATCACACATAGGATTTTTTTTGTGGTAGCATATCTATATAGGTGGCCATTGTAAGCACCACCTTGGAAATCATTGAGAACGTGCTCCACCTCTTCATAAGATAAGTACTGATGCTGAATATTGTCAAATCCTCATTAATAATGAATGTCACCAAGAAGATAATGAGGAGCATGATGATGTATACATCATTTATCATTGAGAGAGAGATGTGGGACAAACTTTCATGTATAATATAGACCAAGATATCACCAAACCATGTCTTATTCCATGATAGGGTAAATATATGCTCATATGGGAGAACATTGTTAAGGAGTGGGTTGGCCATGCCTATGGGTAAGTTCGTGATGAAATTGGCCAGAGAAAAAGCCTTATTTATTTTGGGAATGACAAATCAATTTCAAGACACTAGAGGATAACTACCCATTGGGAATTTTTTTTGTTGATCAGTGGTTGTTTAAAGATGTATTACATGGGGTTTTAATTTTCCATCACTTTGGTATGGAAACTAATTATGTAATGTTGAAGGTTTTGAATGGAATGAACCATGTGTTGGTACTCTATTTTACTCTCTAGAAAGATTCTAAACCTATGGCCTTTTTTTATTAATATATCTCTTTTTGGAACCTTTTTCCATCCATCTTGGCCTAATAAATACATTCCATGGCATACTTAGGTGAATTCTTATTTTATTTTTAACTGTTAAAAATCAACAAGTTAAAATAGTCAAAATTCAGATTTTATCAGAAATTGCAGGAATAATTCAGTTCTTGTAATCCATCGTTCATCGAGATGGTTGCAGGAAGAGCTGGAGGAAATGGGAATGTGGGTTTCGATCCTTGTCTTCATACCATGGTGTGTGTCCTCTTGAATGTAAGAAAATGAACAAAAAATCTACCAGTCAATGCTTAGTAAATGAGGGCACCAACAAGGAATTTTTCAACAGAAAAATAAGAGATTCAAGATGATTCATGAAATCCTCACCAAATCAAGGTCGAATCAGTTTATTTAGGATCTAATTAGTTGTGTCATTACTCTAGGATATTATTCCTAGGGTAAAATGTTACATTTCATTTTGTATAAACAATCTAAATAAAAAGCTTGAAGGGGATTCAAATTGGAGAAAAGAAGCTCTGAACTTAGTTTGCAAACAGTGTTATGATTAATAGAAGAGTCCTGATTTTCTTCAACTAGATTTATTCTTCGTCCAGTGCATGAACCAAGACTAGAGGCCCCCCTTGATTTGGTCCATGAAACTGCTGTAAATTGCCGTTCATAGATTTATTTTCTGCTGCTTCTTATTTGGTAAATTGTTTTACTCTTTTGTTTATGTATCAACACTTTAATTCTTAGATTTAGATTCAAGGTTTACTTCAGTTCCCACTTGCAATAATTACAATTGATCTAGTTGTTAAATGAATGCTTAGATTTCTTCTAATATACAACCTTCATAAGTCAACATTGTATTGCTGCAAAAACCTACATTCATAGAGGTGACATAACCTTGCATCCTACTTTACTACCAGTGAGACTATGATAAACCTAGATTGAAGAAGTCAAAATTTAGTTTAAAATCTGTGAATTTGAATGAATGTTTAACATCATTACAATTTGACATTTTCATAAGCCAATAGAGTATGTTACAAAGAGACAAAAACCATTGTGGCAATACAACTTTGCAATTTGCTTTCCCACTAGTGAGGTTGTGATAATCACAGATTGAAAGTGTTAGATCTAGAGTCTTTTTATTCTGAATGCATGTATGCATTAAAGAATTCTTTTCAACCTTTAGATTTCACAAGTTGACTGGGTATTGTTATAAGAGCCTTCTCTTGTAGAGGCATTAAAGTTTTGTAACCTATTTTCCAACCAGTTGAACTATGACAAAATTAGGTTGAAAGATTTAGATCTTGTTTGTAGTTTTGCAGATCAAGTTAGATTGCACTTTCCTTTTAATAGTTAGTTAAAACATTTCATTAGGTAGTTGATTATCATTTTCAAGTTTGGATTTCATTCTTAGTTTAAAGGATTGTAGAAAAATTTTCAAAGCTAATTCCCTCACATACAGTGATTGTGCCTCACAATTTTACCAACCTTGGATTGACATAATAATTTCCCATTTATGAAAATAAATTAGGACGAAATTTTTGGCACTATTTTTGAGGTGGTACTCAAGGAATTGGTTTTGAAATCTGTAGATTTTATTCAAAAAATAAAAGGAATGTAAAAACTTTTTGTTTGTTCAGACATTTAAGACTAGGATGAGCGAAGAAGGTAAGACAGAAGGTAAGAACCTGCACACCCACTTTTATGAGTCTTCATGATACCTAGCCATGTGTGATTTGCATGAATAGATCAATCAGGCCTAGAGATAGTAAGGGTAAATTTGTTAAATTAGAAAAAAACAAGTTGTTCCATCTGTTTGAGAAAAACCAAAAGCTGTAGAAAAATCCAAAGTCCCGGAAAAATAAAACCCCCCACAAAACCACCTACTAAATCATCTTCACAACCATCTACTAAGTCATCTACAAAAACACCTACTACATCATTTGCACACACATCCATTAAATCCTTTATGAATCCACCTATCAAAAATTCCATAAATCCCCCCATTACTATCTTGCTTGCAACTAATACGAAAGATACATGGAAACATATTGTTGCAGAGAGCTCAAAACAAACACAAACATAAGAAACTGTTGAACAATTTGAAGATCCAGAAGAAACACCAAAAGGTTGGAGCAAACAATTTTGGATCTTTTGGGACAATAAAATGGTTGATGACGAATTTCATATAGGAGGTAGAGGACCAAGAGGTGGAGAATGAGAAAGAATACTAGAATGATAAAGAGAAATATGTCCAATAGGTGGATATTGAGAAAGAACACTGGAAGGAGGAGGATAAAGAGAAAGTGGTCCAAATTATGAGAGGGATAGAACATGAGAAGAGGAAGAAGAAGTCACTTTCAATTTTCCTATCTTAGATGTACCTACAACATTCATAAATGAGATAAATATGAAAAACATTCCACCTTTATTTCTTCCTAACTTTCATGGTATGGCATTTGAATACCTTGATTAATTTATGTTTGAATTTGATATTTTATGTCGCTCATATGGATATATTGATGACACTCAAAAGCTTAGTTTGTTTCCTGCCACTTTAAAGGGAATTTATTTAAAATGGTTTATGGGATTAGGAGAAAACACCATTGGGTATTGGATACCATGAGAACAATTTTCCTTAAGAAATATCAATCTTACTGTATACCTCATGATTCCAAAGAAGAAATTTTCAGGATGGCTCAACAAGAGGATGGGAGCCTAGAGGACTATCTAGAGAGATTTTTGTACAATTTTCAAAAATCAAAACATATTTCTTTAAGTTTGGATATCATTCACTATATATTTAAAAGGAATTCGTGACAAATATATTGATATTTTTAATCTCATGGAATTATGGTGTGAACCACCAAATTCAACCCACGATCATAGAGTTTTCAATAATCTGTCAACAACTAACATTCAGGCTTCTTATCTAGCCTCAAATACATAGGATCATGTGTGGAAATTGCCTTTTCCTACAACGCTGAATTGTGTTCTCTCATAGATAAATCTGCGCGGAAACACCATTATGTGGATATACCTCTGTGTGCAAGCATCGATGAAAAATTCCGATGATATCTGTCACAGACAACTTTGCGTTCATACCTCAACAAATAATACCAATGGTTCATAGACAACTTTGATTTGTTGCAGACAACCATAATATTTTGCAGACAACTCTATGCATGGTACTCAAGAAATAATACCAACATTCGCAGACAACTTTGATCTATCATAGTCAACTCTACACATGATACTCAACAACCAATATCAATGGTTCAAAAAAAACTATGCATAGAATTCAAAAAACAATATCGATGTGTCACAGATCTTTAAGGGGTGATTCCACCATGCCAAATAATGACTGTCTGTCCTTGTGAAGAAAAATACTCACGAAATATTTAAAAAAAAAGTTTTAGAACTTGGATGGAATTAACTGCAAGCGGTCTTTCCTGCAAACAAATACATTAAAATCTCCAAGCGACAAGATGCTGAATGAATTCAAAGGAATATAACAACAAATTAACACACATAAAACTAGAGATCTCGATTAAAATGTATCAGAATTATGCTCGTTCTTTCAGTCTCTCAGATCTTAAACACACAATACACAAATCACTTTTCATAGTTCTCTGTCACACCCATATCTATCCAAACTTATTCTATGCTCTCCCTCTAACCTCTGTCTCCCCTCTCTCACACATACCTTCATTACATAAAAATGAGAGCTAGATCTCTTGGGAACTTTAACAAATTCCTAAAAATCCTCTAAGGATTTCTGTCAATCCCCTAACTTAGTATTTTTGTTCTATTACATAGGAAAACACTCACACCTTTCAAACCATAAAATATTCGATAAATTCTAAAGATATCATTCTGACTATTATGAACAAATGAAAAGTTAAGGAACCAACTCCTTTGGTAAATGTTTATTGACCCATGTGGTCAATTCTTGATTTTACTGTCAAATGCTTGTGTCCATATTTTTCCAGAGAATAAGTGTTCCTCCTACCATCATGACTGGATTTAATGTCATACTATCTTGGCCTTGTAAACAAAACATAGTAGACATCTATAGGCATTATGTCACATAATACCTCATCGTTGTAGCTACCAATTTGAATTTCCACCTTACACTGCTCATTCACAAAAACCTAATGTTCTTTCTGCAACCAAGACACTTTGTAGGGAGTGGGATGCACTGTCCTCTTCAATCCCAACTTCTCTACCATTTCAATGGAAACCAAATTATCTGTGCTACCACTATCAATAACAACAGGATCAGGTGCTCAAATTTCCTTTTCCTATAGCACTGAAATGTGCTCTGTCATATATAACTCTACGCAGAACTTAGCAAATAATACCAACGGTTCACAAACAACTCTACGCACGACACTCAAAAAATAATACCAACGGTTTGCAGACAACTTTGGTCTGTCGCATTCAACTCTGCACATGATATTCAACAAATAATATCAATGGTTCACAGACAAATTTTCACAAATTTCGACAAACAATACCGATGTGTCACATATATTTAAGGGGTGATTCCACTGTGCCAAATCGTGACTGTCTATCCTTGCGCAGAAAAATACTCAGGAAATATTTTTAAACATAGTTTTAGAACTTGGCTGGAATTAACCCTATGCGATCTTTCCTGCAAATGCATACATTAAATATCCAAGCGACAAGATACTAAATGAAGTCAAAGGCATATACAAACAAATTAACACACAGAGCTGGAGATCTCAATTAAAACATATTAGAATTACACCGATTCTTTTAGTCACTCAGACCTTAAACACACAACACACAAATCACTTTTCATAGTTCTCTGTTTCATCCCTATCTATCCAACATTCATCTACTCTCTCCCTCTAACCTATGTCTCCCCTCTCCCACACATACTTTCGTTACACAAAAATGAGAGCTATATCTCTAGGGAACTCTAACAAATGCCTAAAAATCCTCTAAGGATTTCTATCAATCCCCTAACTTAATATTTCTGTTCTATCACATAGGAAAACACTCACACCTTTGAAACCATAAAATATTCAATACCTTCTAAACATATCATTATGACTATTACAAATACATGAAAAATTAGGGAACTAACTCTCTTGGTAAATTTTTATTGACCCATGTGGTCAATTCTTGATTTTACTGTCATATATTTATGTCCATATTTTTCCAGAGAATAAGTGTTCCTCCTACCATCATGAATGGATTTTATGTCATACTTCCATGGCCTTCCCAACAAAACATGGTAGACATCCATAAAAAATATGTCATGTAATATCTCATCCTTGTAGCTACCAATTTGAATTTCCAACTTACACTGCTCATTCACTAAAACCTGATGTCCTTTCTGCAAGCATGACACTTTGAAAGGAGTGGGATGCACTGTCCTCTTCAGTCCCAACTTCTCTACCATTTAAATGGAAACCAAATTATCCATGCTACCACTATTAATAACAACAAGAATATGTGCTAAAATTTCCTTTTCCTACAACACTAAATTGCAATGTATCATAGATAAATCTGCGCGTAAACACCACTACATGGATATACCTCTACGCAGAAGAATCGGTGAACAATGCTGAAAAGATCTGTCGCAAAAAAATCTATGCACGAAACTCAGAAAATAATACGAACAATTTATAGAAAAATATGATCTGTCGCAAACAAACCTGATTTGTTGCAGTCAACTCTGCGCACGATACTCAAAAAATAATATCAACGATTCATAGACAACACTGCATGGAATTCAGAAAAAAATACCGATGTATAAAAAATCTTTGAGGGGTGATTCCACTGCGCCAAATCGTGACTATCTGTCCTTGAGAAGAGAAATACTCAGGAAATATTTTTAAATAAAGTTTTAGAACTTGGATGGAATTAACTGCATCCAGTCTTTCCTACAAAAACATACATTTAAATATCCAAGCGACAATAAACTAAATGAATTCAAAGGAATATACCAAAAAATTAACACACATAGAACTAGAGACTCAATTAAAAAATATCAGAATTACACTGGTTCTTTTGGTTGCTCAGACCTTAAACAAACAACACACAAATAAATTTTTACAGTTCTTTGTCGCACCCCTATCTATTCAATCTTCATATATTCTCTCCCTCTAACCTCTGTCTCCCCTATCTCACACATACTTTAGTTACATAAAAACGAGAGCTATATCTCCAAGGAACTCTAACAAATTCCTAAAAATCCTCTAAAAATTTCAATCAATCCCCTAACTTAGTATTTCTATTCTATTACATAGGAAAACACTCACACCTTTCAAACCACAAAATAATCAATTCCTTCTAAATATATCATTCTAACTATCACAAATAAATGAAAAATTAGGGAACCAACTCCCTTGGTAAATTTTTATTGACCCATGTGGTCAATTCTCGACTTTACTGTCAGATGCTCCTGCATCAGACTCTCGGGAAAGAAAAGGACTATTCATCAAGTGTTCAAGGTCTACACCATACTTGGAAATTTATGCTGTTGTCATCCAAGTAACATCCTCCATTGATTGACCTTTCCATTTGACCAAGTATTGGAAATACTCTTTGCCTATGGTTTTCTTAAGTACTTTCATATCCGATACTGTCTCGATCTCCTTTTACACTACTATGGCTAGTTGTTCGTTCCATCCTATGGTCTGATCTGCATCACTTACATGTTCATCTACTGAAACATCCTTTGTTTCCTTGAAGAGATGCAAATATGAAACATTAAAGATTGGAGAAATTCCAACACCACTTGGAAGTTCTATTTCATATGCATTAGAAGAAAGTTTTCTTAAAATTTTACACAGTCCAATCTCTTTAAGTTTTAACTTGTTATATGTCCCTACATGAAACCTCTCTTTCCTCAAATATGCCATGACCAAGTCACCAACCTCAAAATCCATTGGCATTCTCTTCATGTCTTCTCTTATCTTTATGTTTGATCCTTTTCTACAACTCTTTCATATTCACTGCAAAATCCTCAACATCAACACTTATTAATTCATGTTTTCCCAAATTCCTCAACTCATGCACTCCCCTTGGATGCATTTGTAACATCCCCAGCCACCCACAGGCCGGGGTATGCTACCTACAATCCCAACCTTGGACTTCGTACTCTTACCAATACCTTCTTTAATTAATAAGAACACATAAGATACAAGATTTAACAACATGCACAAAAATATCGAGCAAGCATGCATAATCTAAGATTTAGTTAAACAATAATTAAAATACACAGCGGAATACATTCATACAAAGATAATAATATCACAACAAAGAGCACTGATCTTTATAAAAAGGTGACACCAACTGGATGCAGACCAAGGACGTTCCACCCAACCGTAGACACCATTGCTCCAAATCTCAACAATAGTGTCACCCTTGAGCCAGGGCTATGAATCCACAAGGACATTTCCCGAGTGTACTTGGGTTCCCAAACCAGTCAAATCTCAATCTCTCATAGGTTTCCCAACACCCACAACAATCCAAGTACCCAACTCTCTTCTACCCAGCCTGTACCACCCAAGATAATGGACCTCCACCCTTCTCTGCCATGCAATCCCTCAGGCAATCCTTCTCCTTTTTCCAGGGCCTCTAGAACAACTGGTCCAGAATCTCAATGCTGGAACTCTCATGACTCGCAGTTGTGAGAAACATAGGGCACAGGCCAACGCATCTCAGACATACATGCCCCAGGTCATGGCTGGATTGCACCAACAAACATTACAACCAACTATCCCATGGCTAATATTCAAAAGTTCCTTTCCCTTTTCCAAGCCAAGACACATGTGAGGATGGATCAATGGATGGGTGAGTGAGTTCAGGAAAGGGCATGCGAGAAAGAATGGTACAAATGCATGAGTGAAGGAGCGGACGAGCCAACAACCAACCCCACAATCAGACTAGGGATGGGTTTAAGTATTTTCGTGGGGAATCAAGAACCTCCTGGCCTTCCCTAATAAGCTCACGTAACCGATCCCCTTCCTTAGGCAAAAAGGGTAATTAACATAGGAATAAACATTTATCCCCTCAAGCCCCCTCTCTTGTGGAATCATAGCCCCCTATAACTCTAGTCCTTGTCCTTCTAGCAGCCAACAATGTGTTTATTATTAATAATGATCAAAACATTACATTTCTTGGGCATACTAGCCTTTTAATAATTGTTTGGGCACTCATGCCTCTCAGCATTGTAACAATACATTATTTAAAATGGGGGTTCGAAACTCGGGGTGTTACAACGTTCCATACAAAATATGAAATGGACTCATCCTTGTGATTCTATTTGGTGAGTCATTAGATGAAAAATCATCTTGAGAAATCATCTAATCCCACTGCTTACGATTCTCATTCACAAATCTTCTCAATATATTTCCTAGACTTCTGTTTACCACCTCCATTTGTCCATTAGTTTGTGGGTGATAGGCTGATCTAAACTCGAGGTTAATATCAATATTCTTCCATAATTTTCTCCAAAAGTGTCCCACAAATCTTGTGTCTTTGTCTAAAATTATACTTTTGGGTAAACCATGTAATCTACCACCTCTCTAAAGAACAAATTTGCAATATTTGTAGCATCATTGGTTTTTTTACAAGCAATAAAATGTGCCATCTTAGAGAATCTATCAAACAAAACATAAATTGAATCATTACCTCTTGTGTTATTGGAAATCCCAACACAAATTCCATACTCACTACATCCCATGGTCTACTTAGAATGGGTAGTGGTTGATACAACCCTGTATTCTGACTTTTCCCTTTAGCACGCTGACACATTCTACACTTTTCCACAAATTTCTTCACTTGATTCTGCATACCACAAGAAAAATAAAAAGAATTTACATGAGAAATTTTTTTATCTGAGCCAAAATGTCCATACAATCCTCCTCTGTGCTTCTCTTTGATTAGGTTCACCCTCATTGAACACTTGGGTATGCACAACTTACTATTCTTGAATAACAATCCTTCCTGTAGCATGTAGTCCAACCACTGACTCATATTACTAGCAACTGGATTTTCATAAGCTACATAAGCATATTTGAAATCCACATCATCTTGATACATTTCCTTTAAACCATCAAATCCTAAAGTGCTGACTTGAAATTATTGCAAAATTAAATCAATTCTATTCAATGCATCAATGTCTTTATTTTCTTTACGACTTGTGTGTTTAAGCACAAAGGTAAACTTCTGCAAAAATTCAACCCACTTAGCATGTTTTTGATTCAATTTTAGTTTAGTACTTATAAATCATAATGCATGATTGTCAATGTACATAAAAAATTATTTGGGCATGAGGTAATGTCTCCATTTCTTTAGTGCTTACACAATTGCATAAAACTCCTTATCATAAGATGAATATTTGTGTTTATCCTCATTCAATTTCTCACTAAAATATGCAATTGGTCTTTGTTCCTAGCTCACTACAACTCCTATTGCAGTCTATTGCAGTCCCATTGGCATCAATCTCAACTTGGAAAGACTTATCAAAGTATGGAAAATATAACACAGGTTGTTCAATGATCTTTTTCTTCAAAATTTGAAGGTTTTGGTCAGCTGCCACTGTCCACTTGAATGGTTTACTATTCTCTTTGATAGTCTCAATAATTGGAGCACATAACTGGCTACAATTTTTGATAAATTTTCTATTAAAACTTGCCAAACCATGGAAACTTCTTACCTCAAACACACTTCTTGGAGTAGTCCAACTTACTATTTCCTAGACCTTTTCTGGATCTATCTTTAAACCATCCTCAGATATCACAAATTACAAAATATATCAATTCATTCTTCATAAAATTTCATTTCTTCAAATTAATCAACGACTTGTTTTCCTATAAGGTACTCAAAACCATCTTGAGGTCTCTCAAATGTTCTTCCTTTGTTTGACTATATATCAAGATATCATCCAAATATACTATTACAAATTTCCTAATAAGTTCTCTGAAAACCTCATTCATTGATCTCATGAAAGTACTTGGAGCATTTGTGAGCCCAAAAGGCATCACCAATCATTCATATATTCCACTATTGGTTTTAAAAGTTGTTTTCCATTCATTTCCTTCCCTAATCCTTATTTGTTGATATCCACTCTTTAAATCAATCTTTAAAAATACTTAGCACCACTCGAAGAATCTAACAGATCATCAATTCTAGGTAATGGAAATCTATACCTTATTGTGATATTATTGATTTCTCTTGAATACACATGCACCATCCTCCATATTTCTTTGGGCTGAGTACTATTGGAACAACACATGGACTCAAACTCTCCTTTATTAATCCTTTATCCAAGAGATCTTGCAACTGCTTATTTATCTCTTCATTATCTTGGGTTATCATTCTATATGATTCTTTATTAGGTGAAACTGCTCTTGGAATTAATTCAATATGATGGATAATACTCCTTATAGGGGATAATGCATTTGGAAAATCATCAACTATAATATCAAAAAATGCATCCAACACAACTTTAACTTTTGCATGAAAATCATCCAAATTTGTACCTGTAAGTGTTACCTCGGGTTTTCCAATCAAAGAAAAATGTGCCTCCTCTTTCTTGACTTCTTGCAAAAGTTCCTTTCCACTCATCAACAACCAACTAGGAAAAATTATTTTTTGGCTCCATCATCTTGCAAAGGCAACAATACATGCTTGTGTCCATATTTTTCCAGAGAATAAGTGTTCCTCCTACCATCATGAATGGAGTTTATGTCATACTTCCATGGCCTTCCCAACAAAATATGGTAGACATCCATAGACATTATGTCACACAATACCTCATCCTTGTAGCTACCAATTTGAATTTCCTCCTTACATTGCTCATTCAAAAAAACCTGATATACTTTAGGCAACTAGGACACTTTGTAGGGAGTGGGATGTTTTATAATATAGAATATTGTGTGCTCATTTTACCATTGATGATACCCTCGTCACCCAACCATAGGCCTAAGCCACCCTCCGAGCACCTTAAACTTGACTGAGAATTACTCCAGAAGCAAACCCTAGGCTAGATAGACAAACAAGGTGTAGCGCATCTTCCTCCAAGGATAGCGCACCAACAATAGTTGATCAGATAGTACAAACCCTAGCCAAGAGATAGTCCAAACCAACACTGAAACTGTTAGCTGTAAAAACTACACCTGCAGCTCTTCTCCACATGTGCGCACCAAACTGGGAACTGTAGTGCGCACCAATTGCTGTCTGTAATTCTAAGATGTGTCAAAATGAGAACTGGCGCCCTATATTTATACTGGTTCTGCGAAATTTGCTAGGGCCAACTTCTCCTTCTGGATATGTGTCTGTTCAGTATATTATTATTATTTCTGGCCGACTTCTTCTCTTGGAGGCTAATAACCTAATATAAATTATCTTCTTGAGCCGACAAGACTTCTAGGGTTATTAGCCAACTCATTAGGGTTTTCTCTTTCTTTCCAGAGTCTTCTATTCTCTTCAGGTTCACACGTGGAGGTAAATACCTCCCACAGCTACCATAATATTAACACTCCCTCCTATCTAGGTGTAAATTCTAACCTTGTACAATATCTACTGCAAAATGATATTAAGAAAAGAACAGAAAACATACAATGGAAAATACAAACATTACACAGATATTTTTCACCTAGAAAACAAAACCGGGAAAACCAACATATATTATATTCATACATTGTGTTACATTGTTTACAATACAATATACATATAGGAGCTAGCGGCATCCAAAACCCTAACCCAATGACCTGAATTAGTCCAAAACCCTAATTCCTTAACTGGAAATAGAAAACCATTGGCAAAAAAACCATGTGCCGAAAAAACCACCTAAATATCATGTGGTCTCAGAAATATGTCATCCCGGAAATACGTCGTTCCGGAAATATGTCGTCCCGGTAATATGTCGTCCCGGAAATATGTCGTCCCAGAAATACGTCATTCCGGAAATATGTTGTCCCAGAAATATGTTGTCCCAGTGAGAAATTTTTTTTCGGGGGCACTGCCCCCGAACCTCTGCGCTGGGGGCTCCGCCCCCATGCACCCCCCCTCTAACCCCCTTGCACGCCCGACGCAGATTCTCAAACACTACTACTCGTGCAAAGAATATAACACATACCCAACACTAGGGATGTATTATAGGTAATGGTCTTGAGCACAAAAATATACCATTTACCTGGTAGCATCAATATAGTCGTCTAGACTATCTCATGACTAGATCATGAGCATCACCATCACCATCAGCTGCATTATCTCTCGAAACCATACTTCATCTGAGTAATTAGACATGATGCTAGATAAGTCACTCACACCATAGAGTGATACACGAGCCACTCTTATAATCTAGAGGAGTAAATGTTCCGAACCAATTTCCGTCTAGAAAATCTCTCTTCATCATTCGTCTGGATGGTGATTATTTTCAATAAACTACCGATAGTATTCAAGGCAGTTAGAACAAAAATAGAACACAAGTGTGTCTATCCATAGTAGTACATAACTACAATCCAGTGGTTCACTACCACACCAAGTAACACACAAGTACTTGATCAACAACGTATAGTCACGAACAATGGAACATATCCACCACAATAGTCTTCATCTACTGTCATACAGTCTTCATAACAAACATCTGATAGCAACCTGCATAGAAACAATGCTATGATATATACTAAATTATTTGGGCCAATATTTTACTCACATCTGTGAGCTCTGAAAGAATATCTGCCTCACGAACAATGGAACATATCCACCACAGTAGTCTATATCTACTGTCTTCATAACAAACATCTGATAGCAACCTGTATAGAAACAATGTTATGATATAAATTGAATTATCTGGGCCAATCTTTCACTCACGTCTGTGAGATATGAAAGAATATCTACCCTCAGAGTAGAACAATGAGATATCTGGACTATTATTCTCAAACAAGGAAGAATAATTGTCATGTCTTCTGAACATGGACCATTCCCCACCCTGAGCCATTCTTCCTACACTAATCAAAGTGCACCATGGAGAGAATGTATAACCGTAAGGAATGTTGAGTTTGGGCCATTCCCCACCCTGGGCCATTCCTCCTACACTAATCAAAGTGCATCTTGGAGAGAATGTATAAACCCTAAGGAATGACTGTCAAGACCATTTCCTCTGTTAACCACAAGAGGAAAATACTGTCCTGCATCAACCTCCAAAATAGACCATTCCTCATGTTAACCACAATGAGAAATCGTTGTCCAGCGAGGCAGGCCAGTGTTATTGAGTAACCCTCAAGAAGAGAGACTTCCCTAGACCACTACCCATGTTAACCACAATGAGAAGTCGTTGTCTATGATACATCAACAATCATACTACTTCCCATGTTAACCATAATGGAAAGTGACTGTCCATTAGAAGTCTCAATCCACTTTCTGAACAGGAAAGCATTTGTCCAAGATGGACTATTTTTCAAATTTAAAGATGAATGTTTTCAATAATGTTTTCAGTGCTCCCTCCTAACTTGGAGAGTCATTTCTTCCTTTTTCAATAAGAAGGAATTTGTTTCCACGAGCTCTAGCTTGAGTATGCAAACTCTTTCATCTTGGATAGAAGCTTTACCAAAATGTCTGCTTATTTGCTCATCTTTGGAGATATGTATTGGAGAATCATTTTCTCCTTTTAGAATTCATCATGGATAATGTAATGCTTGATTTCAAATGTACTTTAGTCTGTAACATTGTGAAGGCTTCATGTAGATCTGAACAATAGAGTATATCATAGTTGGAAAACTGGAACATATCTATGTGGCACTTCTTCTGTTATCATGAGATCTGATCTACTGAGTAGTCATCTTGATGTTATAGGAAATCTTCACCACGCTTCTTCTGTGCACTAGGGGTTCTCCACCAAGTTATCTTCTTTTATCTACATATAAGAGTCTCTTTCTGGTATGCCTCAGAGTTCTTGAGATTTCTCTTCATACGCTCTTTATTCAATTTCTTTGGAAAACATTCTTTTCATTCATTTGATGTAGAACTGCAACTCATGGATGTTGCGAATGATATAATGACTCATGTAGAGACAAGTATGGTTTACTGGAACAAGTAATCATCATAGTCTTCTCTCTCCATCTGGGAGAACCTCTAGTTCTATATCTTCACAATGATTTTATTCATAAGTATTCCATACACTGTTCTTTATTACGACTTTCAGTTCTTCTACTTGATTGCTTTTAGTGAGTTCATATCAGGCTGGTAATCTTGTGATTCTTGATACAATCACTGGTTGTTCTGGTTTCTCTTTCTTTCTTGGAATCCTCATGTTCTTCTTCATGTTTTTCTTTATCTCTTGGGTCCATGGAGTTTCTTATAGATTCCATGCCCTAGAGATTCCACCTCTTCCTTTCATCATAGGATCACGGATCTGGATGGACAACCAAGAATACTTTAAGGCTTCTCTTCGAAGAAGTCTTCTTCTGCGGTTGAACTGAACAAGTACTGTCTTTCATGGCTGCTACCATGGATATATATATTTCATCATATTCAATGGATCATAGGATTAGCTCCCTCCTAACCCTTGCTTTATGTAGGGGTGCATATAATCGACTCCCTCCATCTAACAGAGTCCATGCTTCCATCTACATCCTTATTGTCTTCTGTAATATATCACTGGCTCTCTTGTCTAATAGAGTCCACGCTTCCATTTTGTTATCTTCTACAAAATGTCATAAGTCTTTTTCCAATTTCCTCTTGGTTGCTGACTTCTTTCTATCTTTGCTTCTTCTAAGTCTTTTCATGATTGATTCGGCTTAATAGCTTTCACATGATTTGTATTTCATCCTTTCATGTGTATTATCTAATGATATC
>JZKD02S1672802.1:1147977-1158350 GCA_000966675.3 Picea glauca
CCCTCTAAAATCCTCTTACCACCTACCCCCCCTCTAGAATCCTACCAAACCACTACCCAATACCACTCACCTCACTCCGCCACCGTACCCTACTTCCACTTGCCATATGTCCCATCCCACATACCCATTACCAGTTTCTAGCCTTAATGAAATTACTTCCTTTCACCAATATTTTCTCAATAGATGGGAAGTCAAGAAAAATCCACTTCAAATATTATCTGAATATGAAAGTATTAAAAGAAACCAAGGGGAAAGTGTACAAGATTATTTCACTAGATTTAACAACATTTACAATGCAATTCCATCAAACATTAAGCCTCCTCAAGGCTTAGCTTTGATTAAATTCCTGATGGTTTTGATGCTGACATGTCTTATCAATTGAGAGAGAGAAACCCTGCAACTTTGGAAGAAATAAAAAGATGTGCTATGAGTGTAGATGCAAATCTGTTAGCTAAGAGAGCTAGACAAAGAACAAAGAGGAGATTAACTATCAAAGATGAACCATCCACTTCCACTGCTGATGCTAAAATAAATTGCTTAGTCAGAACTATGGAAAGATTAGATATCATTAATAGAAACCCACCAAGAGAAAATCAACTTGGTCCCCAAATCAGAAATCCTAATTTTAGGAGAAATCCACCCCAAATCAGATAAAGAGAACCTAGAGAACAAAGAGAACAAAGAGGCCTATATCAAAAGATTAGACCTCATTTCCAAGAAAATTATGCTGATGAAGGGGAAGAAACAACTAAGGGACTTGATGATGTTCACATTAATCTTATGGGAATAAATGATAATGATTCTAATTTTCTTACCCAAGAATAACAAGATCTTTTCCTTCTTTCACTAACTGAAGTTTATGAGGAGGAATCATAACATCAGGATTTTGAAAATGAAATAATGGAAGTTCATAGATAGTGCAACCTGAGAAGTAAGAAGGCTAATGATAATCCAACCAAGAAATCTCCTGAGTTTAAAAAGACAGGAGATACACCTGCAAGAAAGTTCCTGATATCCCCCCAAAGAAAAAATCAGAGGTCCCAACCAAAAGAACATTTGACTCTGTATAAAAAACATCTCAAACTGATGTTCCCTCCACCAGTCAACCCAAAGATACTTCACAGAAGAATGTTGTTGAGAAATCAGATCTCCCTAATAAAAATAAAACTCAAACCTCATTCAACCTGGAAAGTGAATTGGCAAAGCTCAAAATACCTATTCCTCTAACAGAGTTAATGAATAAAAATGCTTACAGATCACAAGTGATTAAAGCTATGAACATAGATGCAGGAATGAGTACAGACACAATAAATATTTTTGATGATCAACCAGAGTTATTATTTGGGCCTGAAGTTGATGGAAAATCTGAAAGTGGTGTTGTACCTCCTTTTTTATGTTAGTTTAAATGTTCATGACAAAAATTTGAACAATGCCATGCTATACTCTGGTGCTTCTCACAACTTTATGCCTAAGGATGTTATGGATAAATTAGGACTTGATATCACTATACCTTACAAGGATTTATATTCTTTTGATTCAAGTAAAGTAAAATGCATAGGTCTTATCAAATATCTGTGTGTTACTTTAGCACAAATCCTAGCCAAGAGCATGGTAATGGACATAGTTGTTGCAGACATACTTCTAAGTATGGCATGTTACTGTCTTGCTCATGGGGAGCCAAATTATAGAGTACCCTACAACTGGACATGTCTTATGCCACCATCCCATTATTCGGCTAGAAGAGGAGATTATACAGGGAGACACTAATGAAATACATGGGCAACAGTCATGATAAACCACATAATTACCCCTTATATTCTATTCATTCATACCTTGACTCTTTTATTTTATACAATGATGGAGACATGGAAAGACAAATTGTCAATCTAGAGGATGATATTTATAACTTGGAGGAAAACAAAACAACCCCTGAAGAAGACAAAACAATGATGATAAAATACGATGAACCAAAAGAACCTCTGTGGAGTTTAGACTTTGATGGTGTTGTTAGTAAGGAAGGAGCAGGAACAGGTGTGTGGGTTTCAAATCCAAAAACAAGACATACAGAAAGCCATTCCTACAAGTTGAATTTTCAGTGTACCAACAATATAGCCGAGTATGAAGCCTTAATGCTAGGTTTGCAATTATTAAAAAAGATTGGTGCTAAGAGAATTTCAATAAGGGGTGATTATGAAGTCATAATAAAGTAGATCAAAGGTGAATACTCTGCTAAAAACCCAAGACTGAGAGCCTACATAAATGTTGTTCTATATTTCCTGTAGTGCTTTACTGAATATGATTTGCAGGCTATTCCCAGAGACCAAAACATTCTTGCTGATGGCCTGGCTACCTCAACAACTACTTGTAAGATACCATTTCATCCCAATCACCAGTATACAGTGGAAGTGAAGTGCAGACCTGCTGTCCTAGACAAGATCAGGTATTGGCAAGTTTTTGGAAATGATAAACAAATAGAAATTCTTTTGAAATCAAAGAATGAGTTTGAATGTGCCAATATAGATGTTGATAGTGATGATGAAAAAGAAAGTGTAAATAATATAGGTTTGGAAGAAAAAAAAAAAGAAGAAGATCTGGACATTTTGCAATTGAACCTATAATATCTTGCCTAGAGGATTAGTCCCTTTGGAAGAGTTGTTTGATTTTGATGATGTATTTAAAATACCAAAAATTGAACCTACTGTAAAGGAAGTTGAAGACTGTAACATAGGAACTGAAAAAGAACCAAAAATGATTAAACAATCAAAATCTTTACCTCCTGCTAAAAAAAAAAAAATATAGAATTGTTGAAAGAATTTATAGATGTTTTTGCATGGAGCTATGAAGATCTAAAATCTTATGATACTAGCATTATATAGCACAAAATTTCCATAAAAGAAGATCAAAATCCTTTCAAACAAAAACTTAGGAGAATTAACCCAAATTTGACGACTCTGATTAAAAAGGATATAAAAAAGATGTATGATGCTAAAATCATTGTCCCATTAAGATTCTCTAAATGGGTTTCCAATTTAGTTCCAACTAGGAAGAAGAGTGGAGAAATCAGACTGTGTATTGATTTCAAAAACCTCAATAAAGTCTCCCTCAAAGACAACTATCCCTTGCCCAAAATGGACCATATTTTGCAGAAGGTAGTTGGATCCAGTAGAATTTCTCTGTTAGATGGATTTTCTGGTTACAACCAAGTTTTAGTCTGCCCTGATGATCAAGAGAAAACAACATTTACTACACCTCGGGGCACTTTCATGTATGTGAAAATGCCTTTTGGTTTAATGAATGCCGAGGCTACATTTCATAGAGAAATGGATATTGATTTTGTGGATGAACTTGGAAGATTCATCGTTATATACCTGGATGACATAACTGTTTTTTCAAAAAAAGATGAAGAAAACTTACTCCACCTTAGAAGAGTTTTTGAAAAATGCAGGAGATTTGGAATTTCAATGATCCAAAGAAAACATTGTTTGGTCTAGAAGAAGGTAAATTGTTAGGACATATCATATCAAAATATGGAATTAAAATTGATCCTAGTAGAATTGAGGCCATTCAAAAAATAGAACATCCTAGAAACATAAAAGAATTACAGTCTTTCATAGGCAAAATTAAATTTCTAAGAAGATTTATCCCCAACTTGGCAGAAATTCTTAGGAATATAACAAATATGTTGAAAAAAGACACAAAAATAAAATGGACCATAGAAGCAAAACATTCCTTTGATCAGGTGAAACAATCCTTGACATAAGTCCCTGTTCTTATCACCCCTAATTACACAAAATATTTCCTCCTATTCTCTTTGTCCTCTGAGTATACTATTGCAAAAATTATTTTGCAGAAGAATAGTGAAGGCCATGGAAAACCTATTGATTTTTTCAATAAATCCTAGAGGGATGCTGCATTGAATTATAACATCATGGAAAAACAAGATTTTGCTTTGGTGAAAGCAATCAAAGACTTCAGAGTATATATTCTCCACCCACACATTATTGCTTATGTCCCAAATTCTGTGGTGAAATATATTCTGACCCAAGACAATCCTGATGGAAAAAGGGGTAAATGGATTACTGTTATCCTTGAATATGACATTGAGATCAAACCAACCAAGCTTATCAAGGGTCAAGGATTAGATAAATTGATGGATGATTCTATTTTTCATGCCTTGGATATTAATTTTCTAGCTACAGTTGATGAACAAGAAAAACAGATGACTCCACAAGTTAAAGAGGTTTTCTCAACCTCTCTGTGGTATGAAGACCTTATTTTTGTTTTACATCATTTACAAGATCCTCCTAATTTAACCAAAACTAAAGATAGATTTTTGAAACTCAAAGCTATGAAGTATTGTATATTGAATGGAAATTTGTATTATAAAGATGTTGGAGGGATTCTACTAAACTGTTTGTTGAAATATGAGGATGATAAAGCTTTGCAGGAATTCCATGAAGGGGATTGTGGTGGGGATTTGAGCTGGAAGAAAACCACTAAAAAATTTTTGAGAGCTGGTTTCTACTGGCCAACTTTATTTGTAGATGTCCACAAGAAAGTGACCTGCTTTCATAAATGTCAAATATTTGAAGGTAAAAGGAAACTTTTTCCCTTACCCTTGAAGGCAATTTCAATTGAAGCTCCTTTTCAACAATGGGGTTTGGAATTCATTGGAGAAATCCACCCCCCATCATTAGGCCAACACAAATGGATTCTCACAACCACTGATTATTCACCAAGTGGATTGAGGCTGTACCCACCAGGCAAGCCACTGATGTCGTGATCATTAAGTTTTTGGAAGCTAACATTCTTTCTAGGTTTGGATATTCCATAAAAATTATCACTGACAATGCAACAACGTTCAAATGAAAGAAGATGATAGATTTTTGCAGAAAATACCAGATCACCTTAGGACACTCTACTACCTATTACCCTTAGGGGAATGGATTAGCAGTGTCTTCAAACAAGATTTTGGTCAACATCATCAAGAAGTTTCCACGGGACAACATAAATTCATGGCACAATAAGTTGGTAAATGCACTATGGGTATACAAACTTACTACAAAGAGGTCAATTCATGTCCCCATACTAGTTGGTCTATGGAATGAATGCTGTCTTTCCCACTTTTTTAGGTGTCCCTGTCATGGAATTATTGTAGGAAGTACAGGTAGAACCAAATGACATCCAGAGGATAATTAATCAGACTATATAGCTGCAACAGTCCAGATAAGAGGTCTACAACCAATCTCAAGTGATTTAGGAAAATATCAAGAAGATCTATGATAGAAGGACCAAGGATGATTACTTCTAGATAGGAGACAAAGTACTAAAATGGGACTCAAGGAATGAAGAAAAGGGAAAGCATGGAAAATTTGAGAATCTATGGAAAGGAACATTTACAATACCCTACAGATGAAGTAATTCATTTTTGATCAAGGATATGGATGGAGTAGACCTGCCAGGAGGACCTGTCAATGGAAGAATTCTCAAGCACTATGTTTCACTGGAATTAAAGTTTTTCTCACTCGGTTCTTTGTAAATACCATTTTACTTTTTATGTCATGTGTGGGTGACTTTTATCAGTGGTTGAAGCCCGAAGAGAAGGCCCTAATCCCATGATCAGTGTCACCAAATTTACATTTACAATAAAATTAATTAGAATGCAACAAGTACTGGAGAAGAGGACTCAAGGCAACAAGTAGTTGGTTCTTGGCACCTCACAAGGAGAGAACCATCCCCAAGTGGAGCCAATGTTATAACCCTATATTTCATAGTATCACCTAGTGATTGAAATTTCTTCTTCCAGTCATATTTCATTGTAAATTATATTTCATTATGCAAATGATTTACAAAAAGAAAAAAGAAAAAGAAAAAGAAAAATAAAAAGAAAAAGAAAAAGAAAAGAAAAAGATAAAAATAGAAGAAATGAAAAGAGGGTATAAAAAATAATAAAAAAGAAAAATATAAAACCCCATCAAAATAAATTTAGTTTGAATCATACTATATAATCATGATCAAACTTGTTGAATTTATGTTGATAGGTTAGAGAATAAATTTGGCCAAACTGTTTAATCTTGGCCAAATTAGCTAGGTTAGAGTAATAATTAATCCAACAGTCTAAGCTGGATTAATATGTTATATGACTAGGTTAGGAGACAGGTTAGTGATTTTGTTTTTAATAAAAGTTGAAAAGGGATGTCAAAATACCCCTTGTTTGATTAAATTTGGGTATTTCTAGATTAGGAAAATAAGACCATGGTGTAAAAGGGAAAAAATTAAGCTTAGTGCTACCCAACGCATATTTTTATCTTAAGTTTACTAGTGGAAAAAACATTTTGTAGTATAGAGACTAATTTACACACAAGTTGTCAATGACGACATCCATCATCACCCAGATCGACGGTCCTCAACACATTTCGGACCCCCCCGACATTTCAGCCTTTAACGATGGGGGGGGGGTCAAAAAGTTGTTTCCCCCATGCTACCCCACCTAATGTGACACTCTCACAAAATTTAGGACCCCCCACTCTCAAATCCGCTTACCACCTACCCCCGCCTTTGAAATCCTTCCAAACCACTACCCAATACCACTCACCTCACTACACCACCGTACCCTACTTCCACCTGCCATATGTCCCATCCTACATACCTGTTACCCAATCAAATTGCTCCCTGTGACTGTTAACCACTGCATCATCACCCCGTGCCATAGCAGATACCTCTATCACTCTGTAAAACTCTGTTTCATCACACTGTAACGCCATTTTCTGATGCAGACACTGCGCCAAAACAAGCCGTCAAGCCAATTGCCACAACCTCCACCATCGACATGAATATTGTTTCCCCGGGTAATCATAGTCATCCATTAATTTGATTTAATATCTGTCAATCATGGCCCCCAAGGACAAGTCTTCTGATACGTCCGAGAACCCGATCCTTCCTCCTCGTGTTGACCTGGACCATATACCCCTAGTGGATAAGGATTATAAAATCACAGAGCCAAGGTGCGAATTCAACTTCTTCGAATTTCAGTCTTAGCTAAAAGACATCTTCTTGGATAAAAGCGATGAAATTGGACTTTGGGAGTCCAATATACCCTTGTATATGTTCCCTCAAACCCACCATTTCCCTAAATTTTCCCTCAGATTCCAAGCTCGTTATTCGCTCGACCAAAGGGCCATTGTTTCCTACTCTGGTGAAACCCTGTTTACAATTACTTCTGAATCCATTGACTGTTAGAATATTTAGACACTTAGGAGTTAGTAAGATCTACTTGGTCTATGGTGTCATTAGGTAAAAGTGTTTTTTCTAGTGTGTTTCTTTAGTATGCATTTGTAGTTAGGAAATCTGACGATCACGATATGTTCCCGACATAGAGTGATCCGACGGTTCATAGTCTCCTCGATCTTAACGACCATTGATCTGTGTCTTAACACTCTATTGGTCCTTGATCTCTATTAAAATATCATGGAGGGTCATTTGCCAATGATCGATTGTGAGAAACTCTCTTGTAAAATCTCTCTGTAATCTTTTTCTTTGCATTAATAAACTGCTCCAAGTGGCCACGTTGGCTGGGGCCATTGATGTTTCCCCGTAGAGGTTTTACCACGTGAAAACATCGGTGTGTTGATCTTTGATCTGGTTATGTGAGTGGTTACTAAATGTGTTCGTCCTTTGTTGGAATACCCGTGTTTTCAAACATGGTATCAGAGCCTGTTTGAAGACTCGCTCCTATTGAAGATCGAGATCGTGAAGATGAGTTGCATCATCTCCACTTTCTGTCATTTCCATACATTTCTAGGCTGACAGGACTGTTCCATTGCATCCATAGCACTTGTTTCAGTCAAGAACACTTTTCGTTTCACTCAAAAAGGTTTATGTTTTCCCAAGATACGACCATTACAGTAAGATCCGGAGGTATAAAGCTTGAATACACATTTTTTAAAATTTTTGCAGAGTAGTATTTTGGTTTTGTTTTATTTATTTCCGGGTTGCTACTCTTTTAGATCTGCGTATTCTCTTTGCCAGCGCCCTGTGTGATCTCGACAAATTAGAAACATATAGTAAAAGGTGCATCTTCCGGGTAAGCTAACCGAGATCTAACCCTTGTTGTCATCGAGAAGCGAAATTTTTTTCTTGTGTGAAAAGAGTTTTTTTTAGCACACTCTCCAAGGCCGTCTTCAACAACAACAACAACAACAATAACAACAACAATCCTCCTTCTGAACATTACAATATGTTTTGCTAGATCATTTGGTTAAAAGTTGCCTTATTAAGTAAGAGGTCTTGAACTCCCTTTTTGAAAAATTTCATGCTAAAATTGTAAAGTGTATTTCACTTCAAGTATAAAAGTGAATCACTATAAGTAGATTTACTATTTTATTTTAGAGTTATTTATTTTGCATGCAACTTTTCTGTTATAAGGTAACTTCATTGTAAAAGTGATCCCCACTTCTCTTTATAAAAGTGGGTCACTTCATAAAACAACTTACACAATCACGTGGTCATTTGGTCACCGATTGTGCCTTTTGTTTAAAAGGGCATAACTCTAACATCGGAAGTCCGTTTTTAGTGTCGTTTTTTTTAAAACAACATAAATTTTTGAGCTCTTTCCATCCAGATCATTAGTTTCAATTTTTAAATCCATATTATCTGCATATTTAATATGGATTCTACAAGTATTGTCTTGCTTACCAACAACAACTACTTCCAATGGAAATATCATATGGAAGATTTATTAAGAAAGTAAAGGATTGTACCAGATTACCTTGGGAAAGGAAAAAACACCCACTGATGCCGATAAGAAATCCAAGTGGGATAATAGGAATGATGAAGCACGTGGACTAATTAGAATTTCCATCTCTCCTGATTTAAGGTACCACATTCAAGATATTGATGACCCCAAAGAAGCTTGGGACACGATTGAATCTGTGTTTGGTAAAATCAATATTATTCGAGCACAACAGTTAGAAAATCAAATATTGACCTTGAGTGTAAATGATTTTTCTTGCGTTGGAGACTATCTATCCAGGTTTAAAACACTCAGAATTTTATGTGAAGAATGTAAGATAAAGATGGAGGAAGAGCGTTGCATCTATTTTATTCTTTCTAAGCTAGGTAGTGCATATTCTGTGTTTGCATCTACCTTTTATGCCATGAGAGAAACTCTAGGGGAAGAAGCTTATGAAAAACCCAGTCTTGAGTCCGTTTGTTCTTCTTTGATTCGAGAGGAAGATAAGCTTGTACAATTTGGAGTGATCAACACTGCAGGTCCCTCCAACAAAGCCTTAGTTTCCCAGCAAAAAGATAAACCCAATTATCCCAAGAAGCAACATCCTCGCTACAACAACAAACAACATAAGGGTCCCAAACCTACTCAAACAACTTCAGCTCCTACTGGTGACAAAGGAGAAAAATATAAAAGTAAGAATACTAATAGAGATTGCAACTTTTGTGATAAAGATGGTCATGATGAGTCCAAATGTTTCAAGAAGACGACAACTTTAGAAGCAACGATGAAGAAGAACAACATCAGAATTGATTCTACTTCATCTTCTCACGGACATGCACTTTCTACTTGTGGTTTCTCCTTCAATTCAAATTCTACTACTACTTCTTCTTTTGATGAGTGGCTTATTGATTCAGGAGCATTTTATCATATGGCTAAGGATAAAGCCATACTTTCTGCTCTAAATGAATGTAACACCAAGAAAGTATTTTTTGGTGATGATAGATCTCTTAGTGTTGTAGGATCTGGAACAGTTCAAGTAGATAATGGTCATTTCAATGATGTATTATGTGTTCCAAGTCTTTCTTGTAACCTTCTATTAGTATATCAAATCACTCATTCAGGTGAAGGTAAAACCGTTGAGTTTTCACCTCACCAAGTTGTAATCAAGGATCTAAAAGATCCTAAGCACGTTCTTGCAACTGGAATTGCTGATGATATTAATAGGTTGTACAAATTTGACAACTTTGGGTCATCAACTTTTTCATCAGTTTTTGTTGCTCATAGCGATGACTTGAGAAAACATTGGCATGAGTGGTTTGGTCATCTAAACTATCGCTCATTGCAACAACTATGTAATCAATAGATGGTGATTGGTCTTCCTCTTGTTTCATGCAGAGATGTTGTTTGTGCCGGTTGTGTTCTCGAAAAACATCATCAGGACAGTTTTGACAAACGTGCCTCTTGGCATGCCTTGGGTCCTTTGTAGCTTGTTCACAGTGATTTGTGTGGTCCACTTTCTTCTCCTTGTTTTTCTGGGTGCAAGTATTTCTTAACTTTCATTGATGAATTTTCTAGATGTACTTGGGTTTACTTCTTAAAACTCAAGAGTGAAGTTTTTGACAAGTTTTTGGCCTACAAGGCC
>JZKD02S1672802.1:1158400-1187236 GCA_000966675.3 Picea glauca
GGTGGAAGCCATCAACTGTGCAAATTACATAGTAAATCACACTCCCACAAAGGCTCTTAAAAATATAACACCGGAAGAAGCTTGGACTAAAATTAAACCAGATGTAAGTCACTTCAGTGTATTTGGCAATATAGCATGTGCTCACATTCCTGATGAGAAAAGGAAAGCATTGCAGCCTAAAAGTGAGAAATGTATATTTGTTGGTTATTCTGAAGATGTCAAAAGTTACAGACTTCTTCAATCACATTGTAATGAAATTATTATTAGAATAGATGTTAAATTTGATGAAAACCTCTTGGCCTGCGAGCCTAATTCAACGATTGTGCCTTCTTCGGCCTGCGAGCCATCTTCGATGTTTGTGCCTTCTTATGATCTGGTTTCTCTTAAGATGATGACAGCGAGGATGAAAATCCACCTCCGCCTGCTCACCCTCCTCCAGATGAGTCCTCTGAACCTGAACCAACACCAGCTCCACCGCTTCCTAGATGGGTTCGTTCAACACGAGAAGCAGTTGGTGATCTTGTCGGTGATCCTTCAGATCAACGTCGGACACGTTCACTCTTCCAGTGAGCCCCTTCTCTTTTGGCTTAACTTTCAGAAACTCATGATCCAAAGACATTTGCAGAAGCTCCAAGTCATCCAGATTGGGATAGAACAATGAATGAAGAGTATCGTTCTTTAATGGAAAACGATACTTGGGATCTTGTACCTCGTCCGAAAGGAAGAAAACTTGTTAGATGAAAATGGGTCTATAGAACTAAGTATGCATCAGATGGAAGTGTTGAAAGACACAAGGCTCGATTAGTTTCCAAAGGATTTTCCCAAGTTGAAGGAATTGGCTATAATGAAATCTTTTCCCCTGTAGAAAAAATGAATTCCATCCACCTTGTTCTTGCCCTTGCTGCCTCACATAAATGGGAGGTCCATCAGATGGATGTTAAATCCACCTTCTTGCACGAAGATTTGCAAGAAGAAATCTACATGGAACAACCTCCTGGCTATGTCCAAAATGACTTTAGCCTTGTTTTTCGCCTCAAGAAATCTCTTTATGGTCTCAAGCAAGCTCCCCGACCTTGGTATGCCAAAATGGATAGCTTTCTTATTGCCACTGGATTCTCTAGATGCCATTCTGATCCTAATGTCTATACCAAGAAATTAGGAATCCATCTCATAATCCTTTTCCTTTATGTGGATGACCTTATCCTTACTGGTAGTGACTCAAAACTTTTAAACCATGTGAAAACCAGCCTTAAGAATAAATTTGAAATGACAAACTTAGGATTTTTTCACGATTTCCTTGGCCTCCAAGTTTTGCAAACCAATGAAGGAATTTTTGTTTCCCAATCTAAGTATGCTTGTGACCTTCTTCACTTCTTTCACATGGATGATTGTAAACCAACCCCTTCTCCATTCCAGTCTGGAGTCAAGATCTCTGCCACCTGTACTTATCCTGAAGTTGATGCCACCCTGTACCGTTAGTTAGTTGGTAGCCTCTTATACTTAACTCATACTCGTCCCGATATTTCCTTTGCTGTTGGTCTTGTTGCCCAATATATGCAAGCACCCCATGAAAGCCATTGGAAAGAATCTAAAAGGATACTTCGCTATGTTCATGGTACAGTTCATTTTGGGATACATTACAGTTCAGGGGGGGCTCCTTTATTAGTTGTTTCACTGATTCAGATTGGGCCGGCGACCCTGACGATCAGAAGTCTACTACAGGTTATGTTTTCAAACTTGGTTTAGGACCTGTCACTTGGGCCTATAAGAAACAATAGGCTATTTCACTTTCTTCAACAGAAGTAGAGTACCGAGCAGTGGTAAATGCAAGTCGGGAATCCCTATGGCTTCGATAGATCCTTCCAGAGTTTGGATTCCAACACCAGCATCCGACCAGCCTTTGGTGTGACAATCCGAGTGCCATCAAGCTCTCCAAAGACCCAGTTCAACATCAACGTAGAAAACACATCGAGCTACACATGCACTTCATCAGAAAGCTCATTCATGATCAAGTTATTGAAGTGCTCTTTTTCCCTACAGAAGATCAAGTTGCAGACATTTTCACAAAGTCTCTTACAGAAGTGACGTTTTCCAAACTTCAATCTATGTTAGGAGTTCAGGAAGTTGTCATTAATGGGGGATAGGCTCTAATGCCTCCTTCCTTCTCCTATTGTGTCACTATTGTAAATCCTTCAATCCTATCCCAAGTTGTTCTTAAGGGGGGATATTAGGATATTTAGACATTTTGGAGTTAGTAAGATCTACTTGGTCTATTGTGTCGTTAGGTAAAAGTGTGTTTTCTAGTGTGTTTCTTTAGTATGCATTAGTATGCATTTGTAGTTAGTGTTGATATTATGGTAGCTGCAGGAGGTATTTAACTCCACGTGTAAACCTAACAAGGATAAAATACTCTGGGAAGCAAGAAGAAACCCTAATGAGTTGGCTAATAACCCTAGAAGACTTGTCGGCTCAAGAAGATAATTTATATTAGGTATTAGCCTCAAAGAGAAGAAGTCGAACATTAATAATATATACTAAATAGACAGATACCCAGAATAAGAAGTCGGCCCAGGCAGTTAGCCAGAATTAGTATAAATACAGGAGGCCAGTTCTCATTCTGGCAGGCAATCTCAGAATTGCAGAGTAGCACTTGTGCGCACTACAATTGCCTAGTTTCTACGCAGGTTTGGAGGAGAGCTACCATTGCAGCTGCTACAGCTAGCAGTTACATTTGGACTATATCTTGGATAGGGTTTGGACTATCTGATCATCTCTTGTTGGTACTCTATCCTTGGGGAAAGGTGCGCTACCCTTTGTTTGGCTATCTAGCCTAGGGTTTGCTTCCTGAGTGATTCTCTGTCAAGGTTAACGTGCTCGGAGGGTGGCTTCGACTTATGGTTGGGTGAAAATAGAGATATTGTCAATGGTAAAATGAGAACATCCATTATATTCTAACAGGTTATGGGCCCACATCTCCTTCATTCAGTCTAACCGCTGGAAGGAAACATAGCTAGAAGGATATTAAGCTCGTTGAAGAACTGTCGCTAGGGTTTCCTAGTAGGAGCAATCACAAAAGCACAGTCACTAGGGTTACTAGCAGGTGTAGTTGAAGAAACCCTAACCCTCTCGTTGAGGCACCTTAAGTGAAGGGATTGACCTAATCTCTAGACAGATTAGTGCGCCTTAGCCTAGCACATCTCCTGGTACTCTCAGCAAGCCAAGATGTCAAGTTTGAGTTTGTGGTCAATTCTAGGGTTTGACCAAGTCAAAGCAACCATGAATTATTCTATGAAGTCAGAGAACACGTTAGATGGGGCCTCTAACTTCAGAGCGTGGAAGACAAGGATTGACCTCATCCTTGCCAAGAATAAAATGATGGATATCATAAAAGGAAATATCGTGGAACCAAAGTTTGAAGAAGGAAAAGAGAAGGAACCACAAAACGTTACAATTATGGAGAAGTTCAAAGACCGTGACATCAATGCCATGAGTATCATAGTGGAATCCATAAAAGACCACTTGATACCCTACATCACCCATCTTAACTCATCAAAGAAGGTGTACGATTCCATAACAAATCTCTTCTCGATCAGAAACATTGGACAAGTTATGAGTCTGAAGAATGAGCTCCGTGACATGAAGATGAATGATGATGACAACATAACATCATACTTTGTGAGGATATCCCAGTTAAGATATCAAATACAAGATATTGAAGAGATCACTTCATAGAAGGAATTGGTAAACATAGTACTCAATGGTTTTCCCAAGACGTGGGATGCATTTTCCGCAAGCATGAACACAAGGAAGGAGTATCCGACATTTGAAGAACTTTGGACTTGCTGTGCTCAAGAAGAATCAAGGATCAGTGCAAAAGAGAAACCCCAAAAGAAGTACGATGATCAAGCCTTCACAACAAGATTCAAGAATTTCAGGAACAAAAGGAAGTTTGGTTCAAGGAGGAAGTCAAATCAAGAGAAAAACATTTCAGAAGTACAATGCTTCAACTGTCGAAAGTATGGACACTACAAGAATCATTGTCCCAAGCTAAAGAAAAGGAAGGAGAAACACAAAACATCATTTTCCGAAGAAAAGGAACCTACAAAGAAGACTAAGTAGGACAAAAGAGACTTCTTCTTCTGAAGGTAACAATACTCTTCTTAGTTCTTGTACATATCTTGTTTGCATCATCTCTGTACATATATTGTATATCTATCTCCTGGAAGATAATGTGTTCCAAGAAGAACTATACTGATGGAAGAAAAAAAAGATAAGGATTGATATCATTAGATAATACATGAAAGAATGAAATACATCAAACAAATCATGTGTAAGCTATTTTAAGATTAGCCGAATCAATCATGAAGAGACCTATAAGAATAAAAGACAGAAAGAAGTCAGCAATCGAGAAGAAATTGGAGAAATACTTATGACATTTTTGTAGAAGACAACAAGACAGAAGCATGGACTTGGCTAGACAGAGAAAGCCAATTATATATTGCAGAAGACAATAAAGATGCAGATGGAAGCGTGGAATCTGTTAGACAAAGGGAGCCAATTATATGCACTCTTACATGAAGCAAGGATTAGGAGGGAACTAATCCTATGATCCATTGAAGATGATGAAGTATATATCCATGGTAGTAACCATTAAAGACAATACATGTTCAGTTCAATCTCAGAAGAAGTCTTCTTCGAAGAGAAGCTTTAAAGTATACCTGGTTGTCCATCTAGATCCGTGATCCTATGATAAAAGAAAGAAGTGGAATCTTTAGGGCATGGAATCTATAAGAAACTCCATGGACCCAAAATCTAAAGAAAAACATGAGGAAGAACATGAAGATTCCAAGAAAGAAGAGAAGCCTGAACAACCAGTCATTGTATTGAAAATCACAAGACTACCAGCCTAATATGAAAGCAATCAAGCATACCTGAAAGTTGTGATGAAGAACAATATATGAAAGACTTATGAATGAAAGCATTGCAATATCTAGAATTAGAGGTTCTCCTAGATGGAGGGAGAAGACTATGATGATTGCTCGTTCCGGTAAACCAGACATACCTCTACATGAGTCATTATATCATCCATAGGTTGGAGTGCTACATCAAGATGAATGCAAAGACTATTCTCCAGAGCAATTGAACAAAGATCATATGAATATAAACCTCAAGACCTTGAGGCATACCAGAAAGAGAGCCTTGTATACAGATGGAAGAAGATAACTTGGTGAAGAACCTCCATTGCACAACAAAAGCATGGTGAAAATTATCTATAACAAAGATATTGTATCAAGATGATTACTCAGTAGATCGGATCTCATGATGACAGAAGAAGTGCCACATGGATATGTTCCAGTGTTCCAACAATGATATAATTTATTGATTAGAGCTACATGAAGCCTTCAGAGAAAACCAATGCTCCAGAACGAAGTACATTTGAAATCAAGAATTACATTATCCGTGATGAAGTTAAGAAAGGAGAAATAGGTTCTCCATTACATATCTCCACAAATGAGCAGATAAGTAGACATTTTGGTAAAGATTCTGTCCAAAAATGAAGAGTTTGCGTACTCAAGCTGGAGCTCATGGAGATGACTTCCTTATTGAAAAAGGAAGAGATGACTCCGAGGTTGGGAGGGAGCACTGATATGTATTGATTTATGGACAATCATTTTTCAGTTCGAAAAATGGTCCAGGATGAGTAGTTTCCTTTCCAGTTCAGAAAGTGGATTGAGATTTCTGACGAACATCGATTTCCCATTATGGTTAACATGGGAAATGGTCCAGATTGTTGATGTATCATAGAAAACGACTTCCTATTGTGGTTAACATGGGGAGTGGTCTAGGGAAGTCTCTCTTATTGAGGGTTACTCAAGAAGACTGGTCTGCCTCGTCGGAAAATGATTTCTCATTGCGGTTAACATGAGGAATGGTCCATTTTGGAGGTTGATACATGACAATATTTTCCTCTTGTGGTTAACAGAGTAAATGGTCCGGACAATCATTCCTTAGGGTTTATACATTCTCTCCAGGGTGCACTTTGATTAGTGTAGGAGGAATGGCCCAGGGTGGGGAATGGTCCAGGCTCAATAATGAGGGACAGGCATTCCTTAGGGTTTATACATTCTCTCCAGGGTGCACTTTGATTAGTGTAGGAAGAATGGACCAGGGTGGGGAATGGTCTAGGCTCATAAATCAGGATAGTTATTATTCCTTGCTTGAGAAGAATAGTCCAGACAACTCATCATTGATGTTTTACCTTTTGAGGGCAGATATTCTTTCATATCTCACAGATGTGAGTGAAAGATTGGCCCAGATGATTCAATTTATATCATAACATTGTTTCTGTGCAGGTTGATATCAGATGATTGTTATGAAGACTACATGACAATAGATGTATACTACTGTGGTGGATGTGTTCCACTGTTTGTGACTATACATTACTGATCAAGTACCTGTGTGCTACTTGGTGTGGTAGTGTACCACTGGATTGTAGTTATGTACTACTATGGAGAGACACAATTGTGTTCTATTTTTTTCCGATTTTCTTGAAGACTATCAACAGTTTATTGGAAATAAATTATCAGCCAGATGAATAATGAATAGAGATTTTCCAAAAAAAATAAAAAAATGGTTCATAACATTTACTCTTCTAGATTAGAAGAATGGCTCTTGTATCACTCTGTGGAGTGAGTATCATGTCTGATTACTCAGATAGAGTATGGTTTTGAGAGATGATGCAACTGATGATGATGATGGTGCTCATGATCTAGTCATGATCTAGTCTATATAACTATGTTGATGCTACCAGGTGAATGGTATGTTTTGTGCTCAAGACCATTACCTGTAATACCTCCCTATCTAGGAGGGAGTGTTGATATTATGGTAGCTGCAGGAGGTATTTACCTCCATGTGTAAATCTGACAAGGATAGAATACTCCGGGAAGCAAGAATAAACCCTAATGAGTTGGCTAATAACCCTAGAAGACTTGTCGACTCAAGAAGATGATTTATGTTAGGTTATTAGCCTCCAAGAGAAGAATTCGACCATAAATAATAATATATACTGAACAGATAGATACCCAAAATGAGAAGTCGGTCCAGGCAGTTATCCAGAATTAGTATAAATACAAGAGGCCAGTTCTCATTCTGGTAGGTAGTCTCAGAATTACAGAGAAGCACTTGTGTGCACTACAATTGCCCAGTTTCTGCGTAGGTTTGGAGGAGAGCTACCATTGTAGCTGTTGTAGCTAGCAGTTACACTTGGACTATCTCTTGGCTAGGGTTTGGACTATATGATCAACTCTTGTTGGTACGCTATCCTTGGGGAAAGGTGCACTATCCTTTATTTGTCTATCTAGTCTAGGGTTTGCTTCCGAAGTGATTCTCTATCAAGGTTAAGGTGCTAGGAGGGTGGCTTCAGCCTATGGTTGGGTGAAAATAGAGATATTGTCAGTGGTAAAATGAGCACATCCATTATATTCTAGCAGTTAGGAAATCCGACGATCACGATATGTTCCCGACATAGAGTGATCCGACGGTTCATACTCTCCTCGATCTTAATGACCATTGATCCATGGCTTAACACCTGATTGGTCCACGATCTCTATTTAAAGAGCATGGATGGTCATTTGCCGATGATTGATTGTGAGAAACTCTCTTGTAAAATATCTCTGTAATCTTTTTCTTTGCATTAATAAACTGCTCCAAGTGGCCGCGTTGGATGGAGCCGTGGATGTTTCCCCGTAGGGGTTTTACCACGTGAAAGCATCGGTGTGTTGATATTTTATCTGGTTATGTGAGTGGTTACTGAAGGTGTTCGTCCTCTATTGGAATAACTGTGTTGTCGAACATTGACCACATGTTGCAAATCCCAAGAAGTGACTCTACCATCCCATTTTCCATTGAATCCCTAAACGACCGGTACCAGTAGCTCACCTTTCCCCAAAGAGCCCATATTTTCTAGATTTTTCTGCCAGAAGACGCCCAATTGCCCAAGAAAAATCCCCCTTATTCATCCTCCATCTTCACTGTCAAGGAAAACCAGATCATATCCATTCTTTATTACCTGTTAGGTTATTTCTCATATGAATGGGTAGATGAGCCTATTCTAGGTTTTCTATCTTTCTTTTCCACAGAAGAAAGAGCCATAATTAAATTTAATTTCAGTTAGTTTCTGGATGATAACATTCATGATCAGATTTTCAGGTTTCCAACTCAAGGAATGTTCAGATATTCCTCAGTCCTAGTGTACATGTTTTTTTTTTTTTCCAATCAGACAGGTTTCCATGTGCATTTCAGAAATTAAACTAGGAAGAAAACCCACAGTCGGTGACCTCACGGACCTCATTGGTGAGGAAAAATTCATCAGAGTACAGTTTCAAGGACTTCATAGACCAATTTTATCACCCAATTGTCTGCATGTTGAAAAAAATCACAGAGCCAAGGATCAATGAAGAAATTCATAGAATCCTTCACCTTTCTGATCTAGCCAAGACATGGGATTTGTATTTATACCAAAACCACACAGAGATAAGAGCATATGGATGTGATCTTCCACCTTACAGATTTCCCAAATACCCCCCTTTGAGTATATTTTCACTAGAATACATAAGACAAATGGTGAATTCAGATGACATCCACTTTGTTGCAGTAAAAAAGAAGAAACAACTAAGGATCAAGACTTGGATTGACCCTTTCATCTGCAAGAACAAATCAACAAGAGAAGAAGCAGATAACCTCTTGAAACAAATGAGGTTTACTCAGAGTTCCACTTGGTTTTATGACTCATTTGGTGTCATCTCAGAGCTCAGAGTCAAATAGAGGAGCACTCCTTATGCTCACATACATAAGCCATAAGTGGAGAAGTATATGAACTAGAAAAAATGGCAAGAAAACACATTGCTAGAAATAGAAGAACAACCTACCCCTGTCACTGCTTCACATACCAACACACCTCAAAATAAAACAAATAAGAGAGCAATAAAGGAGGTTTCTCCTTCAGTAACATAGGTATCAGCTGAGGATTTCCAAGTTTACAGAAAGAGGGCCAAGACCAGTCATGCACCATACTTGCTCAAGGAAGGAGAAATGCAGTCCACCATAGTCATGGACGGACCCCACTCTTTAGCCTTATCATACAGTCAGTTCATAGTGTCTACATCATCACCAACATATCAAAGACAAACATACACTACCCTGACAACCGAATCACCTAAAAAAAAATAAATCAAGAAAAGAAATTAGCTCCTCAACAACAACACCTATGCTTAGTTTTGGAAGCAGACCTCCACTGCTCAACATAGTCTGCTATCATATTTTTACATAGAGAGAGGAAGAATGCAAATGGAATTATTGAAAGCACAAATTCCTCATCCCAAAACAACTGTAGACTACACAAAGACTGCCTTTGAGTTTGATGTAAAGGAGGTCCATTCATTGGACCATATGGACATGCATAGGCAGACAAGAGAGATGATATTCTCTACCTTAACAACTACCTCAATGACTGCTTCAAAGTTGTAGGTGTCCTTGAACAATATTCAATCCCAATTGAAGCTGGAGAAAATCTCTTCTTTGGCCAAGGACAACAAAATCAAATCATTAGAAGAATTGGTGTTGAAGATTGGGTATGACCCAACAAATGCCAAGGAAGCAGATGAGTTATTGAAGAAGAATAATTATGATATAATGTCTCTGAGAAATTAGCTGAAGCTTCCAGCTATAGAAGATTCACAAGCCAAGGAACTGGCTAAGACTGAAGTCCACAAAGAAGAAATGCCGAAGCTTATCATGGAACATAATGCACGAATAAGAGAAATGGAAGCATAAATGGATAAATTGATAAAGGAAAAGGAATAGAGTCTGCATATGGACATGATCCCACTGGAGGCAGTTCCTCTGACAATAATTAGAATAACAGAAGCATCTACAGCAACAAAAATTCCATCAAAAAACTCAGTACAAGTTTTAGATGTATCTGATAAACTTGTAAAATCCATGGAGGACATGTCCATCCAAGGGGAAGAGATAAAAAAACTGCAGGAAGAGGTAAAGAACTTGCAATATTTGAAGTCAATGTTCTAGGCTAGTCACCAAGCAAAGATGCATAAGTCTCAAAGGCTTAGCCAACAGTTACAACAATTAGAGAAAGAGACCACCATGGAAAAAACCTTAGCGCAGGATAAGGAAAATATTTGGGTAGATATAGGCAAGTCAATGTCAGAAATCTGGCCATCCATACAGATAATATTTGAACAACATGAGTTAATACACAAATCCAAAGGAGCAATTGAGATCATCAGGGAAGAATTAGGAGAAAGACCCATGGAGGCTAGTGAACTCATCAGATTTATAAACTCCAAAAACAAGCAGGAGTTAGAAGAACTAGAAATTGAGGATAGAACAAAGACCATCCTTGAGATCAAGAAGGTCCTTACCAAGAAAGGATTGATGTTGCAGCTAGAAGAGAAAGCTCAAGTGATGGAAATATGTGTGCAAATATTTTTTAGTAAGTTTGAAGTGCTACATAAGAAAGGTCTTCCTAGATTATTAGTACTAAATGAAAAACTGATCACTCTGTCTGATTACAAATAGAAGATGAGTGCAGTGGAAAAGGACAGTTCAAAGTTTGCAGGGATACATGGAAGCATTATTGGGAAATCTTTCCTGGAGACACTACAGTTGGAATTGACTATTCAACATGAGATTAAGCATATCTTCATCACTAAGCCTACTTTTGATAAGTATACTGAAATGGATGAGATATACATGAAATTACTCAAGATTTCCATCCTAGGTAAAAATAGGTGGGAATACCTATGCACACTACTTCAATAGAGAAAAATTTTGTTAGAAAAATAGGACCGTGGAGCAATAAAATAAAACAAATGTGGAAAAAAAAAAACAAAATATACACAATACAATAGAGACACAAATTTACGTGGTTCACCCAGTGTGGGCTACGTCCACAAAAGAAATTGCCAGGTCCTTCCTTTATTATTATCCAGCATATGAAGGGATACAACCTACAACAAACCCGCTGTAACTTCCTCTTCTTTCTCTCACAGTCTCCTATCTCAGAATACAATATTCTCCATCAACCATAGCTACAATACATTTCCCTCATAAAAGAGGGTTGCCTTCTAGGGAAAAAAACCCTAACATAATCTCTATCGTTAGATCTGCGACCCGCTGGGGGCCCGCTTGCCCCCAGACCCCCCATCTGGGGGGATAGCCCCCCCAGACCCCAAAGAGGAGGTACCCCCCCTCTGCACTCCCCCGTGTGGAAGAGTGTACATAATTTTGGGGTGTGAATACTTCATGGGGTATAAACACGACTGAAAGTAAAAGACCTCTAAATCATGAAGATAATCAGGCTCCACAACCAACAATTTTTGTATTCTAGTCAGCATGGAGAAGCCAACCAAAGTCAAAGGGATGAGTCACCAACCACTTCCACCAAATCAACATAAAGGATCCGAGCAAATCAACAAATCCCTATATTTTGTATTTTAGAAATCTAGTTAGTTAGATATTCGTCCATAATATCCTAGTCATTTATGATAGGATCTGATGTAAATAGTTTTATAAATACTTCTCTCTTCGAAGTATTGAGGGTTGATTTTTTCACCCAGGAGCTATTGTGTAATTTCTCAAAGGATCAACCAGTGATAAAATAGGATTATTCACGTGATTCTCATGTTAGATTGTTGGTGATGTTTTTCTTTCTTTGTTAAATGTTTTATTATTCTCTATAATCATTTTATGTATTTCCCATTCTAATCATTAAAAGAAAGTCAAAAGAACATAATTTATTTCATATACTCTTGTCTCTGGTTTTTTAATGATCTGCATGTTTTTCATCTGAAACTGAGTGAAGGAATTCTTAGTTTCTCCTCTTCTTAGTGGACTTTCCCCCCTTTTCCCTCTTATTCATTCCATTTAATCTAAATAGATCCAACAATTTTACTACCCTTCCTAGTGGAGAAAACCTTATACAAATCTGAACTGATCCTCATCTTTAAGTATAGACCCCATGTCCTAATGGAGATTTAATCATTCTTTCAACCAATTATTTTAAACAAACAAACAAAATTTGAACTGTCATAACTAGCCTAACATTTAAAACTCAAACAAATCTAAATCTGATAGAGAGATCCCTCTCTGAAGTTGACAAGGCTAGATTCCAACTTCCAAAGTGGTTTGGTAGTTACCTCTGTCAATTTCTTCTACAATCTCTAGAAATTATAGAGTGCTAACAACCCTGACAGAGGATGATGCGAAGTTAGTCACAGAAAAGGTCCAAGATAGGGGGGAAGAAGTGGTCCGAATTGTAGAGGCACAACGAGAAGAGATCATGGCCAAGCTCATAGAAGTCCATGAAAATGTAAAAAAATTATGGAGTCAAGAAGGACCACAGGCCACAACGCAACAACAAGAAAATACACAACGACCCCCTGTGCATAAAAAATGAGAGGAGACAATGAAGTTGTTAGTCCAAGGCAGAGAGACATTTACAGTCGCCAAATGATCAGATTGGATCAGGAGACTGTGCAGAAACCCATGGGGGACATGGAACAATTGGAAGTTGTCATGGAACAAATACCCACCAAGGCACTATATAGACTCCAGGCTAGCCTAATGCAGGAAGTGCAATCCAGGCCCACGCGGATGCAACCAACTTGGAGGTGGGTAGAGGAGTCGCTAAAATGCTACAAATCACATGCGACCAACTGACTTTGAAGAAAGAGGAGGAGAAAGAACATGCAGATAAACTGGAACATGGAATAGCAACGGTATATGATCGCATCCCAAACAATGAAAAAACACCCGAGAGAAGTGCATAGGAGAAGATCGACATGATCTCACAAACAATTGACATATATAAGCAGGAAATTGAGGAGCTAAAAGAAAGGCTCAATCCTATGACTCTTCTCGAGGTTCAAGAACAAAGAGAACAAAAATATGCACTCTAGATAGCTGAGATGGAGAAATAAGGAAGATAAGTAGAAGAGTTCGAAAGAACCACACAAATATGGACTCTTCTGGAGGAAGATAAACATGTCCAATAGTGGGCCCAAAAAGAGGAGAGAATCAACGTGACCATACAAGAGCTAAAACAATGACAAAAAAATGAGTATCACAGAGCGCTTGAAGAACACTCAAGAAGTGAAGACTCTGCATACAGAGTTGAAAACAACGCAGACAAAGAAGTAAGAAAGACAAGCCGAATTAGAACCCCTCCAAGAACAAACAACACATATGATTGCATAGTTGGAGGAAGAAAAGAAAAATATGGCTCAAGCACAGACAGTGCACACATCATTCATGTAGGAGGAGATAACAATGTAGTCAGTGGAGACACTAACAGGAAAAGATGTGCAGATGAGGGAAAGAGGAAAGGAACTAGAAGAAATGTTCCATAGTTTGGACAGGGTAGTACAAGGAGTGCACACTACCTAAGTGGCTTGGGACAAGCCACATGTCAGTGTTGGGGGCCTATTGGACACAAGCCTATATTGAGAAGGGAAGCTATTTTGGGTGCATGACTATTTTTAGAGAACATATCTATTTTGGGAAAGACCTAATTTTGGAAAGGAAGACCTAATTTTGGAGCGCGTGCAACAGATGGAAAGAAAGAAACATGCAGAAAAAGAAGGAAACACAACATGCAAGAGTAAAAGCAACGTGGCGCGCATGAAGACGAGAATAACCATAATAGGGTTATGGTTTTTGATAAGGATTGTAACGGCTATAAGCCAATAGAGTAGTATAAATAAAGACCTAGGAGGTCTAAGTTGGGGGTTCAGTTGTAGTTGGTTGTTGAAAGTTTTTGAGGTGTAGAGGAGTAGTATAAGCTAGATTTTGAGGGTTAGGTCATAGGATGAGGAGCCTGGTGTGATCTAGTACACCTCACAAAGGTTCCTTAACCTCATCATGATTGTATGATTGAAGATGTAGCACACGTAGTGCCAGATTTTCCAGCAGATTAAATACAAGAGCATAGAAGCCAAATCTTTGTGGACGTATCCCCAGGAGGGGGTGAACCATGATAAAACTTGTGTTATGTGTGATGTTTCTTGAATGTTTACTTTCTTTCAATGATTAACTTACGAATGGATGATTAAATATATGTATTAGCATGCATGCATAAGACTAAAGATGAATGAATCCTTGAAACACTTGAATCAATAACAAGTTTAATGCATAAAGAATGATAGAATACACTCCCAGATCCCCATTCATTCCCAGAATGCAAACACCTGAGTATTGCAGTCACCCATAGAGATATCTCGGTTGAGACTGTGCTGTGCACCTTGTGCGCAACGTTTCCTTCTGGTTTACCAGGAGGGCCGATAGTTTTAGAGGATTTTGTTGGAAACCTGTTGAGATCCGAACCTAGGTCAACCCAAGAAGAAGTAAGAAGTCAGAAATATAACCAAGAGAGACTAAGGTATATATGAGAATGAAACACTTATATCTCGAAGAAAAATACAGTTTAGAAGGAAGAAATGGGGAAATGATCTAAACAACCAAGTTAATGAAATATACATAGAGGAAGCCTGATGATCGAGGTGATGAATGGTGGGATTCTAAGATTGGATATGTTTGTAGCCATCTTTGCAATTAAAATTATTAGGGTGTTTTTCGGTTTCAAGAGATTTCCAAATGAGGCAAGAAGAGTACTAAGGGGAAAAGGCTAAAATTTTTGTTTGGTCGAAAAAATTAGGTGTTTGGAATTAAAGGAGTGTTCGGTGATACAGAATTTGGAGACTTAGTTGTAAGTAGTATTAGCTATATTCTCTTTCAAAAGGGCTTTGAAGGATCTGGTAGTTTTACGTATGTAATATTTACCACAAGAGCAAGGAATTTGGTAAACTCCTTGTCCAAGCATCAGGTCATATTTATATTTAGAAGTTCTAAAGAGTTGTTTGAGGGTTTTGTAGGGTTTGAAGACGGTCCTGATATTATTCTTAGCCAAAATTTTGAAGATATGATCCGTGGTGCCTTGGATATAGGGGAGATAAATCAGAGCACATGGTGGGGAGGTGTATGAATATATTTTAGGTTTTAGATTGGTGGATGAGTGGAAGGCATGGTTAATTTGAAATAGAGAGTATCCATTAGATATCAGGGCCTTGGTTAGATGGGAATTTTCATATGTGAGTAATTGAGGGTCGTATATACAAATGGATCAAGTAAACAAGGTTTTTAGGACAAACAATTTTTGTTCCAGATGATGGTGGGAGATGGCATGAAGGTATCTATCGGTATGCGTCTTCTTCTTATAAACTTGGTGGGAGAGGGAATGATCAAGATGGCGGGATATAACGACATCCAAGAAGGGTAAGGAGTTGTCCTTTTGAATTTCCATAGTGATTTGGATGTGAGGGGAAAGACTATTGAGATGGTTGAGGAAAGAGGTCAAATTGGAGTAGTCATGAGGCCAGATAGCAAAAGTGTCATCCAAAAACCTAAACCAATACTTAGGTTTGAGATGAAGGCTTATTAATGCTAAATTTTTGAAATGTTCCATAAAAGTATTGGAAACCATGGGGAATAAGGATGACCCCATGGATGTACCTTCATTTTTTTCATAACAAACCCCTTTGAAGGTGAAGAAGGTGGAAGAGAGGCATATTTCAATAAGGTTAAGGGTTTCCGGGTATACCAATTTGGAGATCAAGGATAGGGATTACGAAACCATAATTTTGGTGAAAAGAGAAATGAAATCAAAGATCACCATGAGGCCTTTCTCGCCAAGGTGAAGATTGTGATTTTTATGAATTAAATTAGTGGAGTCTTAAATAAAGGAGGGGTTTTTTCCGACGAATGCTTGGAGTTTGTCGGCAAGAAATCGAGGAAGGGAATGATTAGGGGATCTTATGGAACTAACAATAGGTCTAAGTGGAATGTCATTTTTATGGATTTTGGGTTGCCGATAGATATTAGGGGTTTGGGGGTTGTGAGGAATGAGCCATTTTTGAATTTTAGAGTCCAAGGAAGAGGATTCAATGGTTTTGGTGACTAGGTTGGTGATGGTATTAATAGGGTTTTTAGCCAATGGTTTGTAAGTAGAGGAGGAGAGAAGGTTAAGCAGTTTAGCATCATAGTCAGAGGTATTCATAATCATGGTAGAATTTCCTTTATCGGCTTTGAGGATGATAATGTTTGGGTTATCATTAAGGTTTCATATAGAATGAAATTGTTCTTTATATAGGTTAGGTTTAGGAGGTTTGGAATGACAAAGGATTCTTCCACACTCCTGTTTGATTTCTTCAGCGTCATGAGTCAGAAGGTTATGAGTGATGGATTTAATGGAACATATAATTTCTTCCATAGGGATATGTCTAAGGAATAGGGTGAAATTTAATTCCTTTTCTATAAGTTGGAGGGAAGGGGGGTGCATTTTAAGCGAAGCAAGATTTATTATTGTGGATGGAAGAGTAGTGGATGGAGGTGGGGGAGGAGAGAGATGATTTTTGGTAAGGGGGTTAAGGTCTTCCAAGGATGACGAATTATTGGAATTCTAAGCGGAATCAACCCTCTCATTTAGAATTGTGTTAGGGTAGGGTATAATCACAGTGACGTGAGGAGAAATCAAATTTTTAGTGTAATTCGGGACACAATTAGGGGTACAAGGATTGTGGAAATGATCACTACTGATATTAATATTGGAAGATATATTGATGATGCCAAATATAGAGGGAGAATATTTGTGATCCATATTAGGGGAAGGGTCACTGCAATTCATGTATTGGGATGGATTAGGGTTTTCTAAAAAGGAGGGATTCATATATTTATTTAAATTATGGCTTCGAGCCGAAGTGAATGGAATGGTACTTGGATCATTGAGAGGAACAACTAGAAAATTAGAGTTAGGGGGTGATGAGGGCAAGGATAAGATAGAGGGAAAGGTTAAGTGATTAGGTAATGCGCAGGGAGAGATCAACAAACCATAATGATCATTGTGATTCAAGTTTTATTTGGAATTAAGGTTTCTAGAAATATCTTGATTTAAATTAGGTTTATGAATTAGAGCACATGGATTGGCACTTGGAATGTTGTGAGGATTAGATCTCATAAGGAATAGAGGAATAGAGTTGTGGGATGAAGAGGGTGAGGATGAGTTGGAGTGATTAGATGAGTAGCTAGGTAACGTTCATAATGAGAATGAAGACAATAACAATTTTTCCTGGCATGTCATGGGAGACTCACAAGGAGGTTACTCCATGTGAACATAATGGTAAGAATCACTCTGTGAAGAAAACCAAATCGAGAAAGAATAATGTATAAGTTTGTAACTAGAAGGTGCATCCCTTCATAGATGAAGAAATATTAGAGTGGCAGGAGGAATGAGGTGATGAGTGGGGGGTCCGAAATTGAGTAGGATGATGAGAGGTTGCCAATATGTTTATGGAACATTTCAAAACTTTAGAATTAAGAAGATTTCATATCAAAGCTAAGTGTTAGTTTAGGTTTTTGGATGACACTTTTTTCTTTTGGCCTCATGGCCACTCCAATTTGAACTCTTTCCTCAACCATCTCAATTACCTTTTCCTTCACATCCAATTCACTATGGAAATCCAAAAGGACAACTCCTTACCCTTCTTGTACATTCTTATCTCCCATCGTCCTGATGGTTCCCTCTCCCACCAAGTTTAAAAAAATAAGACTCATACCGATAGATACCTTCATTCCATCTCCAACCATCACCCAAAACAAAAATCAACTGTCCTAAAAACCCTGTTTACTTGAGCCATTTGCATATCCGACCCTTAATTCCTTGCGTAGGAAAAATACCATCTAACCAAGGCCTTAATATCCAATAGATACTCTCTCTCTCTCAAATAAACCACACCTTCTGCTCAACCACCAATCTAAAACCTAAAATCTCCTCATCCACCTCCCCACCCTATGATCTTACTTCACTCCCCTATATCCAAGGCACCACTGATCATATCTCTAAAATTTTGGCTAAGAAGAATATCAAGACCGTCTTCAAACCATACAAAACCATCAAACAACTCTTTAGAACTTCTAAAGATATATCTGACCCGATGCTTGGATAAGGGGTTTACCAAATTCCTTTCTCTTGTGGTAAATCTTACAAAGGTCAAATTGGAAGATTCTTCAAAGTCCATTTGAAAGAGCAATAGCTGATACTACCCACAATTGAGTCTCCAAATCAACTATTGCCAAACACTCCTTTAATTCAAAACACCTAATTTGTGTCGACCAAACAAAATTTTTAGCCTCTTCCCCTCATTACTCTTCTCTCCTCATTCAGGAAGCTCGTGAAATTGAAAAACACCCTAATAATTTTAATCATGAAGATGGATACAAACTTATCCAATCTTGGAAGTCCACCATTCATCATCTTGATCATAGGGATTCCTCTATGTAGATTTCATTAACTTGATTGTTTGGATCCTTTCCCCATTTCTTCCTTCTAAATTGTATTTTTCTTCCAGATCTAAGTGCTTCATTCCCATATATCTCTTAGTCTCTCTATGATGCCCCCTCACATATTTGATTTTCCTAATCCTATTATTCTGTCATTAGTTTTCCCATATTATCTTTGTTTTCATTTCCTTATTTAAAGATTTGACTTTTCTCTATTTTTTTTATCAATCTCCTCTCAAATTATTTATTTTTTATTAATCTCTGATCTCATTGGATAAATTAATATTTTATACATTTCCTTTAACGACTATTTTATTATTTTATTAATTTATTCTTTCATCCCCTTGTTTCACTCTCCCTCCTCAAGGTTCACTCACCTTTTCTCCACTTTAATTACAAACCATGACATACTCTTTTATGACTTATTAGCTTCATTGTCCCCAATGATGGGTGGAGTTACCACTTGAAACGTTGGATGTTTTAGAAGCTCACACATAGTTTTGTCCAGAAAATATACTTAACATCATGTGTCTCCTGCATGGCTAAAAGTAGATCCATGAAAGATAGAAATTAGTCTCAAATTTCCAATTCCATCAAATCAACGAGATGTTAGAAGTTTCTTAGGATATGCAGGATATTATCATCGATTTATAGAAAATTTTAGGAAAATAGCCTTGCCTTTGTTTAAGTTACTTGTGAAAGGTGATGAATTTTGATGGGATATTGACTGCCAATTTGCTTTCCAAACTCTTAAACAAATTTTTTATTAGCACGGATATTGAGGGGTCCATATTGGAGATTACCATTTCACATCTCTACAAATGCATCTGCTACAACAGTGGGAACAATTTTAGGTCAAAAGGGAGACCTTTTAACCTATGCTATTTATTTTATCAGTAAAAACTTAACTCCAACTAAACTCAACTATACAATGATTGAAAAAGAAATGTTGGCAGTTATTCATGTTGTCAATAAGTTTCGACATTACATCACCAAATATGAAGTCTTTTTCCACAGAAAACATTCTTCCATTAGGTATTTAATGAATAAACCAATGACTAATGGTAGATTAACAAGATGGTTATTATTATTGCAAGAATTCAAAATTACTGTCATAGATTGACTTGGAAAAGACAATCAGGTGGCACCTAATGGATCTAGTTTTAGAATCTTGTTTTCATCCATCTTATTTATTCTATTAGTGTAATCTCCTTACCTTCTTTCCTGAATTAATAATCCTGGTGAGAGAGTTCCCGTAGCAGATTCTTTCCTAGATGAGCATTTATTTTCTATATCTACTAAGTATCCATGGTTTGCATATATAACTAACTATTTATATATAGGGAAGTTACCTTTACTCTTTTCATCAAAAGAGAAAAAGAGAATAATTAAACTAAGTGCTAAATACTCATAGGTCAAATGAGATATTTTCTATACATGGGTAGATTTGATAATCTGTAGGTGTGTTAGAGAAGATGAATCTTTAATATTTTAAAAGCATGTCATGACGAAACCTGTGGTGGGAATTTTGTAGATAAAAGAATTACTTATAAGATACTTCATCTCATATACTATTGTCCAACTCTATTCAGAGATGCCAAGAAGTATTGAGAAGTTGTGATAGTTTCCAGTGAATAGGTCAGCCTACAACAACATATGAGATGCCCCTGTAGCCTCAAGTTATTGTGGAGACTTTTGAGAAATGGGATCTGGATTTAATAGGTCCTATGAATCCCTTGTCTAAAGAAAAAATATACATATTGGTTTGCTCTGACTATGTCACAAAGTGGGTGGAAGAAAAATCCTTATCACAAGCAACTGAAAAAGCAATAGTCAATTTCTTGTTTGAAGATATTTTTGTTAGATTTGGAGTTCCAAGAGAAATTGTTACTGACCAAGGAGAACAATTTACTTCAAAGCTCGTGAAGGATATTGTTGAAAAATACAATATTAGACACCGTAATTCCACTCCCTATCATCTGCAAGCTAATGGCCAGGTAGAATCTACAAACAAGGTCTTGGTAGTAATAACGACAAAGAAAATCTTACTCCATTAGAAGGATTGGGCAGACATGAATCCAATAGATTTGTTGGATTACTGGACATCATGGAAGAATACCACTGATTTTACCCCTTATGAACTAGTGTATGGTAAGCAAGTCCTACTTCCTATTGAATTTCAAATTCAGACTTTTAGAATTGCAACTGAACTAGGAATGGACTTGATTGAGGCTAAAAAAATAGAATAACACAACTCAATGAGTTAGATGAGATCCGACAAGATGATCTACAACAAACTACTATGATTCAACAACAAAGGACAAGGTGGCATGCCAAATTTATCATGAAAAAAATAAATTTAAAGTTGGTGATTGGGATTTTCTTTTCGACTCCAAATTTAAGATTTTTCAAGGAAAATTCACCACTCACGGCTTGGGCCTTATGAAATTCTAGAAGTGTTTGACAATGGTTCCATAAAGGTGAAGATAATTGATGAAAGTTGAGACTCATTTGTGATCAATGGGCACATGTTGAATATCTACAACAAGCCAATAAGTCGAGATGATTTTATCTCCCAACTTTATCAACAAGAAGAGATGCAAGTTGTGGGGAAAGGAAGTGATACTCCTACCCCTCTTCCATATTGAATTCTAATTTCCATATATATATATATATATTGTTCTCTTTCTTCTCTTTATTTTTCTTTATATATATATATATATATATATATAGAGAGAGAGAGAGAGAGAGAGAGAGAGAGAGAGAGAGAAACATTTTAGTTGTGAAAACCAGATCTTCTGGAACAAGGTAAGTTTGAATTTTTGTTGGAAAACCAAGCAATTGACTGACAAAAATTCTCAATAAAATACCTACTTGATTTATCTTATATAGATGGAGGGTTCAACACTTCATTTTTTTAGAGATATTCAATGAATAATGGATATGAAAATAAGTTTGATAGTGAAAACTAAATTTCTGGCATTACTAAACTTGAATTTCTCCCTGAAAATAGGAAACCGGCTAGCATCAATTATCATAGTCCTTAAATTTCAATAATTGCACAATATGATAAGATCTTGTAACAACTTTGAAATTTTTGATAAAAATAAGAAATTATGAGATCATCTCACTAGGTTACAAAGGTTCTTTAAAAAGCTTTCTTAGCAACATAGTCTCCTTCATCTGCAGAAAAGAATTTCATTAGTTAATATAAGATTTTGTAAATTTTTTAATGCTTACTATATTAACTAATGAAATTCCTTCCTGGAAATATATTTCCTTCCTTATCAAAAAATATATCACTTCTGAGGGCAGATTTAGTTTCATTTTTCTATATCACATCAGACTTCTGCTACACTTAAATGATGAAAAACCATTAAATATTCCTTACTACCTGTTACTTAATATGACAAAGATGTCCATAGCTATACAAAAGAAAACCAAAAACTTGGACATATCTGTATATCATCATAGGCTGATAAAGATGATAATTGAACATGAATATATGAAGCAAGGAATGTTATGGACATAATTTTTGGTTGCAAATGAGTTTGAAAACATATAAGATGCTCTAGGTGATATTGGGGAAAATATACAAGATGATACAACTGAAGTTCAAGAGGTTCATGGAATTCCAAGGTAGATCATGGAAAAGAAGACAAGAAGAAAGAAGAAATTGAAAAGAAATGAAATTGGAGAATCTTCATTTCATCCAAAGTTGACAAGAGCAATGACTAGACAATTTGAAAGAAACAAGAAACAAGACAAAGGGTTTGTGAATTTTGAAAAAAGACACAGGACAAGCTATTGTAGAAAAAAATCAAGATCAACCCCTGAAGTTGATGGTAGTCAACATGAGTTCTATGATTATTTAGAGAGAAAAGAGAAGGAAGTAAGAGAACTATCCTCATTATTAAAATTACCTTTTCTAGTTGTTGACATGGAATTGGGGGAACCTTCTTCAACAAGAAAATTACATCCAACATATATCAATAGGGAAGTTTCTCCTAATCATGATCAAATGGAAGAAAAAATTCCCATCGATACTTCTTTCATAAAAAGGGAATCTTCAGGAATAGGAGAAGACCAGGTACCACTTTGATTGCAAGATCAAAATTGAAGAATAAAAAGAAACATCAAAGAGTCAAAAAGTGAAATCAAGGAAATGTAGGGCTTAGAAAGACACATAAAATCTGAAAATGAAATCTTAAAGGAGACAAGTGTCAAGATGAGGAATGAAAATGAGAAATTAAAGGAGGAACTGAAGATGCTAAAGGAGGCAAACCGAGAATTCATTTAGGGGAAGACTCAAGAAACATGACAACCTGCGAAGAGGTATAAATTTAGGAAACCTATGAAGTCTCAAACAACAAAACTGGAGGTAAAAGATGCAACTAGAAAACATAGGAAATTTAGTAAAACTTCCACATCAAATGTCTAAGAAAGAGAAGATTTTTTTTTGGGTGAGAATTTTGATTTGCATGAGGTAATGCAAAAGATTCGGTCTGAGGGAAATGTTGGTACCCTGTTTTACAATCTAGAAAGCTTCTAAACCTATGATCTTTTTGCCTTAATATATCTCTATTTTCGGCATATTTTTCCATCCATGTTGGCCTAATAAAGATATTCCAAGGAATAATTAAGTAAATTATTATTTTATTTTTAATTATTAAAAATCAACAAGTTAAAATAGTCAAAATTTGGATTTTATCATAAATTGCAGGAATAATTCAGTTCTTGTAATCCATTGTTCATCGAGATGGTTGCAGGACTAGAGGGAGGAAACAAGAATGTGGGTTTCGATCCTTGTCTTCTTACCATGGAACATGTCCTCTTGGTTGTGAGAAAATAAACCAGAAACCTACTGGTCAACGCTTAGTCAATGCAGGAACCAACAAGCAATTTTCCAACAGAAAAATCTAAGATCCTAGATGATTCATGAAATCGTGGAATCCTCACCAAATCAAGGTCGAATAAGTTTTTTTAGGATGTAATTAGTTGTGTCATTACTCCATGAGAGTATTTGTAGGATAAACTATAGAATTTCATTTTTTATAAGTAATCTAAATATGAAGCTTGAAGGGGATTCGAATTGGAGAAAAGAGCCTCTAAACTCAGTTTGTAAATAGTCTTATGATTAATAGAAGATCCCTTATTTTTTTTTAGCTAGATTTCTTCTTCTTCCTGTGCATGAACTAGGCTTGGAGGGCCCCCTTTCTTTGGTCCATGTCACTACTGTACATTGCTATTCATAAATTTGTTTTCTGCTGCTTCTTATTTGGTAAATTTTTTTACTCTTTTGTTTATCTATCAACACTTTAATTCTTAGATTTATATTCAAGGTTTACTTCAGTTCCCACTTGAAATTTACAGTTGATTTAGTTGTTAAATGAATGATTAGCTTTCTTCTAATCTACAACCTTCATAAGTCAATAATGTATTGCTATAAAAACTTACATTCATAGAGGTGACATAACCTTACAACCTACTTTACTACCAGTGAGACTAACTATGATAAACCTAGATCGAATAAGTCATAATTTAGTTTAAAATCCGTGCATTTGAATGAATGTTTAACATCCTTACAATCTGCAATTTTCATAAGACAAAAAAGAATTGTTGCTAAGATCCAACAACCATTGTGGCAATACAACTTTGCAACCTGCTTTCCCACCAATGAGGCTATGATAATCACAGATTGAAAGTGTTAGATCTAGAGTCTTTTCGTTTTGAATGTGTGTATTTGTTAAAGCATTATTTTCAAGCTGTAGATTTCTCATGTTGAAAGGCTATTGTTACAAGAGCCTTCTCTTGTAGAGGTACTGAAGTTTTGTAACCCGTTTTCCTACTAGTGGAACTGTGATGAAATTAGGTTGAAAGATTTAGATCTTGTTTGAAGTTTTGTAGATCAAGTTAGATTGCACTTTCCTTTTAATAGCTAGTTAAAATATTTCATTAAGTAGTTGATGATCATTTTCAAGTTTGGATTTCATTCTTAGTTTAAAGGATTGTAGGACAATTTTCAAAGCTAATTCCCTCACATACAGTGCTTGTGCATCACAAGTTTACCAACCCTGGATTGACATAATAGTGTCCCATTTATGCAAATAAATTAGGCTGACACCATGACAAAAGCCAACTTTACAGGACTATAGTTCAATGCTGGTCCTGGTAGGTTTTTGCTAACGTAATAAATGACATGCTCACAACCATCATTTATTTGTACTAACTTGCCAATGATGAAAAAATCAGAAGCCAGACTATAAAGGATAAATTCATCATCTAAATCAAGGGCATTGATAAGGGGTGCTATGGTGAGAACATTCTTTAGCACATCGAACAATTGTTGGTCTTGGTCATCCAAAAAGAAGTGATGTTCTTGTGTAAAAGACGAAAAAAATCATGAGTGCGGGTGGTGTAGTTAGGCACAAAGAACTACACAATTTTTTTTTTTTGCCTTGAAGAGCTTGAGGTTGGTGAAGGTTGTGTGGTGGGGGTAGTTATGAGATGGTCTATATTGTTTTTATCCTTAAGCCTTAAAATTGAATCACAAAAAATATAGCCAAGAATACAATAGAAATTCTCCATTACTTCATATATAAAAATACCCTTAAGGTAGAGCAACATCGTACAATGATCCTTTTATGGAAGGATCAACTCCTATTCATTTTCCTATTTGAGGTGACAATCTTCCAATGAGATAATATCCAGTGAAATATACTTAATACATGCTTCATATGGAGGCATCCATCCTTATTTATAGCTAGTTGTTGACTACTTTTTCTTGTTTAGGAAAGTTATCAATGTTGAGGAGGGTCCTAGGTGAAATTAGGATTTCCCTTCATCATTTTTATAGAGTTGGTGCCGATCTTTATAAATATTGGATATTATTTTATTTCTTGATGAATTAAAAGTGAGATTTCTATGCATCCAAACTCCACTATCTTCTAAAGAACAAGAAAGGATCTTCGACGTAACTAGATATTCATTTTCAACCATAAATCTTCCTATGAAAGGACGAGGCAGTTCCAAATCGTAAAGTTCTAGGAAAGTAAAGATTGCACTATAAAATTTTCTTGCTCAACTCAACATAAGTATGCCACCAAAGCATAATTAAAGAAAATATGAATCCAAGACAATGCTTAAAAATAAAGATTACATAGATAATGTAGGCCTATCAAAAAGATTTAAGGGTGAATACATGAATATGGGTAACACTTTTTAGTGAAATATGGTGATGAAAATTTGACATTTTACTTATTTTTTAAATTGAAGCCATCAAAACTCATATACACCTTGTAAATTTTGATGTGCAGTAAAAACACTTTGTATGGAATTGTGTTGTCTTTCTAACGATATTTTAAAAAACAAATTAATATCGGTTAATATGTGAAATTTGCATTTAATTAAATGCTTGTCGTTGCAAGTTTTCATAAAAGTTAACAAGTGGTTTTTGTTTCGTCAGCTAATTCAATGTTCAATCTACAATTTTCAAAAACAAAATGTACAAGCTTGATCTACATAATTTGAAGAGGAAACATCCATGGGGATCCCACATTTTTCATAATTTTTGGTTGTGTAGTTTTTCTGCTATTGGTTTTTCTTTGAGTTCCTTTGGAACTTTGGAATTTTTTTTAAGTATAAGTTTAAAAAAAGTTTAAAATAAGACTATAATATGAAATGAAACGCGTTAAAATCATATGCCATTAGACAAAAGAGTCACCAACGAATCCACTGGAATCAACTCCTGATCCGAAAATGGGAAATTAGAAACTGACTCGATTTTTCTCCATTCCAGATACTTATTATATTTTCCAATTTTCCATTCTTAACAAGAAAATTGGTAATATAGCATTTAAAAAAGAAATTAGAACAATCAAGCACATACAAACAATATGCAAATCAGATTGTTAACAGAGTTCACCCTTGTGGGCTATGTCTTTGGGTCCACATCAAGCAAATAATCATGTGTTGTTTTCTCCCAAAAAGGCGCTAGTTCTCTCCTTTACAAAGGGATAACAATCCACAAACAAGCCTACAAGTGGCTGGTTCTCCTTTACAAAGGGATAAAAATCCACAAGCAAGCCTACAACTTGCTGGTTCTCCTATACAAAGGGATATGAATTCACAAGCAAGCCTGCAACTTTCTTATTCTCCTTCAATGAGTTTATGAATCCTCTTTTCTTCCCCAATAATAATCTCCCAATTCACAAGCCTACAACTTGCTTAAATAATTCTCCATTTGAGAACTACCTCAAGATATTTTGGTAGAGAATAATTCTCAAAATCCCATAAATTAGGATCTAGGCACTATTCAAGGGATGGTTGATGGAAAATCTCAACTCTCCACGAGGATCTCAACTTTCCATGAGAATCTTTCCCATGAGACTAGGAAACTTCAATGCTAAGTAGATTTTGCACCAATGCTATATAGTTCTCACATTTGTATTAGTTTCCTATTATATAACAAAAATGACAAATACAAGAGCATCTAAGCTTCACTTCTAATCATTTTATTTTATCTCTTCGCCATTTTTCCCAAAACCTCAACAAGCCATATCTTTCGCATACAAAGTCATTCTAACCTTGTTCAAAATGTATTAGAAATCTCCCTGTGAGCTTTTCAATGTATGTACAATCTCGGCTGAAATGCGATCTAACTTGAATTTGTTGAATGTGAGCATCCTCCTCGATCATACCTCCCCATAAAAAAAAATTTTGGTCCACTAAAAGTCTAGAGGGTATTTTTATTTTTTAAATTATTTTGCTAAGCATCATGTTGTTCAAATGAACATATCCAATTCGAGCCCAATTTTCTCCTAAAATCATCAAACATTGATGCATGCATTCTCCCAATCTTCCTCCAACAATGACGTTTGAAGTTTTTATAATGATTGGCCCAATCATACAAACATATCACAATTATACCACCAAAAAAGAGTTGGATAACAATAATGATCGCATTGCAAACTCTAAGGTCTCCAATGTCACCATACATTTAGGAGAGCACATATGCTACTGCCTCACTATTGTGATGAAGACACCAAGTAGCTTTTGATTCAGACTTTTCTAACAATTGGCCTGTATTGTGATGTGACTGCAAGTGGTTGTGACAATCATCAAGCATATTTTGAATGTCACATCTTATTCACAGGTTCTTCTTAGTCTGTAGCATGTGCTGTGGCACTAGGCTTCGGCTGTACAGAAAATCTGTCATCACATTCATGGTGACAGGCTTCCAATTGCTGCCTTTTTTATTTGAAATTGATGATGTTGATGAAACTGGCTACCACATTAGTGTTTGGTGATTTGGTGGAGCTACTCAGTATCAAGGGAGGCCAGATCCACATGAATTTAGAATGAATATGAGTGTTGACCACTATTGAAGATTATTATCAACCAGGACAATGTGTCTTGCTGAAAACCATGCCAAGATTAAATGAAACGATCTTCATTCTGATTAGCTCGAGATTGAACTGGTTATTTGCAATGGCCTTACCTACATTAATTTCCTCCCTCGGTAGAGCCACTGTTAGTGTCATCTTCGTCTTAGTTCTTCCGATGGTAACAAAGAGAATTAGTGGAGATCCAGACGCGTTGTAGGATTTCTGCGTAGAAAACATCGTGTCTTCGTTACATTGGCCCTGCACACACGAATGAACACATCAGCTAGTCCCACGAGAGTTTACTTCATTGTGACTGGTCCACTGACCCTGTCGGGCCTTCACACGCTCATAATTTTGATGGCTCACATAGACTTGGTTATGGGAGAGGTAGCAACTCCATATATTCATCCCAGAGCCATAGAAATATCATATGCATTGGAAGGAAAAATCTCTACTAGCTTCAGATTGAGCACCATGATGAATATTGTTAACCATTTTTACAATATTCTTGACACCTTCATCTGCACTCCCGTCCTGTGTCTTCCATGAAAATGCTGCACTCCTTTCCATAGCCATGGATGAAGAAAGAAATCCGACATCGACCCTCCTCAACAATTGAAGAAATTGAAGGGACTGCATGGGCATTTTTCAACAGTTGCACAACAACACCACGCCGAGAAAATTGCAACCTTTGCTCCTGGGCTTGTAGCACTACATGCAGATCAAACCTTTCTTCTTCCAGCACAGATTGTAAATAGATCGATTGAAAGAAAACCGAGTTTCAATAACAATGTGACGCATAAGAGGTCTGCATCGAATATTGCATTTCTTATGTTTCTATCAGGCTGCTAAATTGAAGCTTTTAAGTGACCTGAAACACTAAATTGTCAAACCAGGGTTGGTAAATTTTGAGCTGATACACAATATGTGCGGGTAAGGCTTTAGTCTCTATCTGAATGCTATCCTTAGAATAAAACACACACTTATTCTGAGAACTTGAATCTTAATGACTATCTCGAAGCTTAGCATTTCCTATTTAAGT
>JZKD02S1672802.1:1187591-1198124 GCA_000966675.3 Picea glauca
ACGAAGTGTGAACGATGAAGAATCACGACCCAGTTCTATCATTATGCCTTCAAGCACCCTGTGGCGATGACTCCAGCTGTCATGCGAATCTCTCTATCTCCCATTCGAACCATAATGCACACTATAACGCACAGATCTCGAGCGGCTCCATTGGTACCTCCACGGGTACGAGTTGGTACCTGGTACCGGCATCCTGTTCCAAAAATAGAAGTGGTACCTAACCCAAGCGATATTAGTTCCAATACCAATTTAAAGCATTAAAGTGCATAAAAATAGCTTGAAATGCAAAGATACCTTAGGTAACCCCATTGAATGGTCAGGAGATGTCAATTATGTCTAAACAAGGCCAAAAGGGTGGTACTGGTATATAAATGGAGGTCTGTGGCATATAATGTGGGAAAAAACATGATCAAAACCGGGGACCAACAATTTCCATTAATTAGAAATCCGTTCTCCTTTGGATATTCCATTGAATTCCCCTCCCAAATGTTATGTTGGCATTGGATGCTCGGCTTTGATCCACTAATTTTCCACACCATTGGTTTAAATTTTCTTTTGGTTGATGAATTGAGTGGGCTTAGTCGATCAGTGACTTCCAACCGGGAAGAAGGATTCTTCTTGGTGGGCCACAATTGACATAATTCAATCCCTTTCCTCTAACATACAATTGCAACATACTTTTCGATTCCATCATTCCAGAAGTCACATTGAATGAAATATGTATACTCCATTTTGATAATTTCAGGAGTTGGAAGGAAATGTTGATTAGTCTAGATCTAGATCAAGCATTGTTTCAATGGGAGGGGTTTGTATGCTCATGGTATGCTACCAGAATGGAAAAACCAGATCCATCTAGATCCTCAAAGCGCTTAGAAACATCAAACACAAAGAGATCTAAACAAAGCATTGTTCTTCTACCATCTCACCGTGGACAATTTCAATAGAATTTAAGACCAAACGAATTGATTATGGCTCTACCTCCATACTTTCTCATACAAATGAGATTAGTTTCAACAATAAACATGCAAAGCTTATCTATGCTAAAATGATGTCCATTTCTTAAAAATCCATTGTAATGGATCCTCCTCTTCGAGTTGCTCCCTCTTGATGGAATATTCCTTGGACATATGAGCTTCTTCATGGGTTGCCTCCTAGATTGTTGGTGCTTGACCAACTCTTTCATATGCTACCTCTTCCTTTGTGGGTGCTTGCACAACTTTCTTGCAATTATTTGAAAGAAGATGTGGATGAAGCTTCCGAAATTTGTCAACCCAATGATCACTCATCTTAAAATGAGTGCAATAGACGTTCTTGCCCATGTTATTGGACAACATACCTTTCTTTCCATTCTCAACATCTTCACTTGGAGAGTGGTATTTACATCTTGCCTTCTTCCTAAAGGACATGACCTTCTTCTGTAAGAAATTTCTCTTCCAACACATGGCCACACAATGGTTATTTAATCCACAAAAAGTACATGGATATGCATACCATAAATTTGGTGCTACTTGGCCATTCTTCTCAAAATCAAAGAAAACATTGGATTACTTGCCATACCTTTTATGGTTGTTCTTCATGCAAGTATGATGAGGGGAACATGTTTTACCTCCTCCTTTGGGATGTTCATTTCTCTTTGGATATGCTTTTCATTTTGTCTTGATGCTTTTCCCATGATTGAAAGGTTGTACCTTTCTTGATTTTGAATTGCATTCACTATCACTATCATGAAGTGGTGTGCCCTCTCCTTGCATGGGATGTTTATGTAATGGCTTGGTGTTGGCCCTCAACCAAGTTTTGAGGAAACATTGGTCGTGTTTGAATACTTTTGGGACTTCGATAGGCTGGTCGAAGATGGAGCGCCCATGCGGAGCTGAGATCACGGGTCTCGCTTGTTTTACGGGCTTGTGGACCCAACAAAGGGTTTTAGGGTTTATGTAATGGGTTATGGGATGTCGGCACATGGGTTTACCCATGTTTAGGCCTTTTTGTAAATGTATAAATAAGTAGCTAAGCGATGTAAGAAGTAGATCTGATATTGACTATGTGCATGGTGTGTTTGGCTATGTGCATAATATGTTAATTTTGGCTTAGTGCAAAAGATTGTAAGTTGCTCGGTGCAACAGACTGTGTAAGGTTTTGTGCTGAGAAGGAGTTGGCTCTGTGCCTTGACCTGATTTTGGGAAGGAGGATCCGGCACGCTGCGCACAGATCTCTTGTCCCCAATAGAGTTGTCTCTATGGATTAGTGCACAGGAGAAGATGAATGTAAGAATATTGAAGACTAATAAAGAAGAAGAAGAAGTTGGTGAATGTAGCCCCACACTGGGGTGAACCATGTATATCCTGTGTCTTGATGTGCTTTGTGCAATGTTCTTTATGTGTCTATTTGCTTAGTGTTGTTGTTATAATGTATAATGAATGGATATGATGTTGTTTCTTAGTTCTTAAAGATGAATGAATGCTAGATCTGAGTTAATGCTATGTGCTAAGTGATTGGAGGTGCTTGATCTTGATTATTACTGCATTGATCTATAATAAGGGTTTTATCTACGATGTGAATGAGATTCAAGAAACTAATGCATATTGTTGTCTAAGTGTTCTATTAAGTATTGTATTCACATATATGTGTCCCAACTTGGTTGTAGACACTTGAGTCCTGCAACCCCCCCTGCCTCTTCCTCGGGTGAGACTTCATCTGCTTCGCAGGTGTTGCCGAAAGGGCCAGTAGTTAGGGTTTTGTTGGTACGTTGTTGAAGCGTTGAACCCTGGGTCTTCCCCATGCCAACAAATGGTTCCGTTGCCACGAGTTGAAACTATGATTGCTGGGAACTAAGGAAAAAGAGAAAGCCCTGTGCATAGATCTGTTGTTGTAGTGCACAATATTCTACTTGACTTGGAAAGCTTTGTACTAAGAAAGAAACCAGATCTAAAAGAAAGAGGTAAGATCTTAAAGCTTGGTGCTCTGGTAAAGGTAAGATAAGTGAAAATATTTGCTTCAAAAGTATGAATCTAGGTATGTTTGATATATTTTTTCCTAGTCTAAAAACTAGGGCACAGTCAGAAGAAAGAGCCGATCTGAATAAATTTGATAGAAATAAAGAAAAACATGTTATTCCTATGCATAGAAAGAATTGTTGGACTAATAAGTGGATGCAGGAACCTAGATTTTTTTTTTGTAGATTGCAGGTCCAACACTGTGATCCTAGTGCGCAATACATGAGAGGCTGGGGATCGTTTAAAACAAAGAGAGGATTGACACTGTGTTATAATTGTAGAAAATTGGGACATCTTGCTAAGGAATTCCCTGGTGCAGGTCCTATTTGTCTTTGTTGTAAATATATTGGTCACGAGGTTGAGGATTGCCCAAGGATGATCGCTAAAGTTGAAAATATGAACATGAGACAAGAAAACTATAAAGAAGGTCAAGAGACTAAGGACATGTTAAAGAATCATACAGAAAAAGAGTCAGAGACTATGTTAACATAATTACAAGAAGTAATGAAGGATCACAAAGACATCAGTTTACCAAAGATCCTGAAAGAAAAACAACACATAGTTACAAGAATAGAAGACTTTGACATAGATTGTGTATTGGATAAAGAGACACATGTGAATATTATACCATAAAGCACTTGGGAAATTTTGGGAAAGCCGACTATGCTACCTTCATTGGGAAGGATAGGATTGTTTAAAGGAAAAATGATAACCCTATGTGGAAGAGTTACTAATATACCTATGATTTCTCATGAAGCATCGACTGAAGAAGAATTTGAAGTTATTAAATTTGTTGAGAACAACGTCCCTTTTCCACTTTTGTTAGGAAAGACTTGGATGGAAAAGGATCAGATCAGAAAGAAAGTAGAGGAGGAAGCCACAAAAAAGAAAAAACAAGAACTAAGGGATCTCATAACTACAAGAATAGATTGACTGATATAAGAACGCGAAATTGAGTCGAAGCAACACAGGGAAAGAGAGTTAGCTTTCGAGTTTGAAAGAACGCAAAAAGGTTTGAAGGACCTACCCATGCAAGAAAGAAGTATAACTACCCCAAAAATCGTAAGAGAAGGGACATTAACCTCATAATCTATAAGAGCACATTAGCAACACAAAGTCACTTTACTAAGAGAAGATAAGAATACAAATGGAAAGAGGAATCCAGAGACTCAGACCACATGAAAGAAGGCAAGGAAGCTCAGAAAGAAGAAAGCCAAGTCATAAAAGCTACAGGAAGTTCCAGAAAAGACTTTGCAGGAGACGGATCTGCAGAACTTGAACCTTGTCGGAATAGCAAAACCACGCAGAATGGAATTTCGCCATGACGAAGCTATATGACCGTTGAAGGTGCCTCGACCGTTAGAATAACGCCCCGAAACAGCTAGAAAAACAGTTATTGAACCATTGAGACCGCGCCATAACAGATGGATTCGTATTGATTGAGACATTCCTGCCCATTGGTAGAATCTATTATGACACTTGCTTATTTAACCCATCGGACATTGCGCCGGGACCACTTTTTTCCACCTGTGATTATCCGAGCTAATAGAGAATTGATTGCATATCGCCATGCGATTTCTATACCTCGCCATCTGTTCGATTACCACACTTGTCTGTTCGCCTACCCGATCTATTTGGTTACAAGTGTGAATGTCGGGAGAACATAGCGCGTTAGAGAAGTCTGTGGAGGAGATTCTTGTGGAGCTCATGGCTGAGAAAGTTATGTCTGTAGGAATACAGACGTCATCCACTGGAGGATTGCAAGCATCCCCCTCGACCAAACGTCGCTCTATCCGAACCTCTATTGAGAAGCAAAGCAAGCACTGCGATGATCTGGCTAACGTGAAGAAGATCCCGTCCATCTTGCCTGAATACATACCACCTTTGGCTGGCATAGTTAGCCGTGACAGTATCCCACGCAACTTTGAATATACGTTGATCACTGCATACCTCCCGAAGGGGATACACGCAGTTGGACCACAATTACGACACATACCAGCCCTGAAGAACAATGAATTCAACCTCGGAGACCAGAATAACTACACGATGCTCGCGCCACATAGGTATTTGATGAAGACAAATGGGAAGAAGAAACACATAGTCTTCCAACCATGGATAAAGGAGATCGCACAATAAATGATCCCGAATGTGATGAATATCCCTCAATTTGTCCGACACCAGAAGGTTAACGCTTGCGTTAAAATATTCCTATCGTGCTATCACGAAGGATATCTATGGCTCGACAGGCACATCATTGTGGATCCGGTGCTGATCCACCTCATCACAGGACTGATCATGTAGGGACCAGAACCTCAACAGTTCTACCCAGGGAAGACTTCAGATCACTCCCTTACACAACGCATAAAGGAGTATTATGGCGATGTAGAAAAGGGGAAGCGAGGATACAAGGTAGCCTCCATGCAGGATGGCGTAGTGAACCTATCTTGTTAGCTTATAGTTGGCAAGATCATTAGAAATAACTATCCGACGTAGGTCACTCGATTTGTAGTAGACCTCGTAGGGAAGTGTGTAGAAGAAATGAAAATGAACTGGGTGAGTTACCTTGCCAATGAGCTGGAGAAGGACTATCGCGAAGCGCATGATCAAGGCTATAAATTCCATTTTAGTTGGTTACTGGTACTGATCGCCTTTGTCGCTTGGGAGATGTTGGAAGGAGTGACATTCCCAGAAGTTGAGCCATCAGAGCCATTGGCCGCGATGTTTTCTACCTTGTGGTATACAAATGACACGTCGAAGTAGTGATAGTCGAATGTTGTCTTCCATGCTTACTACTAGCAATTGAAGCGTGCTATTGAAGCATTTCCATGAATGACCCTGAATACATTGCATCAGTACAGACCACTAACGAATTTCCGCGCAGATCGACACTTTATCTACATTATTGCGCGCAGGGATGAAAGTAAAGAGGCGTTGCAGTCCTATTATAAGTTGACCGACGAAGATATGGAGGAGATCACCAAAGAATGGCAAGCAGAGTTCCTCGTACCAGTGGAAGATGCATAACTCTCTGACCTCGACATCATTGGAAGTCCCTTGGTCACCCGGGTCGAGCATGATGGATAGACTAGTGTAAAGAAAAATAAGAAAAAGGAGGAAGTGTAGAACATAGAAAGTTATGAGGAGGACAACGTCTCATAGGAAAGTAGGCCTGAATCACCTGCAGGAAGAGGAGGAGATGAAGTAAACCAAGAAAAAGGAGGGGAAGAAGGAGATAAGAAAGACAAAGGCAAAGTTACACCACCAAAGGATTCCCCTACTGAGGCTGAAACATCGAAGAAAAGGAAGGTTTCCCCACATAAACCCTCAACAAGAAAGAAGACTCGAGCTAATAAGCCTCAGTCGAAGAATGTGCTCATAGTGGATGATGTCGATCTTATCATTGCAGTTGTGGTAGACGCTTTAGAGGATATCTTGCAGAGACGTGGAGCGAAGTAGGAAACACTGTATGAAAGAATAGAGAAGGAGCTCAAGGACATACAACTAGCCATCCATTTGAGCTACGCAGTACGTACTGCGCCTTCATCATTGAAAATTGCAGAATTGGGGGATGTGCCCACCCAATTACGAAGGCTAGGAGATGAAACAGAGGCTCTACTTCATCAATTCCAAGAAGAAAAGGAGTAGGCCACAGAGGACTTGAACCAAGAAAAAGAGGAGGTCCTAGAGAAACTTCGAGTTGCGCAGAAGGAGAAAAATGAAATTCGGGCGAAGTTTGAGCAGAACAATGTGAAGATGCAGAAAGAAAAATACCAGCTACTCGCAGAGAAGATTGTGGTCAAATAGGTAGTGACTAAAGCACTTCGCTCTGTGCCGGTCTTGGCACAAGAGGAACTAGAGTCAACTGAGATGCAAGTGGGTAAGCTCGCCAAAGCCATTTAGCAGCTTCAAGCACAAATAATGTAGTTAGAGCTCCAAGCAGTACCTATCACTCCGCAAGAAGTGCACGATTAGAGGGAAGAAGCTGTCAGGAATGCGATAGAAAGAATCAGGGCACTTGCCTCAGAGTGTAAGCAACTGAGTGGCCGAGGTGTGCAGAACTATGAGCACCTTGTAGAAGATATAGAGCTAAGGAAACTAGAAGCACAACTCTAGGAGGTACAGAAGCAGGCATCCAGCATCCAAGTGTAGATGAAGCTACTCACTGCAGTCGAGAGGATGAAAAGATCACATGAGAAACGCACAATCCAACAATAGATTACTTCCATCCAGAGTAGATTCATGGAGGTGACATAGCGACTACATCCGATGCAGGACGAAGCTTGCATGATTTTTGAAGAAATTGAAGGACAAGGCTCACAACTGGACCAGATGGTCATGACAGTGGAATAATGCCTAGAAGGGCCTGTTACAGAACAAGTGATTCAAGAGTTCTTCGAGAAAGAGGCTCTGGTGAAGAAAGAAGTCGAGGCAGCTCGAGCTAAGTTCAAGGCCTTTGAAGGTGCGTTGCCTAGATCTGAGTGACTCGGGACGAGTCATAGGTGAGTGTTGGGGGCCTATTGGCCCTCGACCAAGTTTTGAGGAAACATTGGTCGTCTTTGACCACTTTTGGGACTTCGACAGGCTGGTCAAAGATGGAGTGCCCAGGTGGAGCTGAGATCACAGTATCTAGCTTGTTTTGCGGGCTTGTGGACCCAACAAAGGGTTTTAGGGTTTATGTAATGGGTTATGGGATGTCGGCCCATGGGTTTACCCATGTTTAGGCCTTTTTGTAAATGTATAAATAAGTATCTAAGAAATGTAAGAAGTAGATCCGGTATTGGCTATGTGCACGGTGTGTTTGGCTATGTGCATAATATGTTAAAGTTGGCTTAGTGCAAGAGATTGTAAGTTTCTCAGTGCGACAGATTGTGTAAGGCTTTGTGTTGAGAAGGAGTTGGCTTTGTGCCTTGACCTGATTTTGGGAAGGAGGATCTGGCGCGCTGCACGTAGATCTCCTGTCCTCAGTAGAGTTGGCTCTGTGGCTTTGTGCACAGGAGCAGATGAATGTAAGAATATTGAAGACTAATAAAGAAGAAGAAGAAGTTGGTGGACATAGCCCCACACTGGGGTGAACCACGTATATCCCGTGTCTTGATGTGCTTTGTGCGATGTTGTTTATGTGTCTATTTGCTTGGTGATGTTGTTATAATGTATGATGAATGGATCTGATTTTGTTGCTTAGTTCTTAAAGATGAATGAATGCTAGATATGAGTTAATGATATGTGCTAAGTGATTGGAAGTGCTTGATCATGATTAATACTGTGTTGATCTGTAATAAGGGTTTTATTTGCGATGTGAATGAGATTCAAGAAACTAATGCATATTGTTTTCTAAGTGTTCTGTTAAGTATTGTAATCACAGATTTATGTACCAGCTTGGTTGTAGACACTTGAGTCCTGCAACCCCCCTACCTCTACCTTGGGTGAGACTTCATCTGCTTCGCAGGTGTTGCCGAAAGGGCCGGTAGTTAGGGTTTTGTTGGTGCGTTGAACCCTGGGTCTACCCCTGTGCCAACACTTGGGCTCTGTTGGCACCCAAAGTTTTTGTGTAAATATTGTACGTGTGAAAAAGAAAAGTTGTGCATGCACTCTAGTTTTGCGCGAACATCAACAATTGTACGACAGATGAAATAAGGCACACAAGCCAATCAAAGTTCTACAATGTGTGCCAGGAAACCGAGAGATACTACATGCACGTCGAAATCAATAAGAATATCTTCGAGAATATTACCCTGATAAACTTGGGAAACATAAGATTGTGGAGCAGTTAAGGGATGAGACGACAAATTCATTAGGACTACCATAACTCAAAAGAGGCTACGTGGGCTGCATGTGAGTGGAAAAAGCGTGTGGAATAGGAGGTTAGTAGAGCGAGTGGAGTAGAGGAAAACATGATAGAGTTCCATAGTAGAGAAGGAAAGAAAAAGGAATAGCGAAGACACAAAAGAGGGTTCAAAGAGTTTGAGGTCGACAATCGAGAAAGAATCAGTCTGGCTTGTTTTTGCATGATTCATGTTGTGAGTTTGCGTAGTATTTTTGTATGTGGTTGGAATAGTTTTGTAAGGAGTATGTAATAGAATCATCTTAGTATAATGTGAGTAGTCTCATAGAAATACATGGAACCTTGTAATACATCACTGATAGAATTTATGAGAGCATAGAGCACTATTCATAGTGAATTATGAGTCTTTTGGTCTATGCATGCCACTATTTGAATGGAAACAATATAAAGTTGTTGTTCTTCCTATCATTTATTGTGTTGATTCTGATTTCAATGGATGAATATGGTAATGTTTCATGTTGTTAATATCATAATGAAGTGTAATGAAATGTGTGAATATAATCTCGAGTGGCTTCTCGATGTATTTTATCCCTTCATCTTTGATACAAGATGGCGTCTTGGGTGAAACCTTCCTTAGTCCTAGACTGAGGATTTATATGTTAACATCATGGGATTTTTTTGGTAAAATATGGATGAACCTTGGTGATCCAGGTGGATATCGGTGGCCACCCACCTTTTCCAACTGGCTCAAAACAACTTTCTGGCAATTTTGGCAATTTACTATTTTTAGCAGGTTTTAACTTCCGGGGCCATTTTGAGGGCCCAAATGAATGTTTTTCGAGATCAAGGTTCTCAATGATATCCAAAGGAATGATTGATCCCCCAAAATGAATCTCCTTGATGATACCTTTCCAACGAGCTATCACACGCCTAAAACGGAGATCGTATGCAAAAGTTACGACCCCGGGAATTTGATGTACTCACTTACTCAAACGGGGCCCACATGACTTTTGGCGCTTCATCTCCTAGGGTTAGATTTTTGGATGTATAGGAATTTTGGAATTCCTATTTATTGTAAAAAGGCCTCCAGAGCCTCATTGTAATCATCTTCTTGAGAATGCAAGTAGCCGTCACATCTCTTCTCAGAGATAAGCTGCCACCATTCTAGCAAGTCTTTCATTCTGTATTTTTACAGTCTCTGTACATTTATTTCATTAATAGAAATCATGTATTACTGTATATTTGTGTTTATGGTTGCATCTCTGATACATTTCTGTTATATTATTGAACATCTGCGATATCTCTGTGCATTTCTTTATTATATCTCCGATCTCAATTCGTGCCAAAAATAATCCAGATCAGTGGTATCAGAGCAGGCTGCTCTTGATCGTTTTTCAGTGCATGTCCCCGACGAGGTCCAAGTATAGCAAGTTGGTTCTCGAGATTGTCTCTCTTGAAGACAATCGCTCTCGCACACCCAAGAAACCCTCAATGGTGGAAGAAAAGAAAAATGACGGAGCAAACGATCCTATCAATCTGTTGCTTGAGCAAGCTCTCACGTGACAGAGGGACGAAATGATGGAGAATTTTGCCCACATCCTTCAATGCCTACTGATAGCATCAGGCACATCTTCATCAAGAGACCACTTTGGAGGCACCTCGCATTTCAAGGTACAAGTTAACTTTGATATTCCTGTATTTGAAGGACAGATAGATGCAGAAGCCCTAGAAAAATGGTTAACTCTGCTAGAAGGTTAT
>JZKD02S1672802.1:1198855-1227037 GCA_000966675.3 Picea glauca
CACCCACCTTTTCCAACTGGCTCAAAACAACTTTCTAGCAATTTTGGCAATTTACTATTTTTAGCAGGTTTTAACTTCTGGGGCCATTTTGAGGGCCCAAATGAAGGTTTTTCAATATCTAGGTTCTCAATGATATCTAAAGGCATGATTGAGCCCCCAAAATGAATGTCCTTGACGATACCTTTCCAATGAGCTATCACACGCCTAAAACGAAGATCGTATGCAAAAGTTACGACCCCGGGAAGTTGATGTACTCACTTACTCAAACGGGGCCCACATGACTTTTGGCACTTCATCTCCTAGGGTTAGATTTTTGGATGTCTAGGACTTTTGGCATTCCTGTTTATTGTAAAAAGTCCTCCAGAGCCTCATTGTAATCATCTTCTTGTGAATGCGAGTAGCTGTCACATCTCTTCTCAGAGATAAGCTGCCACCATTCTAGCGAGTCTTTCACTCTGTATTTTTACAGTCTCTATACATTTCTTTCATTAATAGAAATTGTGTATTACTGTATATCTGTGTTTATGGTTTCATCTCTGATACATTTTTGTCATATTTTTGAACATCTGCGATATCTTTGTGCATTTATTTATTATATCTCTTATCTCAATTCGTGCCAAAAATAATCCGGATCACTTGGGTCATCAACCCCCCAACATTATAAAGGATGTGCGAAAGCGAGCCAACAAATGGTTATGTTGCTGAGACCTGAAGGTTTTGTATTGCATGATGAAGGGAGAGAATGAGGTGGAATCCATCTCGGGAGGAAATACAAGATTAGTTAACTACGAATGAAGATGCGTTTTCTTGACGACAGACTCAGGGTTTGATCACCAACATGGAACAATGGAAGGAGAGGTATATCTACACTGACTTGCATGAGATTTTCTTTGCTGAGTTTCCATGTTTGTTGTATTAATGGTTGAAGAGGGAGACTTCTACTAATACTTCTTTGAGACCTCAAGAACCATTGGTCTGGGACAATACTATAGTTGATAGAATGAAGGAATTGGATAATAAGTGGGCTCAAGAAATTGACTTTTGGTTTTCTTGGGTGAAGTGATCCGAAAAGGATCTTTAAAAGACTTGGTTGAGTTTTAAGCATGTGTTAAATTACCATTAAAAAAACTTGAATGAAGAAGGAGATATTAATGAAATAATGTTGGATCCATCATAAATAATACAAAATAGAAAATATACATAATGAACAACAAACCATAACACCAAGCTTGATAACGGAGTTCGGCAAGGTTGCCTACATCTCTGGGCCTATGTCTTAGTGGGGGAGGATTTCTTATTAATCTTCAATGCTAGAAAATTACATAAGAAGTATCTCAAATGGATTACAAACTGGTCTGTCTGTGTTCTTCTCAACCTCAAGAATCCAAAACAACTGACGACACTGAAAAAGGTTGAGTGTAGCTTCTGAAAATGGCCTCTAAAGTTCACTTCCTCAATGGCTTCCCTGCATAAAAATGGCTTAAGCTTTCAAATTATTCAACATTCTGTTGTTACAGAACCTTCTCATGCTGTCAAAAATATTTGATTTATATAGGATTTGAGTTGGGGTTCACCTCCTAACTTCCCCCCAAGATATGGCCTCAAAAAGGGCTCCAGATCCCCCCAAAATGGCCAAAATCCACCAAAATCAGCATTACAATTATTAAAATCCATATAATATAGTTTTAAAACCCAAAAATTGGAAAATTGGGCGCCAACCCCCTTTCTCTGGGCTCTAGGTCAAATGTCCGTGCCATGTGTCTGGGGCCTGGGTAGAGGTTAGGCCCGCGTGGCTTAAAAGTTGGGCCGAGCCCCTAATCATCCGACACCTGGTCGCGTGGGTTGCCATGGGTCCAACCTAAAAATGTTTATCCATGCCCTAAACTCTGGTCCAGCCCTAGTCTATGGCCCCTGGTCGATCGGCTAGCTCTCGCCGACCGGGGATTATCCCCAAACCTCCGCAACCTCCACAAAAAAATGCTAATGTGCCGGATAGGGGTTAAGCCTCATCGTGTAGGCCAATTGGTTGGCACTTGTTGGTTAGACCGTTGCCCATGCTTGAAGGTCGAGGTTTCAATTTCACCGCAGGTGCAACAAAATTTTGAACCGACCCACATGGGCCATATCCAAGGTGCCATGCAACACCCTGTGATTAGGCCATGTGTCACCTTTGGATTGACCATCATACACACAATCGGCTACCCAGTGGACCGCCATGTCAACTTGCCAACGCATCTGCCCAGTCAACGTCGTACGACACATGTCAAGCCCAGAGCCTGACACCTAACGCCATGTCACTCTGTCATACTATACAGTCAGTTGCTCGATCAATTCCACATCACTACCACCTGTCATCTGTACTTCCACGTGTCAGATTGTCATTGAACCACGTCAGCGTATGGACTGCCATGTCATCGTCCGTACAATCCACATGTCAAATCTTTACTATGCCGACTCAGCCTGAAAACGCCAAAAATGAGTGACATGTGTCACCTCCTGGTGCTGACACATGTCCCTGCTGATGTCATCATGAATTCATGCTGACATCACTTGACACATCAAGCTGACGTCAATAGTATGGCCTGTTGACTTTGACTTTTTTTTCCTGTTTGGGAAATTTATCAGAACGTGATAACTTTCACATATGGTGTCCATTTTTGGAAAAAAATATATGGCCGGAATCAGCGCGATGAGCCCGATGTAATGGAACTTGTTTCATTTGATTCTGAGAAATTTTATTTTATGCCTTCCTGAATGCATTTGGATCATGCTTCCCCACTAAGACCTTTTCGCCCTCCAAAAGGATATTAACCAGTCAAAAAGTGTAGGATAGGCCTCCCCACTTGTCCTTTGTCTTTAAACTCTGTCCTATGCACCTATCACATAATAATCAATTGAATAACAACCATGACAACTGAAATCATATTTCTAGCCACTTGAGCTCGTTCACATCTTACTGAAGCCACTACCATCCATGTAGAAAACATTAGCATCGATAACATCAGAAATATGACTGAAACTGAACCAATATGTTTGATGTGCTTGCACGACATTAACTTATCTTGAAGCAAATTATGATTGAATTTCCATTCTATAACCATATCATGTTCATTCTTAAGATCAACTTCTTTACTTGGCATAATTATAGGTGTGTTGCTTGCATAAGCTACCTTCCTTAATTGTTCCATTGCTTGAAGAGATTGATTTTCTTTTATGTGATGAGCATGTACAACATATTCATTGCCTTTTTTAGTTAAGTGATATTGATTCTGTTCCCTGTAGAAGATTTCTTTGTGATCATATAAATAAGGGCTTCCTAAGACCAGTCCACATTTATTTAGTGGCACCACATCACTTGTTACCTCATCCACAAAATTTGATGAAATTGAAAACCTTAAAGTGCATTGCTTTCTTATGTGCAATTTATGATTGTTGCTTATCCATTTAAGTGAGTGAGGTTTATGATGTAAATTAGTTATCAATCCCAATTTCTTAACCAATTCTTCTGAAATTAAGTTAGATTGAGACCCACTATCTATCAATGTATCGATCTTAGTATGTTTCATTTTGACCTTTATATGAAACAACTTACTTCTAGAGTCATAACCATCACCAATTTTACCTGTCAAACCAACTGCAATGATTTTAGTCTCATCACCTGAATCGTACCCCAAGTTTGTTGGCCATGTTGCTGTTGCAACTGTTTGCCTCCCTTTCCTCTCTTTGAACCACTTCAGTCTCTTCTCTAGGTGCAATTTCCAGCAATGGTCATCATCATGCCCTTCTTTCTTGCAATGCTTGCAAGAGAGCTTCTCTTTCTTCATTGAAGTTGAATTTCCCCTCTTCACATTCCCCTTTTTTTCTCCTCTTTCCTTGAAGACGATTCCCCTGATACACCGACTCCTATTTTCCCTGCTTCAATATACGTTACTTGAACATAAGACTCATCAATATTAGTAGGTCGAAACATAAATACAACGTTACGAATATGTGCAGGTAAACCTCCTATATACTTCACAAGAGTTTCTTGTGTATGTAATGGAATATTTAACATTAATGCCATCTTACGAAATTCATCCGTGTATTCTTGCACCATTTGTCCTTTTCCTAGTTTAATACTTTTCCATTCAATTAAAGCCTTTTCCTTATAACCCAAAGGATAAAACTGCTTTCTAAGTGAAAAAACAAAATCTTGCCATGATGGAAATACATTACCAACTTGCTGTGTACCATGTTGCAACTTTCTCTACCACCAGATGAGTGTTGTGTCTGCAGGACAAAGTGATGCCAGTTTGATTTGGGTTTCCTCATTGTTGATTTGTTGCACACTGCAATAAACTTCCATCTGTCTGACCCAATTATCAAGCCTCTCAGCATTGACTTACCCATCATACATGGAAAATTCAAATTTAACATCAAGCTTAAGTAATGGCATATCATGCTTATGTTTATGAGAATGTTTTCTTGTGGTAGAAGTTTAACTTGTACTTGAAGAAGAAGGAGATGGAGATGAAGGAGGTGAAGGAGGAGTTTTAGGAGGGTCCTCTCCTTCTTTACTTTTGTCTTGTTTTGAAGATTCCCCTTGAAAAGGCCTCTTCCGTTCCAAGTAATCATCATAGAATACCTTTAACATCTCTGACATGGAGAATAAAGTCGTTTGCAAATCCATCTCGTTCTGAGACATTCCTTCTTCAAATGCCATCTTCTCACTTTGAGAAGTCCTATTTCTTGATCCAATCTCTGGATCTACTTCTACAAGCTTGCCTTCACCAAGACTTATCCCTTCCTTGGTAATCATGCAAACTCAAACAACCAACTGTCAACCTGCTCTGATACCACTTGATCCAAAAATGATCTTTAAAAGACTTGGTTGAGCTTTAAGCATGTGTTAAATTACCATTCAAAAAACTTAAATGAGGAAGGAGATCTTAATGAAAGAATGTTGCAGCCATCATAAATAATACAGAACAAAAAATAGACATAAGGAACAACAAACCATAACACCAAGCTTGATAACGGAGTTCGACAAGGTTGCCTATGTCTCCGGGCCTATGTCTCAGTGGGGGAGGTTTTCTTATTAATCTTCAATGCTGCAAAATTAAATCAAAAGTATTTCAAATGAATTAAAAACTAGAATGGATGTGTTTTTCTTGACCTCAAAAATCCAACAAAACTGACAACACTGAAAAAGGTTGAGTGTAGCTCTCAAAAATGGCCTCCAAAGTTCATTTCCTTAATGGCTTCCCTGCATAAAATGGCTTAAGTTTTCAAATTATTCCTCGTTCTTCTGTTTCTGAACCTCCTTATGCTATCAAAAACCTTTGGTTTATATAGGATTTGAGTTGGGGTTCACCTCCCAACTTCCCCCCAAGATATGGCCTAAAAAAGGGCTCCAGATCCCCCAAAAATGGTCAAAATCCACCAAAATCAGCATTAAAATCATTAAAATCATTAAAATCCATAGAGTATAGTTTACAAACCCAAAAATTGGCAAATTGGGTGCCATCCCACTTTCTCTAAGATCCTGGTCAAATGGGCATGCCATGTGTCTGGGGCTTGGGTGGAGGTTAGGTCCCCATGGCTTGGAAGTCGTGTCGAGCCCCTAGTCATCCGACACCTAGTCATGTGGGTTTCCATGGGTCCAACCCCCAAATGTTTATCCACGCCCTAAACTCTGGTCCAGCCTTGGTCTATGGCCCCTGGTCGGTCGGGCTAGCCCCTGCCGACCAGGGCTTATCCATAAACCTCCACAACCTCCACAAAAAAACACTAATGTGTCAGATAGGGGTTAAGACTCTTTGTGTAGTCCAGTCGGCTAGTGCTTGTTGGTTGGACCGTTTCCCATGCCTGAAGGTCGGGGGTTCAATTCTACCACTGGTGTAAAATTTTTTTGAACCGACCCACATTGGCCACATCCGGAGTGCCACATGGAACCCTGTGATTGGGCCACATGTCACCTCTAGATTGACCACTGCACACACAGTCAGCTGCCCAGTGGACCCCATGCCAACTTGTCAACTTATCTACCCAGTCAACGTCGTACGACACATGTCAAGCCCAAAGCCTTCCACCTAGCGCCATGTCACTCTACCGTACTGTACAGTCAACCACTTGGTCAACACCACATCATTACCACCTGTCATCCATACTTCCATGTGTCATAATTTCATTGGGCCACGTCAGCATACAAACTTCCACATCAGTGTCCATACAGTCCACGTGTCAAATTCATACTGTGCCAACTCAGTCTGAAAATGCCAAAAATGAGTGACACGTGTGACCTCCTAGTGCTGCCACATGTCCCTACTGATGTCATCATGACATCACCTAACAAGTCATGATGATGTATCCTGACGTCAACAATACAGCCTCTTGAATGTTGACTTTGACTATTTTTGCCTCTTTGAGAAATTGATCAAAACGCGATAACTTTTGCATACGATGTCCATTTTTGGAAAAAAAATATATGGCCGAAATCGATGCGACGAGTCCGACGCAATGGCGTGGATTTCATCCGATTCCAAGAAATTTTATTTTTAGGCCTTCTTGGATACATTTGGACCATGAAGGAAGGCTACATTTTTGAGTTTGTTGTAGAAAACAATGATACTTTCAACGAGGTTGAAATAAATTTTGCTGAAGGTCCTTGGAAAAGGCTACTAGAATAAATCTCGATATGGATCAAGATATTGTTCATGGAGAAAGGATTGATGTGCATGGAACCTGATAGGATAGCCGAGTAGAGTCTCATAGTGTTGGGGGGGTTGAAAAGAAGGGGGAAGAGAGAGAGAGAGAGAGGATATGGATTTCTTGAGAGCATTGATGGGTAAAATATGTGTATGAATTTCCCTCAATTAAATTGTCAACCTGGGGTAAGTAAACTTAGAGTTGTGACACAATATGAGTCAAGGAAGAAAGAAAAGATACAAAAATATTAACTAGCTAAGTAGATGGTTTACCCTAGGGATCAAAACTCTTTTCAATTTACAATTCTACTTTAAAAATATGACTTTTAAAATCCATTTAAACAACATATTCTATGTTAAATATACAAAGAAACCTTTAACTAATGAGCTTTAATCAATCTAGGACTATGAACTATTTAATCTAAGTAGCTTTAAACAATCTAGGACTATGAACTATTTAATCTAAGTAGCTTTAAACAATATAGGACTATGAACTATTTAATCTAAGTAAGCAACTTTCTGAATGAACAAGCAATTTCTGAATAAGAAAACAATCTATCAGAATTATCTTTACAAGTGAACTCTATTCTTAAAGAAAAAACTCACAATTACTTTTATCCTGCAGAGAATAAACACTAATCTACTTAACTGAAAGCAAGATTGTTGTGACAATATTCAAATGTGATGATTATGTCTACGGTGGCGAATTACATCATGATGGCATCTGTCACTAATGAAAAATCAAGTGGAATTAACTCAATGCTAAATTCTATAGAGAAATGCAGAGTATGGATAAGGCAGTGTATAGAAAGATTTGCCATCATAAAAACAACATTAGATGTCCTTTTAATCCATGTGATCTATAAACATTGTGCATAAGAGATTCAACATCAATCATTTTCTCTATCATATTGACACTGCAAAATACTCAGTATAGATTCAATAATTCATGCAAACCTACAAACTCATAACTAGTTCTAATTAGAAATCATAATTCAAATTCATAACTAGGATATCATTGAAAATCATAACTCGGAATTATAACTAGGATATCATGGAAAATCATAACTCAAAATTATAACTAGGATATCATGGAAAATCATAACTCAAAATCAACTTTTATCTTATCATGCTGATGCTAGAAACATGATTAACAAGTTATGAAAACCTACATAGAGTGTTTGAAGATTACAATTTAATAAATGGACTCTATCTAAATAGCTACTCTGCAAAGTGATTTACAACTTATGAAAAAGAGAAAAGAGACATGATGGCATAATTAACAGCTTATAAACAAGTGAATTACAACCTGCAATGAAGATGTTGGGAATCAAAATATAAACAAGTAAACATGGACGTCCACAAATGCTCTATAATACACACACAATCCAGGAAGCGAGTTGCAAGTTAGAAGAGATATATAGTGATATGATTTAAACAAGTAATTCGAAATTAAAGAGATATACACAGTGATATGAATTAGACAAGCAATTCGAAATTAGTAAGTGATAAAAGCCAAATTTGAAAATAGAAATATATACTGATATGAACAACTACCCAGACCATTGGTGCCCCCCCCTAGAAGGTCGTGGCACTACTTCAATGGAAAAACACAGTCACGTAATCAATATGACATTGATATTAATCACCAAAAACAAAGTGTACAATGAAATTGAAGATAATGTATGTGTGTATAAATAAAATCCATGTTTCTTCGTGGAATATGCAGTCAGTATTTATAGAGTTTATACAGAGCTTGAGAGGTCAACCACTGGAAGGGTCAACACTCCCTAAAAATAGAAATACATTAAATTCCATCAACAAAAATCATCTTGCCCAACAACCTCGTGCGCTCAAAATAGTGTCCGTTGCAACTACCCAAGTCTAAATGCGACGAGTTCCATAGCTGGAGGGCGTGAGTGGGCACAAAACCCATGTTTCCGATTCACCCATCAAAGCCCACCGATATGATAACCTCTAAATGCATTGCACTCCGAGTGTTGGATCAAGTGCCAGATGGAGGTCTGGACGAAGGACTGGATGGAAGGCTAGATTACATTTTTGGCATGTTGCAAGCAAACAAGAAATGTTAGGACATTGTAATCATTCAATTGAATATGAATTAACATAAAACCATTAAAAAATGACGATTACGCATACCTCGTGCTGTTCCATGGCGAATTGATGCACAAAGCTTGATAATACCTTTAAAAAGTGCTAAATAAGAGCATAGAATGTATAATTTTCATATGCAAAAATGATTTGGTCATTGGAAAAATAGTCAAAACAACAAATCAACATTTCTCCCATGCCTAAGATTTTGCAGGTCCCTCTGCAAACAAAAATGGATCACCTGACATAGATATAATCATGAAGGAGGGGGTGGGTTAGCTTTAGAATCTTCTCCCTCATGCCCCGAGGACTTTGGCTTAGGCCTTTTGCGATGTTTGAATTTCATCCTGAGACTGTGATTGGTGGTGGTCATCTGATCGACCAATCACTAAAGAGAGTTTAATTTTGCTTGTAGGAAAACATTGTCATGGTGTAAATGTCGATCCATGGTTTCTCGTTCTGCCAACTGTTGAAGTAGTCGAGCATTCTCTTTTTGCAATTTCTGAATAGCTGGGGTTTGATCAGATGGTTCAAGAGAGAGAGGCTTAGGATCCTTGATAGATGTAGAAGGTATATCAACTTTAGAATAAGGTGTAGGCATATGGGAGGAGGGAGTAACAATGTCTTTGTGAGGAAGAATTGGTTTAATAGGTTCAGATTTGATCTCTTTATTGAGCTTAAAATCCTCTACATAAACTTCTTTAAGTTTTTTATGTAGGTTCTCATGGTCAGAAGACAATTGAATAGGATCCGAAGTACTTGGAGATTTTATATTGGACTTTCCACTCATACTTTAGGTCCTTCTTCAAAATGATTTCCCCTTGAATTGATTAGCTCCTCTCTGCTTTGTAGGAACCAAAGGAAAATATTGATGAAATGAATCCTATAGCTTCTTAGGTTTAGAATTGATAGATGTTGAAGGTAATGGGGAATTATCAGCAAGCTTCTTAATTTTCTTACCAGATGAGGCTGCAGGGGAATCAATAGTTTTCTTGGATTTCTTATCAGACATAGAGATAGTTTGAACTGGAGGGTTTGGAGTTTTCGAAGAGTGAGGATTAGGTGGGGTGACAACCCCTGAATCGACCGATTTCTTGCTTGTCTTAACTGTGAGATGGGGATTCGAAAATTGGTAGAAGAAATCTTTCCATGTCTTACTCTGTTTTTTCAATTCTGATATAACAAGAAATTTAATGAGGCCATGGTGAAATAAATTGTTTTTAGGGTTGGACAAATTTGTACGGACCTGGGAAGACATCTTCTCGAGGATTTTCAGAAAATAGAAGGGAAAATTCAGGGGTTTGTTGAATTCGAAATGGGCCAAAAGATGGAAATGACAGGCTTTAAAAACATAGTACCTACCTTCACAAGTGATGAGCCTGGTAATTACGATCAGAGGGTTGATTAATTCGTCTTTGATCCACTCTTTCAAATACCCTTTGGCTCCAAATACATTTTGATATTTGGGCTTGACCACCCTATTATAACTTGGACATGGCAGTTGATGGTGTTTGAACCATAGATCCCCAACCCATGACAATTTCGTGGCTGAGGAAATGGATTCCTCGGAGACCAAAAATACTAGAGACCCTACGTGAGCAAGTCTCCCATCAAACCCGAGAGTGAATTTTAGAGAGATGCGATCATCGTTCCCCTGTAGACTGGAAAGGAATGGTCCCCAACCGGCGCGGAGGAAGACTTCTCGACACGCTGCGAATTCCAGAATGGCTATTAGCTCAGTGTAGGAGGACGATTCATAACCGTTGGGCACAGTTACAAAGCAAGGGATGAGTAGGAGGCTGAAATTGGGTAGAGGGTGAGCGTGATATAACAAGCAGAGGATGAGCGAAATAGGTAGAGTATGAGCAATCAAGACAGAGTGCCCGTTTCTTAATGCAATTGTGATGGAAACAGTTGAATCGTGGGCAAATCCGTCATACATGAACGCTATGTGTGATCATAATTGCACCGAGTTTTAATTTGAAAGGTGTGTACTTTGGAGGTAAACCAAAATCGTGTAATAAATTATATCAATGTCCAAGTCTTCGACTTGGACATTTGATCATAAAATGCATTTGTAACTCTAATTTGATCACAAAATGAAATTTGAAAAATACACCATTTAATTCATCTAATTCATCACTGCAATGGGTGTAATCAATTCGAGCAATCATACCTGAACACGATTGTGATCATTTACAGTGTATACAATACCTCATCTGATCCTCCATATGACACTCCATCCGGTCCTCTAGATGGAAATCCATCCGGTCCTCCAGATGGCACTCCATCTGGTCCCCTGTGTAAGTGAAAACCATCCAATAATAAAGGGACGTTCACCCATAGCACTTCAGATTGGACGATTTCTGGCAGGCATGGTGAACATGATCATGGATAGGATGAGAATGAATAATATTATCCATTTTGATTGCCTTTTCGTCGATATGTAACAATACAAACAATTGTTCCTCTTTTCATAGGCTTATAATACAAATGGCAGTGAGTATTTAGCATTTTTTATCGATCTGTAATTGTTACAAGGAACAATTAAGTATAAGTAGTATTCCATTTCATAATCATAAATAAAAATGCACAACATGCTTATAACACACAAATTTATGTCAGTAGTATAAAAGTTATCATACCAATACAAATGACTGCTGATATAATAGCCTAGGATATTGTAAAAACAATATGACAGAATTTTGATAGAGATCCTACTTCCTCTTCTCATGGATTGTAATACAGATGGAAATGTTTAGCATTTGGAAGCTTAGGAAACCCCTCCCCCACTCCTAAGTATTGTGACACCTCACAATCAAATATATAGGAAACCGGTCAATTCTCCCAATAGCCTAAGATTTACAGTTTTCCAAGTGTAGATATAAATTTCACACATTATTCTGACAAGATGGTTAAAATATGACCCCACTTATAGGACATAACATTCTACATATAGTTAAGAAGAGGTAGGAAAGAGAGTCTTAATATTGTCTTAAAGTTAGTTCCCAATGGCAGATTGATGGAGTTCATTTACCTTTGCTTAACAATGCATACTTCTTTTCATCTTTGCCTACAAGTAGTGCCGTACACTAGGACGAATTTTAAGATTTAAGAATTTTATTTATTGTTTGTCAGATCATCACCATCTCTAGGTAGATTTCCTTACTTCCAGCAAGCATGTTTAGTACTTCATAAAGATACTTAACCCCTAATCGGACCTTCTTGCTACTCTTTCATAAAGATACTTTACTCACCTACTTAGGGTTATTGGGGAAATTATACCACTAACCTCTAGGTTTTATAAGACAAAGTGTCACTTCCTTATATCCTCTAGTGGTGGAGGTTATGAGCAATTGCCATGAAATATGACTTGAGAGAAAGGAAGATATAAATCTTGTAAAAATAGCTAATTTAAAGCAGACAATTTCTAAGCATAATAAAAAGTCATTATTTGCTGCTTAAGTATGCAAAATAGTTTTAAATATAGAAACATCTTCTTCCGAAGAAAAATACTTCCCTTTTTGTCCCCTTGGAGTTGTCCACTTGTTGTTAGATGAACACCTGCAGAAATATCTAAAATTGTTTATCGAAAAAAAAAAAAAAAAAAAAAAAAAAAAAAAAAAAAAAAAAAAAAAAAAAAAAAAAAAAAAACCTTTAAAATATTTACATATGTACAATAAAAAATAAAAAAGTTTTTAGAACAGAGAGAGGGATAAGAAACTTCCCCATCCACCAAGTCCAATGCCTTGTCGGCTGACATGACATGTAGTAAATATTCTTTATAAATGGGTCTATTGAAAATTTTAAGTCGATGTCAATTCACTACGAAAGAGACTTATCCATCATCAACTGCTTTTATCTTAACAACCCCATTATCATACATGGTAACTACCTCATAAGGACCCAACCATCGAGTGGTAAGTTTTCCTTTAAAAGTTTTGAATTGGAAATCAAACAACAAAGCCCAATCACTAGGTTGAAATTGTTTCTTTTTAATAAATTTATCATGCCACTTGCTCCTCTAGTTTTGAACTAAAATTGTTCGTTGGATAACATCTTGTCTAATCTCATCCAATTCGTTCAATTGTAGGGCTTGTTGTTTTTATGCCTCGTCTAAGTCTAATCCCAATTGTGCAGCAATACAAAAATTCCTTATTTGGAATTCAATTGGTACAAGTACTTGTTTTCCATAAACTAGTTCGTATGGGGTATGCCCAATGGTGTTTCTCCAGGTGGTACAATATGCCCACAAAGCCTCTGGAAGTCTATTAGCCCAATCTCTATGGTGTAATTGGAAAGTTTTTGTTAATATAGTTTCCAATACTTTGTTTGTTGACTCTACTTGGCCCTTAGCTTGTGGGTGGTATGGAGAAGACTTACGATGCTTTATCCCATATTTTTCCGTTAATTCCTTCATTAACTTGGAAATGAATTGTGTACCCTGGTCTATTACAATATCACGAGGAACACCAAAGCGAGTAAATATATCTTCATAAATGAACTCAACAACAGATTTTTCAGTAGCCCTAAACAAGGCTTTTGCCTCTACCCACTTGGTGACATAATCTTTGCAAACCAGAATATAATTCTTCTTACAAGACATGGGAGAAATTGGTCCTACAAAATCAAGGGCCCATTTCTCAAAAGGTTCTATCATAACTTGGAAGCATAAGGGAATTTTATCAGCTAATGTGGGTCTTCCTATCCTCTGACAACTATCACAACTTCTCACATATTTGGCAGCATCCTTAAAAATGCCAGGCCAATAGTAACCTGAATGTAAAACCTTATATGTTGTACGTTTATCGGAAGAATGTCCACCACATGGTCCATCATGACAAGTTCGTAGGATTTATGGTATCTCATATTACCAGACACTTCTATGAATAATCAAGTCTAGTCCAATATGGAAAACCTCATGGCCAACCTAGGAGTAGTTATCACTTTGTGTTATAATTCGACGCTTTTCATAAGGTGACAAATGAGTTGGTAACTTTCTAGTAAACAAATAATTTTCCATGTCTACAAACCATGGAGTGTTTACGGAGATGGAAAAGAGATGCTCATCTGGAAAAATATCATCAACACTAATACTATCACCCTCATGTTTAATACACGAGAGAAAATCAACTACTAAGTTCCCTTTTCCAGGTCAGTCAAGGACGGTGATATTGAACTCTTGTAATAACAGGATCCACCTAGTTACTCAACCATTGGTAATAGGTTTTTTCATGAGAAATCTAATGGCAGAGTGATCTGCATGTACAAATACCTCATATCCTTTGATATAATGGTGAAACTTATTGATGGCATGGACAACTTCCAAGAATTATTTTTCAGTGATTGTATAGTTTATCTCGGCAGGGGACAAGTTCTTACTAACAAAATAATGACATAGGATTGCTGGTTGTATTTTTTCCTAATACTCCTCCTATTGCAGTATCATAGGAATTAGTGGATATATGAAATGGAAGGGCCCAATTGGGTCCCCTAAGAATTGGTGCCACAGATAATTTAGATTTTAGAGTTTCAAAGGAGGTTTGACAATGGTCATTCCAAAGAAAATTAACATCTTTTGTAAGCAATCCAAACATTGGTGCAACACTATTTGTAAAATTCTCAATAAATCGCCAGTAGTATCCAACATGTCCAAGAAAGATTCTTACCTCTTTTTGAGTCTTTGGAGGTGGAAGTTTGATGATTACCTCAATCTTAGCAGGATCCACTTTAATCCCTTCAGATGAAACATGATTCCCTAAGACTACTCCTTCAATCAATAACATTTTACACTTTTCATGACTTAAGGATAGATTCATTTCTTGACTTCTAATAAGAAATTTCTTTAGATTGTCTAGGGATTCCTGATAAGTATTACCATATACTGTAAAATCATCCATATATACTTCCACACAGTCATGATTGAGGTCATCAAATATCTCTAATATTGCTCATTGAAATGTGGCAGGAGCATTACACAAACCAAATGGTAAGACCCTATAGGCATAAGTGCCCCAAGGATAAGTGAAATTAGTCTTGTCCTGATCCTTAGGTGCTATGAGAATTTGGTTGTATCCACTATATCCATCCAGGAAGGAAAAGTATCGCTTCACTGACAAGGTATCCAAGACTTGGTCAATGAAGGGGAGAGGAAAATAATCCATGAGAGTGGCCTTATTAAGTTCCCGGAAGTCAACACAAATTATCCATTTTCTGGTTACTTTCTTTGGAACCACTACAAGAGGGGATGCCCATTTACTGTCAAAGATTGGATAAATAAAACTGACATTCAATAGTTTCTGTATTTCCTCCTTTACTATATATCCTTTAGTGCTAGATTCATCCTTTTCTGGGGTTTCCTAACATATGTTACTTCTTCCTGAGTATATATGTGATGAATGCATGTGTCAAGTTGTATACCCTTCATATCGGTATATTCCTAGGCGAGTGCTCCTGATTGGTCCTTAAGGACATTTACTAATTGTTCTTGTTGATCTGCATCTAGTCCGGAATTTATATGTAGGAATTTCCTAGGACTAATCTCATAAGGCATGGTATACGATATGGCAGATTCATCTATCTCAAAAATAAAAGATGTTGAAGAAAAAGTTGATGGGTCCAACTCTTCTTGAAATTATTCACCAAACATGTACTCAAAATGGGGAAAAGATTGTGGAAAATCAACACACGTGATTGCAAAAATAAATTATTTTAGCACATTCTCCATTGTTTTCTCCTGAAGTGCCCATGAATGATCACTAGGCAACATAGGTTATTCCCAGTTCTCATTCTCATATGGACATTCAAGCCACCATATATTCTCCATAACAGGTTGAGCTGGTGGGTATATGGTAAGCTTTTGTATAAAATTCCATTAGAGATAGTCACTTCACCTTCTCTACAGCCAATAAATGCATTGGCTGTGGCCAACCATGGTCTTCCCAAGATAACAAGATTCCCTTTAGCAAGATCCTTTGAATGAATGACAAGAAAGTATACTGGATATTCCCATGATGCTAATGTGACTATGATATCATCCAAGATTCCTTCAGCTATAACTTTTGTCTTATCTGCTAATTCAAAAATAGTTGGGGTAGATCTAAGGAGGGGTTTCAACTGCAATTCTCATAAGGTAGTAACAATCATAACACTAATGGATTCCCCCAGTTCTATGAGAGTATTTCCAATGGGAACCTTATTAATGGTTATTATTACTACTAGATTCCCTGGGTTTGCATACTTTGTGACCCTAGGCTGCTTTGATATGTATTTAGACAATTCTCCTATCAAATGTACCATTGGAGGATCTTTCTGTTTCCTACCTGGTTTCTTGATACACAATTACTTTATCACCTTACTTTAAATTTTAATGTCCTTTATAACTTGTAACAGGGAAATTTTGACACATATATTCTTCAATTCATTTATAATGTCAACTTCTGGTCGAATCATTGGTTTCTCAATTGCTAATATTTCTGGATAAGGAGGGGATTTTTTAATCTGTGAAGATTCACTTTGGGGAAGCTTATGTTCCTAGTCTTTAGGAATAATAAAATATTTCCACTTAGTGTCATTCGTGGGTTGGTCGAGAGTTTCATCTTCTTCTTCTTCTCGGATGGCTACTGAAGGCCTCTGTCTATCCAGAACTTTCCCGGACCTTAGTTGAATCTCATGTAATGGGACAAGAGAAATAACATATGTCAGGAAGGTTTGCAACTCAACATTGTGAAGAGGTTGAGTTGGTTTGTTATTCGGGTCAGACACCAGTTGTGCTGGTAATAATGTTGGTATTGGGGAGATTGTAGTTTGAAATTGCTGGGGTTGTTGTGGAATATGAGGTAAAGGTGGGGGAACAAAACCTGGAAAAAGTTGCTGGATGTTTGGTGGAAACTATGGGTAAGGATGAGTGGGAATAGGAACAGGTGGAACCTGAGTGTTTCCTTGGGTATTCCCTCCTCTCCATCCTTTTAGCCAAGAGTGGTGTGAATCATACTGTGGAGACCACTTTTTCCAATTTGATGAGTTCCACTATTGTGGTTGTTGATAATGAGGTGGAACTTGAGGTGGTATATCCTGGTATGTAGGCTCACTCCTAGGCTACCATGGGCTCCTGGGTGCATTGAATATTCCCTAGGATCCCCACTTCTGTAAATGACTAATAAACTGGGAAATGATGGGAATTTTTCAGTTGGGTGATCTTCAGTACATAAGCCACAAACTGAAATGTTGTCTAATGGACATTCCCTTGAGAAATGCTTCCTCTTGCACCTTGGAAAAAATATGCACATTGTTGCATTCTCTTCCTCTTGTTTCTTATTAATCTTTAAGGTGTCCAAATGGGAACCTATTGTACTTAGAATATCGGTTTTGAAATTCTCCAATAGGTTTTCTATCTATATCCTTGTAATACGACCAAAACTAACTACTTTTAGGTTTCTACTATAAGGATCCTGAATACTCTTTCCAGTTTTGGCCCTACTCCTTGAGTAATTTCTACACATTTCACAGATTTCAGTTAATGCTTTATGGGAGATGTGACCCGATTCCATCATGTTAAGCGTCTCTAGATATTCTTCCAAAGTTCCTTTAAGGAAAAGGGTTCTAACTGCATCATATGGAAGGTCATGGTATTTCGATTTCTGTGAGGTATAAGCAAACCGTTCCATGTAATCTTTGAGACTCTCATCCTCTAACTGTTGAATTAAAAAAATATCATTACGAGAATCCTTAGATTTTCAATAGTCTTGGTATTTCTTAAGAAATATAGCTTTCAGATCTTCCCAAGACCTAATACTAGACTCTCCTAACCACATGAACCATCTTAGTGCAAAATCCTTGAGAGTGGCAGGATTTTTTTTTAATTTCTGGGAATCTTGCAAGTAGTTATAGCTTCTACACAAGATGTCAAACTCAAACAGGAAGGTATATGGGTCCTCACTTCTCTGACCATAAAAGGTGGGAAGTGCAGATAGTGGAATATTCTTCATGTTGACATTTTGTGTGGTATCCAAAATTGGAAACCGAAAGGTGGTTTCTGTTTGGTTTCCAACTTCTTCTCCCTCATCATGTCTCACATGGTTGTGATCCTCCTGATTATCCATACTGATCTGATTCCCAAAAATAGAATACCTGAATGGTTTTATCCTTGAAGATAACAAAGTGTCCCAAGGTTCTTTTTCAGGAAGGGTATTCCTTCGACATGAAGATTTATATACTATTTGGATGTTCGGGAATTTACTCGAGCTTGTTGAAACTATTGGTTCCAGAGTTTTTGTTTCAACCTGGCATACAACTATATTGGCTGGAATTCCAAAGAGACCATTCAAATGTTTAGGGTCAATGATATCTACAAAGTTAGAGTCCCTTGATTGTGGTGAAAAGGAAAATGTTGTGTTGGCTGGTTCTGATGAAGGTTCAAGTGGTCTTGCCTCCTGTCCCACTATTGTTGATGTCTCAATTTTCTGCTCTATAGTTTCCCCAGTTTTGGTCTCTTTTGATACTTTTTTTAGCTCTTTGGGTTGAGCTATCCCCTACTTTTCGGTATCGTTCTGTGGAGTTTATGGGTGGAGTGTTACTTCCTCCAAAAAGGTTAGAAGGAACCTTGATCAGAAGTTTTGGTTTGGTTTTGATATATCTACCCTTTGGGTCCCTAGGTTTGTTCACGAAAGCAATACAAAAAGAAAAACTACCATTGGTCTTGGGGGAACCTACTATAACATATGCGCAGGTTCTTACCTCTCGTCTTAAAGTTTCCCAACCACCAAACTATTACTAATGTTCAGAAATAATCAACTTCCTAACTGTTTTCTACCTTTAGACAACTCCCCAACAATGATGCCAAAAATGATGGGTAAACTATAAGTACTAATTTCCCTCAATTAAATTGTCAACCCAGGGTAAGTAAACTTAGAGTTGTGACATAGTATGAGTCAAGGAAGAAAGAAAATCTAACAGAAAGATTAACTAGCTAAGGAGATGGTTTACCCTAGGGATCAACACTATTTTCAATTTACAATTCTACTTTAAAAAGATGACTTTTAAAATCCATTTAAACATCATATTCTATGTTAAATATACAAAGAAACCTTTAACTAATGAGCTTTAAGCAATCTAGGATTATGAACTATTTAATCTAGGTAGCTTTAAACAATCTAGGACTATGAACTATTTAATCTAAGTAAGCAACTTTCTGAATGAACACACAATTTCTGAATAAGAAAACAACCTGTCAGAATTATATTTACAAGTGAACTCTATTCTTAAAGCAAAAACTCACAATTACTTTTATCCTGCAGAGAATAAACACTAATCTACCTAACTAAAAGCAAGAGTGTTGTGACAGTATTCAAATGTGATGATTATGTCTATGGTGGCGAATCACATCACAATGGCATCTAATCACTAATGAAAACTTAAGTGGCATTAAATCAATAATAAATTCTACAGAGAAATGCAGAGTATGGATAAGGAAGTCTATAGAAAGCTTTGCCATCATAAAAACAACATTAGATGTTCTTGTAATCCATGTGATCTATAAACATTGTGCAGAAGAGATTCAACATCAATCATTTTCTCTATCATACTGATATTGGAAAATAATATGTATAGAATCAATAATTCATGCAAACCTACAAACTCATAACTAGTACTAATTAGAAATCATAATTCAAATTCATAACTAGGATATCATTGAAAATCATAACTCGAAATTATAACTAGGATATCATGGAAAATAATAACTCAAAATTATAACTAGGATATCATGGAAAATAATAACTCAAAATTATAACTAGGATATCATGGAAAATCATAACTCAAAATCAACTTTTATATTATCATGCTGATGCTAGAAACAAGATTAAGAAGTTATGAAAACCTACATATATTGTTTGAAGATTACAATTTAATAAAATGGACTCTGTCTAAATAGCTACTTTGCAGAGTGATTTACAACTTATGAAACAGAGAAAAGAGACATGATGGCATAATTAAATAGCTTATAAACAAGTGAATTACAACCTGCAATAAAGATGTTAGGAATCAAAATATAAACAAGTAAACATGGACGTCCACAAATGCTCGGTAATACACACACAATCTAGGAAGCGAGATGCAAGTTAGAATAGATATACAGTGATACGATTTAGATAAGTAATTTGAAATTAAAGAGATGTACATAGTGATATGAATTAGACAAACAATTCGAAATTAGTAAGTGATAAAATCGAAATATGAAAATACAAATATATAATGATATGAACAACTACCCAGACCACTGGTGGCCCCCCTAGAAGGTCGTGGCACTACTTCAATGGAAAAACACAGTCACAGAATCAATATGACATTGATATTAATCACCAAAAACAGAGTGTACAATGCAATTGAAGATAGTGTCTGTGTGTATAAATAAAATCCATGTTTCTTCATGGCATATGTAGTAAGTATTTATAGAATTTATACAGAGCTTGAGAGGTCAACCTTTGGAAGGGTCGACACTCTCTAAAAACATAAATACATTAAATTTCATCAACACAAAGATCTTGTCCAACAACCTCGTGCGCTCAAAATAGCGGTCGCTGCAACTACCCAAGTCTAAATGTGATGAGTTCCATAGTTGGAGGGCATGAGTGGGCACACAACCCATTTTTCCAATTCACCCATCGAAGCCCACTGATATGCTAACTGTCAACTCCACTACGTTCCGAGTGCCGGATTAAGTGTCGGATGGAGTGCCAGATGGAGGTCTAGACGAAGGATTGGGAAAAGGACTGGATGGAAGGCCGGATCACGTTTTTGGTTTGTTGCAAGAAAACAAGAAACATTAGGACATTGTAATCATTCAATTTAAGATGAATTAACATAAAACCATTACAAAACGATGATTACACATACCTCATGCTATTCCATTGCGAATTGATGCACAAAGCTTGACAATACCTTTAAAAAGGGCTAAATAAGAGCATATAATGTATAATTTTCATATGCAAAAAGGATTTGGTCATTGGAAAAATAGTCAAAACACCAAATCAATAAGGATCTAGAAGACACTAAGATGAAGTGAGGGAAATAATGGAGCTAGAGGATTAGAGGAGATAAATAGATGAAACATATGTAATAAGAGTTGAGATAAGGAGGAAAGCCGAATATGGGAGAGGAGAGAAGGTAGAAAGAGGTGTGAGATGAGGGGTTAGGCCCAAAATGAAGAGGAAGGATACCACACCAAAAGGAAGTGTGGGACATAGTAATGTGCCAGAGAGGAGCAAAGATGAGGATAGGCCAACGAAGAGGCATGATGATAGAATCAGGGTATCCAATGAAGATACTAGAAGTAGTGGTAGTAGGGGAAGAGAATATGAAGTCCAACCCCCTTGGTTGTTGTGAGATGCTGCAACCTTAGAGGAAGCTGAAGTGAAAAGGAGAGGGGTGGAAGTAGGCAAGGATGATGAAGGTCCCCCAAGAGGAGGGTAAGAGGAGTTAGTGATAATATATGGTCTTGCATGACTACAGGTAGGAAACTCTCCGGGTTCCCTTACAAGAAATGATGGGAGAACCACCTCCCTTACACATTTGTAACCAAGAAGAAATAATAACATACAATGTGGTGATAGGAGTAGAAGAAGGAGTAGGAGAAGACATGAGAGAGGATACGAGTGAAGAAGAGGAAAAAATGAGCAATACTTCACAATGGACAGTATTAGTACTAAGATCCCCAACAGTGAGAGGTTAGTCAAGAGGACAAAGTTATAGATTGATAATGGCTAATCATGATACAACTATGAGGCTACCCATGTTCCATGGGATGAGTAAGGACAATGCCGATCAAAATTAGCTTACTTGTGAAGCTATATGGTCTATGAAGAGGATCACAAATGAAGCATCCAATATTACATAGCTGGAGACCACTTTCAGGGACAAAGCCTTGACATGGTACATGAAGTACAAGACAATTGCGCCAACGGGATAGATGAGGTCCTTAACATAAATTAAAATATACGTGCTTAAGGATTTCTAGAAGCCTAAGTCATAATCTCAATGCATTATGGATATTAAATAGATTAAGCAACAACCAAGAGAGACTGTGTGGAACTATGACCAATGGTTCAAGATCTTGCTAGATAGGCTGATGTTATAGATCCATGACGTTCAACACAGGGAGTGGTTCATTGCGGGCCTGCTTCCCCATATCTAAGTTCCACTTACCCAATATAAGGTGACTACTTAGGTAGAGGTGGTAGAGATTGTAATTCAGCTGGAAGCTACGCTAGGAGGTGGAGAAACATCATCAATATTGGTGCAGGTGCAGGCCCAACTTGCAAATATATGGCAAAGGCGAAGATGGTGCACGAGTACATATGTTGTACTACGTTCCGATAAGAAGGTAACCATAGGGATGAATTTCCTACATTCAGAAATTATCTAGAGATGACTGTGTTGAATTTGTTGGAAAATTGGTCAATACTAAGAGGAGGGGGTGAATCAATATTGGTTAATTATTTAAAATTTTGATAATTTTAACTTATTAAAAATAATTGATAAATAAAAATAAAGTTGAAAATAAAATAAACACAATAATACAATTTAAAATAATGATTGGGAGACACCAATATCCTTGTTCAGGGATTCAACCCTAGGAAGCACCAACTCCCTTGGTTTAGGGCACCAACCCTAGGAAACACCAACTCCCTTGTATTAGGGCACCAAACCTAGGAAGCACCAACTCCTTTGTTTAGGGAACCAACCATAGGAAGTACCAAATCCCTTATTTAGGGCACCAACCCTAGGACACACCAAATTCTTGGCTTCAAACTTTAATCATGGCTTCAAACTTTAATCAGTAAGGACATTAGTCCTTTCTTGCTCCACCCTTCCACCCTCATTACATACGTATCTTGTATTTCTTCCCTGGACTCTGCTATGCCTTTAGATCTTCTATGTAAAACCCAGAGAGACACTTTTCTTTAACCTTGTTTGTCTTCTTATATACTTTCCAAAAGGTATAAGTTTGAACCATTTTTTCTTTTAGTAATGAAACATTACACCCCTTTATTTAATTAACACAAAAGGTGATTTCATTAATTGATTTTCGTACACAAAATTAGACATTGATTTCATACGACGATTCTAGAGTTATGGAAATGGATTTTACAATTCTATGACATGGGTTTTGTGCAGAACATGCCCAATTAGTCGACTTGCAAGAATCCCCCCCAGAACATGTGCGATGTGGACAATATAGGTGGTTCTTTGAAAGCAACTTGCCCATATTTTCCTTTCGTCGTCGGATTCCAGATAGACTTTAGTGCATTTTACCTTTTCATGAATGTCTAAATTGACCTCCACATATCTCCTTTGTTGGTGAATATTTAAGATCAACTTGTAAAAATTTTAAGTGATGGTGGGTATTAACATCAGTTCCCTCTCAGCTACTAGTCACTAAAGATTCGACTGGGTCTTCACCCTTTTGCATATTTGCTTCCTCATTCGACCAACAAACATTTTTTTGGTTGACTCAACTAGCAGAAATTTCGACTTGAGTATTTCGATTCTTGGTCCACCCAACTTGCTTCAGCCTCGATACGACTTGTATTTCCCTATTTAAGTTTGCTTCAACTTCGACCTTTAGGTTACTTCATTCTTGGACTGACTTGACTAAGAAGAAAACCAGCTTGAGAGATTCAACTTTGGTCATCCTGACTTGCTCTAGCCGACTTGAATTTCCCGACTCAATTTTCTTTTGACTTCGACCTTTGGGGTAATTTAATTCACTTTTACTCGGACCGACTAGACTTAGAAGAAAACCAACTTGTGTAATTCAAATTTGGTTGTCTCGACTTGCTTCAGTTTCGACTTCGACTTCGGCTTCGATATTCGACTTCTTTGATTTCTACTTCTTCTACTTATCTGACTTCGACCTTTGAATTCTTGGAACTCTTCGATTTCAACCCTCCGATTTCTTTGAATTCGTCCTTCGAATTTTTCAACTTCTTCAACTTCAACTTCTTACTGAGATGTTTATACCAGACTTCTTGACTCTATGACTATACTGATTCCCATACTAATATTATTTGACATCAATGCCAACACTATAACACCATGTCCAACATTTTTATTTGTGATTTGTATGCATCCACATTGGATTCTCCATTTACCTTTTTTATTTGGACAATTTCTTCATAGTTTCTTTTTGTGCATGGATGTTAATGACACAATTCACCATATACCATATTTCCATTAGGGTGATTTCATCAACCTCATACAATATAGGATGAGTGCATCAAGCTCATACAATATATTAGTCAATATTATCTTTCTACTAATATTCAAGTCAACTTCATAACATTATGTCCAATACTGACAATGCTTGACATTCAAGTCATTTTCATAACATTATGTCCAATATTGACAATTCTTCTCAAACCAATTAATAAATGATATTTCACCTATCTATTAAGGTTGGCATCAATGATAACCAAATTGTCAACAATATCCCCCTTTGTTATTAATGCCAACCTAGTAAAACAATCTTACTTCCCTTGTGAATGTGTTTTGTATTTTGAGTTCTTTGAGATGACTTTGTTTTACTCTTTATCTCCCCCCCTTTGACAACAATGACAAAGGGAATATTTATCTTCTCTCCCTAAGATGATGCTCCCTCTAAGGTGATGTTCCTCCTGAGGTGATCCTTTCCCTGTTTTTATGCCATTTGTTTTGGAATTTGTTTTACTGTTTATCTCTTTCCCTTTCTCAAGATATGTCACATTAATGTTTCTATCATAGTCATTTGATTATGTAGTAACCAACTTCAACTTATACCTTCTTAGAAACACAATTAAATTGTTCATAGTATCTTCTGATGTAGTGTTTCCTTAGATACTTGAGACATGTTTTAGTTTTTCAATGACACTTTAAACTATAGTCCTCTTATAACCATGTCGCTTCAATGATTCACTGTATATGTTTTAGTTATGTTTCCCTTTATCTTCCTTCAAGAGTGTGCCAAGATTATACAAACACTGCTCAAGGACTATCATTATTTTCTTTCAGATTGCTCCCAATTTCTTCATGATGCTAGTCATATATTCATCCATTTGTAACCCAATAGCCTCTTTACTAGTTTCTCTTTCTTTTGAGAATACCTCATTGGGTTTGGATCATATCATACTTTAGTAGCATCTGTATCATTAATACTTACTCCAAATCATACTGCACATTCCTTGCTCTTTCCTTTTCCTTGTCGACTTCAAGTTTTAGATATACAAACAATGATGGAATTTTGATTTTCTTTGCCACATTTATGATTTCCCTCAGCCAAGAGTAACATTCCCGATACCATTTTCTATTCTTCAATACTAATAAGGTCATCACCGGGAACAACCTTAAGTCTTATCTGAATCCTCCTTCCTTTCTTCTATTCATATTTTCCGTTGAGGACGAGCTTTAGTAGATCATCAAAATAGTATTGGAAAACTTCTGAGATCATCATCACTCAATTCTTCTGGTTGGTCTATTATTGAAGATTCATTATCATCGTCACTATTTTGTGTAACAAAAACTTCTTCATCTTCTTCTTTAGAATTTTGTTTTTCCATTTTTCTTTCATTGGCTAGTGGAATATTGATTTGAAGGACATCATCAACAACTAAAATTGTGTCATATTCTTCTTTAGGAACTCTCATTTCTTGAGCTTGATTCACTTTATATGCAAAATTTTGATTTTATATTCTTTATTAGAAGCTTTACCCACCATTCTCCTATTATTAACTTCATCAATTTCGGGTACTATATATTCATCATCTTTCTTATTTTGTACTTCAGATTTTCTTTTCCATGTCTTCTTATTCTGTTTGTTAGAGTTTCTTATCTTCAAGGATTGCATTGGTAATCTACATTCACTGGATTTATGGCCATAGTTGTTGCACCTTTGACATTCAACATTGAGATTTTGTAAAGGAGAGAAAGAGTTGCATTTTCTTTTCTATGTATTAAACTTCTTGCTTCTTTGGAAATTCTTTGGATTGTACTTTCCATAGGCTTTACAATGTACTAATTTGTGTCCAAAATTATTGCAAGAATAACAATGTCCAAGGAAGATATGCTGATAGTTGTTAGAGGGATTTCTTCTGGTGATTGTATTCTTCTTGTCATCTCTTTCTTTAGTAAGGGGTGATGATTTTTGTTTATTTGGGATGGTCTCCAGTGACATCATCCTTGCCTTATTATCTTATCTTATTTAGGATATTTTAAGAGAATCTGCATAACTAATTCGTCTTTTGACAGATCCTTGTGATGTAGAAGTTTATTCTTGGGTGTATCCCAAACCAGTCTAGTTTTTTGGTGACCTTTGACTATTGAGAATTTCATCCAATATTTTTGAACTGTTTTCAAATTTTGATCCCTTATTTTCTTTCTCAATTTCACCTTTTAGTAACTCAATCTTAGCTTCTAACTTCTCACATAATTGTTCTCTATCATTGAGTTGATTTAAAATGACTTCTTCAATTCTTTTAGATTCTAGGAGTTGAGACTTCAAATCACTGATTATCTGCTTTGATTCTTTGATGGTTCTTGATGCATCTACTTATTTTGATTGATGTGCTTCTTCAAACTCTTGAAGTTGTGCCCTTAGTAGCTTGTTCTTCTTTTTATACTTTCTTAGTTCCTCCAGAGCACTAATCAGTTCTGCGTCTAGGTCTACTTCTCCTTCAAATTCAAAGTTTTCTTCATCATCTACATCATCTACATCATTATCTTGAGTTTTCATTCCCATAAAGAGAAGCTCTGAATCTTCATCTTCATTTTCTTCAGAAGAGCTGTTGTCCTCTTTGGTGTAGATATTCTTCTTCTGTCTGTAGTATTTCTTTTTGTTCTTTCTCTTACCCTTCTTATGTTCATGATTCTGGATTTCCTCATCATCACTATCCTCCTTCTTGGGATATGTACATTTTTTAGCAAAGTGTCCAACTTTTCCACAGTTGAAGCATATCAGAGGAAACTTTCCCTTGTATTTACCAGTCCCTTTCTTGAGTTTCTTCATAAAGTTAGCTACTTCTTCATCATATCTTTGATAAATCTTCATTAGGTACCTGCTCCTATTTCTTGCTTGGTTTTGATGCCTTGAAGGAAGTTTCTCCTTTTGTTAGTCTTTCTTGTCATATTATCATCTCATATGCTTTAAGGATCCCATGTAGTTCATCTAATGTGAGCTTATCAATATCTAGTCTGTCTTCAAGGGTAGAAATTTTGGCATCATACCTCATAGGTAATGATCTCAAGATATTTTGGACAATGGGTTTGTCTTTGAGTTATCCCCCTAATGCTATGATTGAATTGTCAATTTCATCAACTCTTTGAAGATATTCAACTATGTCTTCTGCCTCCTTCATTTTCAAATTTTCAAACTGAGTTCTATAGGTTTGTAGTTTGGCTTCCTTGAATTTGTTGTCTCCTTCATATATGACCTTCAATTTGTCTCATATCTCTTTTGTTGACTTATAGTGCATTACCTTTACAAATATAGGATTGGTTAATCCTCCTAGAATAGAATTGAATGATCTTGAATTGTCATTGCATAACTTATTTGTTGTAGTATTAGTAGGTGGGGTAGATGGTGCAATGTAACCACTTTCAACAACTTTCCAAACATCACATCCAAGGGCCATGAGATAACTTTTCATTCTCACACTCTAGAATGCATAATCATTCCCTTTGAACATATGTGCTTTTTTGGTAAACATTCCCTCTTATTGATTCATTGCTTCAGAATCTACCTTCAACAAAGTTACCAATTTAACGAGAACTGTGACCTCAAAACGAGAACTCTAGCCCTTAAAACCCATATTTTTGCATAAAAAACATGAAAATCAACCCCCAAATCAAAAAGTGGTGCTACCGGGAGCACCATTTTTATATCCTAAGTTAAAATTACAATTTTTTTCAAGCATGGCCTTAAAAACTCGTATAGACGATCATAAAAACCTTAAAATCAACACCTAAATCAAAAAGTGATACGACCTAAAACAATTTTTTTTCTAAACATTAAAATTATAAATATTTACGACTTAACTGAAATTTTGGCCTTGACAACAAATCCTTGTGCAAATAAACAACTCAAAATTAGACCCGAAATGGTCACTTGAAAATTTATTTACAATTTTTTGTTTTTTAAATTTTACATTAAAAATAAATAAATAGAAAGGAAAAAATCTTCGCAAACATTTTTTTTTTTAAATGAAGAAAATAACACATTTAAAAAAATATATTCAACATTCAATTAAAAAAAAAAAATTAAAAAAAATGGTGAAAAAGAAACATAACTAAAAATAAATGAAAATAAATGAAAATTTTCCTAATTTTTTTTTTGTTTAATATATATATATATATATAT
>JZKD02S1672802.1:1227113-1244250 GCA_000966675.3 Picea glauca
CTTAAAAAATAAACATTTTTAATTATTTTGTTTTTCGTAGTTTTTTTAGTTTTTAATTTTTCTTTAAAAAAATTAAATTCTGGTTACATTTTTTCTAACAAAAGTGGTTGTTTTTTTTTTAGTTTTTAAAAAACCAACTCTTATTTTTTTTTTAGTTTTTTTTTTTAATTTCTTTATTTTTTTAATGTAAATTTATAAAAAGTATAAAAATAAATTTTAAGCAATGATTTAGGAGCATATTTTGAGTTGTTTATCGATGATGGTAGTTGTTGTCGAGGCCACAATTTCAATTAAGTGATAATTTTAACTCGAAAATAAAAATTGGTGCCACTGGTAGCACCACTTTTCAATTCAAGGGCCAATTTTAAGGTCTTTTTCCACATTGACATAAGTTGTCAACACAATGGGTCTGAATGGATCCAAATTTTAACCACTACAAAAAAGGGTGCCATCGGTAGAGTTCTTGCCTTTTAGAGGTCCCATTTTTTACCCTGTTTCAAAAAATGGTGCTACCGGTAGCACCATTTTTTGAAATGGGGGTAAAAAATGAAACCTCTGAAAAATGAGAACTCTGGAGAGTTTTTGTTAAGTTGGTAACAATGTTCTTCTAGTTGTTAGACTATGCAGAAGGCACCTGCTCTGATACCAATTGTTGGAAACTTGATCAATACTGAGAGGGGGGGGGTGAATCAGTAATGGTTAATTATTTAAACTTTTAATAATTTTAACTTATTAACAACAATTGATAAAAAACAATAAACTTGAATATAAAATAAATACAATAATACAAGTTACAATAAGGATTGGGAGACACCAATCTCCTTGTTCAGGGATTCAACCCTAGGAAGCATCAACTCCCTTGTTTTATGGAAGCAACCTTAGGGAGCACCAACTCCCTTGTATTAAGGCACCGACCTTAGGAAACACCAACTCCTTTGTTTAGGGCAACAACCCTAGGAAGTACGAACTCCCTTGTTTAGGGCACCAACCCTAGGAAGCACCAACTTCCCGTCTTCAAACTTTAATCAGTAAAGGAGATTAGTCCTTCCTTGCTCCACCCTTCCACCCTCGTTAGATAAGTATCTTGTGTTTCTTCCTTGGACTCTGCTATGCCTTTAGATCTCCTATGTAAAACCCACATAGACACTTTCCTTTCACCTTGTTTTTATTCTTATATACTTTCCAAAAGGTATAAGTTTGAACCATTGTGTCTTTTAGTAATGAAACATTGCATCACTTCATATAATTGATTTTCATACACAAAATTATACATTGATTTCGTACGACGATTCTGGAGTGATGGAAAAGAATTTTACAATTCTACGAGATGGGTTTTGTGCAAAACATGCCCAAATATCTGACTCATGGGAGTTTTCCCCAGAACATGTGCGAGGTGGTTGATACATGTGGTTATTTGAAAGCAACTTGCCTATATTTTCCTTTCATCGTCGGATGCCAGATCGACTTCAGTGCATTTTACATTTTCATGAATGTCTAAACTGACCTCCACATATCTCCTTTGTTGGTGAATATTTAAGCTCAACTTGTAAACATTTTAATTGATGGTGGATATTAACATCAATTCCCTCTCAGCTACTAGTCACTAAAGATTTGATTTGGTCTTCACCCTTTTTTGTATTTTCTTCCTCATTCGACCGACAAACATATTTTTGGTTGACTCAACTAGCAGAAATTTTGACTTGAGTATTTCGATTCTTGGTCCACCCAACTTGCTTCAGCCTCCACGTGACTTGTATTTCCCAATTTAAGTTTGCTTCGACTTCGACCTTTAGGTTACTTCATTCTTGGACCGACTTAACTAAGAAGAAAACTGGCTTGAGAGATTTGACTTTGGTCATCCCGACTTGCTTTGGTCGACTTGAATTTCCCCACTCAATTTTCTTTCGACTTCGACCTTCGGGGTAATTTAATTCACTTCTACTCTAACTGACTTGACTTAGAAGAAAACCAACTTGTGTAATTCAACTTTGGTCGTCCCAACTTGCTTTGGTTTCGACTTCGACTTCAACTTCGATATTTGACTTCTTCGATTTCTACTTCTTCTACTTATTCGAATTTGACCTTCAACTTCTTGGACCTCTTCGATTTCGACCCTCCGATTTCTTTGACTTCGTCCTTCGAATTTTTCAACTTCTTCAACTTTAACTTCTTGCTGAGATGTTTATGCTAGACTTCTTGACTCTATGACTATACTGATTCCCATACTAATATTATTTTACATCAATGCCAACACTATAACACCATGTCCAACATTTTTATTTGTGATTTGTATGCATCCATATTGGATTCTCCATTTACCCTTTTTATCTGGACAATTTCTTCACAGTTTCTTTTTGTGCATGGATGTTAATGACAAAATCCACCATGAACCATATTTCCATTAGGGTTATTTCATCAAACTCATACAATATAGGATGAGTGCATCAAGCTCATACAATATATTAGTCAATATGATCTTTCTACTGATATTCAAGTCAACTTCATAACATTATGTCCAATATTGACAATGCTTGACATTCATGTCATCTTCATAACATTATGTCCAATATTGGCAATGCTCAACATTCATCATATTCATAACATTATTTCCAATATTGACAATGCTTCTCAAACCAATCAATCAATGATACTTCACCTATCTATCAAGGTTGACATCAATGACAAACAAATTATCAACAAAATCCATTTTCCAATTGGGCCTCAGACTGAATGGTGTGATATTTGCAGACAATGGAGACATATCCCACCCCAGTGCCCAACACTGGAGAAATATCAGAAAACTTAACATACTCTATTCTATGAATTCAACAAATCCATGGGGCATGATGTGAACACGTGCCAGACACTTCAGTTGATGCAAGACCACACCCATGATGTCTTTCGGGTTAAGGAAGAGTATAAATTTGGTGACCTCGGAGGCACTGAGAGAGGTGGATACCAAGGAGGTCCCAGGGGTGGATATGGATGAGACCAAGGATTAGGATATGGAGGAGGTGGAGGAAGACCACCCACTTGTTTTAACTGTGGTGAGATAGGACATATATCCAGATTTTTCACCAAATCACACACTCTCTATGGGTACTACTATAGTAATGAGCATGTCACCGAGGATTGTCATGAATTGTTGAAAAAGTATGAAGAGAAGAAGGAACACAATAACATGGTTATTGTAGAGTTGTGCGGGAATCAAAATAAGGATGAGGAATTTTATATGTGGGTGATAATCCTCAGTTTGATGTGACACAATAGAAGTAGCTTTTGCACGATGCACAAAGGTCTCCAGAGGAAGAAAGAGCATGGGAAGAGCTATAATGTGCAACACAAAGGTTTCTAGAAGAGGCCTAAGTATGTGAAAAGGTGCAACGTTCCACACAAACATCGTTGCAAAAGGTCCGAGCCTGTAAAGAATTGCATCATTCCACACCAAAGTATTTAGAGGAAGCTTGTGCGTGCAAGGAAATACAATGTGTGATGCAAAGGTTGCTGGAAGAATCCTGTAGGTAATAAAAATTATGACGGTTCGAATAGAGGGAAATAGAGGAGCATGTGCACAAAGACTTGAAGTGCATGACACAAGAAGAAGCATTGCATGACATGCGTCATGAAGAGAAAGATGAAGATCGAGTTGGTAACTTATTGCATTGTTGTTTGAAGCTCTTAAGTGATCTTGATGCCATGAGAAAATTCATGTACATGTTAACAAACTACATGGGAGAATAAGGGATAGCAATAGTTGTATTAGCCCCACTACCAGAGAGGGACGTGTGCTAGGTTAGTAAACAAAACCGCATAGGAAGATAGTTCAATATGAAAACTGAACTAAGGAGCTATGAGATGGATGGATTCATGTTGGATGTAGGATCTGATGTGAACATCTTACCAAAAAAATCCTGGGAATTGATGGGTAGAAAAAAATTGGTGTGTTCCTCCATTCAACTTCGATCGATGAACCAATATAGAATCTATCCTATAGGGTGGATAGAATAGGTTGAAGTGAACATAAAAGGGGTGAAGACTAAGGAAAATTTTGAGGTGATTGAGATCGTTAATGATTCATATCCCTACACTTCCCTACTCGATGTTAATTGGGAATTCGAAAACAATGCCATTTTGAATTTGAAGAAGAGATAGATGTCATTTGAGATTGACACCTTACACATGAATGCACCATTGGATCCAAATGAAGGTGATGAATACAATGAGTCCATGAATGAGGATGCACATAGCTCCATTATTGAAAAATCTATCAAATCACCGGGCACATATAAGATTATATCAATCCTAAGGTGGATGGGGATCTAAGTTGGAGAAGTGTGAAACACTATGATAATGACTCGAAGGATTTTATGGAGAGGTGGTATAATAAGCTATATGAATTATCTACCAGGAGATGTGCAGAAATTACCAATGTGACATGTGACGACGAATTTGGACCCTATCATTTCAATGAGAGGAATCCAATGGACACCTTAATTTTCCAGATGCAACAGATTCCCTTCCTCCACCGGGTATGCACCCTTGATGCAATGTTAGTAGGTATACCCACGCAGTGGTGGGAAACACATCAGGAGTATCTCTGCAAATGGGTATCCATCGAAGACTCCATAAAGTAAAGTTTCAGGATGATGGTAGATATCTACCAATACATGTGTTCTTGTGAGAGGTGGTGGGTAGACAAGTAGTGATAGGGTGCACGAAGAATATAGCTAAAATCCCAGTGCACTATGTCGATAAGAAATTTCATCAGTCTAGTTCCTCCAACTCATATCGAGTGAAAAAAAAGGTGCACATGCCTAAGGTTGATACCAATATCGAATTGGGAGGCCAACATGTGCTCCCATATCTATCCGTGACTATTGTAGATCCTCCATGGAAAATATCGATAAGCTAGATCCGAGTGAAGAAGCATCATGACTTGCTAGGGGTTGACACGACAGATTGTGATTTGGAGAACTGATGCAGGAGTGTGTAGGGATCATAGACAATGTCCCCAAAGAATAAGTCTTTGCGCATGTGTAGAGTAGTCAACATAACATTAAAATGTTAGGTAACATACATGCCTGGGTATAATAAAGGTAGCTGCGACAAGAAGTTATGACAAACAGATTTAGTTGGTTCGGGAAAGATCAAGGCATTAAGGCACTTTTAAAGGGGGAGATTTTCCCAATTTGAAATGAGTGGAAATTTAATTACACCGATCGGAGGAAAGGATGACATAAAGGATGTAGAGAAATATCCTCACCCACTGAGGAAAATTTGACAAAAAGAATCAAAGGGGTTGCTGACCGACTGACAACAAGGATCGAGCAATAAGTCCAAACAAGTTGGGATGAGACCTATGCGACATGTGACATTGATATCACAGTACTTATGGGTGAGAAAACCATTTTGGCTCATTGACCCCCCATTTATCTTCCCTTACTTATCTTTCAAAGTTTTTTTTATTCATATCCAAACCATGGAAAGAGAATAAGAGCTTTTCCAATGCACAATAACTCTTTGATTATGCATTAGATAAGTTGTCCCGTGCTATTGAGTCTTGGAGTAGTTTCAATCTTTGTGAACAAAACTAAGGATACCGCAGTCATAAACAACTAGAATGGCTTCCTCGAGAAAATCCCATGCATGACATAAGTCCAAGGTGACGAAAGAGTGGCCAGTTCCAAAACTAGTGATGCCAGTTGGAGTAAGCTTTAAGGGGAAAAAATTGGGGAAAATTTCAGTACTTACATGTACAAAGCATAATGTTCACAACCTAAACCAATTCCTGGAACTCTAATTCAAAAAATATGTATGTTTCGTCCAACAAGAAGATGACATAGAAAAGGTAGTTACCCAGAAATGGGAAAATCCCATGCAAAAATCTAACATTCTCACATTTCTCAACTATCCCCATTTTGGTTGGGCCCCAATGATTTAGGCATGTGTTCGCTTCCTCCTTACTAGGTTGCATGGCAGTTTTTTTTTGGCTTGATCAACCATGCCCTGTAGACCATAATACAATGCACCAGGTTTTAGGTCTCCCCATACTCGATGAATATCCAACCATTACCATCAAGGAAAAATACACAACACAAGAGGAAGTATACACCCATTTTGGGACATGTAGAGGGAAGCACACGGTTGTGAACCCCGAGATTAGCAATCCACCAGTCAATTTTTCTACACAATTGATTTTCTAAAAGATATTATGAAAGTGATGGAAGGATGAATTCCCCCTTGGTGTCATCCTCACTACGAAACAATGTGCTAGAGGTGTCCAAATGGGATGGCCTCGGTATTTTCTGAATGAGTTTGTGGATGAATGTCTGGATTCCCAGGACTTGGGCAAGGAATTTCACTACAGTTGGGTAATCCTCTTGCTTGGCATGATATTATGGAAAAAACCCTTTCCACTTTTCATTGCTCCTTGATTCTTAAATCTATAGCAAATAGAGGAACCAATGTTCCAAGTTGATCAAGCAAAGGCCTTTCAGAAATGGTTTTCAGAATTGATTGTTGCCGCCAATGCAATGGTCTGCATCCCAAAATGGATCCTAAAAAGGTATACCGACTCTATTTATTTTTAATGTGATTTCCATAATGTGTTTATTTACCCTCGCCCAACCAATGACAAGGATGAGGCTAGGCTCCCATTTTGTATTACAAAAAAGGACATACTAATGGGTGTCATAGACTGGTTAACAGATCACTAGCCTCCATTTACTAAAGTGCAATCGAAGTTTGAAATAAGAACCAAGAAATCATACGAACACAAATGAGCTGTAACTGTCACTTAAGAAAAATGTTGGACAATTGGTTTGGGTAGTTTGTTGTCATTGATGTCAACCCTTGGAGAGTGATCTTGGAGATTGATGTCAACCCTTAGAGATTGATATCAACCCTTAGAGAGGTCTAGATATGTTGGTGTTGGCATGCACATGGGTAAGTCCAAGACCATGGGTTCAGGTTACTTAGTCCAACAAAACCCTACAGACACCGACCTTTTCGAAATCACCTGCAAGTAGGTGAAGTCTCACCTGAGGTATCTTTATGGGGACTGTAAGAACCAAGATTCTACAGTGGTGAGGGAAATATGGGAAACATTCTTTGTCATACCTACATGGCCCTTTCACACACTAGATCCTAGATAATATGAACTCATTACTTCATTATATATGCATATAAGTTTATATTCACACTATTTAGTGGTTAAGCATACAATTATGGCTACTACACATTAGATGATCAACAATATTAGTAGAGATACACATTCATTCATATTAAATACCATAATTGTATACCTAACCACTCAACAACATGAATATAAACTTATATGCATATATAATGAAGTAGTGAGTTTAGATTATCTAGGATCTAGTGTGCAAAAGGGTCATGTAGGTATGTCAGAGAACATTTCCCATATTCCCCCCACCACTGCAGAATATTGCTTCTTGCAGTCCCCATAAAGGTACCTTAGGTGAGACTTCACCTGCTTGTAGGTGATGTCGAAAGGGTCGACATTTTTTGGGGTTTTGTTGTTGTTTCTAGTTGTGTTTTTTAGTAGTGAGTTCGTGAGGTCTAGGGAGAAAGAGAGATTCAAAGAGTAGAGTAGCGTAAATAAAATAAATCTATGAACAATATTGCATGCCAACCCTCCATTGTAGCGTAAAGTGAAATCACTATACTCAAATATAATATATAAGACAATCTTTTGTGGACGTAGCCCAAAGGGGGATGAACCACGATAACTCTATGTATAATTGTATTGTTGGATGATTATTCTTGTCTATACCGTGTTAATTATTTTCTTTAATATGAATGAATGCTTATCTCTACTGATATTGTTGATCATCTAATGCACAATATCCATAATTGTATGCTTAACCACTAAACAAGGTGAATATAAAATTATATGCATATATAATGAAGTAATGAGTTCAAATTATCTAGGTTCTACTGTGAAAAAGGGTCCTATAGGTATTATAGACCACGTTTCCCATATTTCCCTCACCACTGTAGAATATTCTTGGTTCCCGTAGTCCCCATAAATATACCTCGGGTGAGACTTCACCTACTTGCAGGCAGGGATGATTTTAAGGATGGAAATTTATATTAAAATGTAGAAACATGGGCTGATATTACTAGTCCTTAATATGCAAAATGTAAAATGTTTGGCGATAGTTTTTTAAAAATATTCAAATTTCTAAGGATTTTATATACTTTATATAACATTTTGGCGATTTTTAAGGTAAAATAATTTTATTCTATGGAATTTGGGCGAATCGTTTTTAGAAAAAATGGAAATTGGCGAATCTTTTTTTGGGAAAAACCATGGAAAATTAGCCCATTTGCGAAATTTAGCCCCTAAAATCATCTATGCTTGCAGGTGATTTAGAAAGGGACAGTGTCTGTAGGGTTTTGTTGGACTAAGTAACTTGAACCTAGGGTCTTGTACCTACCCGCACACACACCAACAGTTGGAAAGTTGATTGACATTTGTATGATCAATATTGATGGGGAGTTAGTTGGGTACATTTTATGTAGTCTACATGTATCCCAAAATGTGTGGTTATGGGACCTAGAGTTCATTAAGGAATATAGACATGAAGGACAATGAAATTGTAGGTAATACTATCATAGATGGATAATACACATCATGTCGTTTCTGGTGATATGTGGAATGACATGGTTCCTCACGGTTAGGGAGATATGACCTTGTAAAGTTGGAATCCCCCAAGAGTGGTCAAAAAGCCCCTAGTTGGTTACAAGTCTTGGTGAAAGGGTAAAGTGGTTGTAATAAGAAATCCCTAAAATAAGGAAAGAGGCTACGTAGCACAAGTATAAATAAACCTCAAGAGTCTCTCATTTGGACACACACACTTACATTGAATATCTATTTTATGAATGTTATGGTATATCTTTTGGAAAATCTATTAGTGAATCTGAGGTTGAATTTGGTGGCATTTTTTGAGGCAACGAAGGAGTCTAAAGGAGAGAAAGTTTCAGAGTTGCAGAAAACTAAAAACCCTAGTTTTCTGAGGTTATACACTAGCTACATAAGGGTATGGCACATACATATGAAGATTTAGGAGTACATGTCGCGTACATCCGCAGGCTGCAGGAGGATAGGTCGCAGATCTGAGGAAAATCTTTGAAGAAGAATGGTTGGTTGAGTTACAACAAGGTTTGATGGTACATCACAATTGCTACAGGATCTGAGATGGTATGATTCAGGTTGTCATTAGTAAATGTATGTCTTTTATGTATTTGTTTGAGGCTTGTATCTTGGATAGTATGTCACATGCTTAAGGCATGTCTTGGAGGCCCTTGATGGAACATGATTGCATATGGTTAAGGTGATATTTTTACATGCTTGAGACTTAATCTTGGCATTTGGTATATGGTTGTTATGGTTCATTGGTAGAGGCACATCTTTGTGATATTGAAATATACTTGAGTGTCATATTATTGTACATGGTATTATTGCGAGTGATATGGTATATTGTTGAGACACATTTCATGGTATATGGTATGTGGTATGGTACAGGTGTTGATGTGCATGGTTTATGTGCATTATTGGCACATTGTATGACACATGATATGGTATATGATTGGTACATGGTATGGTGTTGATGTACTTGTGTGGTATATGGTTGATACATGGTATGGCACATGTGTTGATGTGAATTGTTGATGTGCATGGTTGAAGCACTTGTTGGCACAGGGGCAGAACTAGGGTTCAAGGCTACAACGCACCAACAAAACCCTAACTACCGACCCTTTCAGCAACACTTGTGAAGTAGATGAAGTCTCACCCAAGGTAGAGGCAGGGGTGGTTGCATGAATCAGGTGTCTGCAACCTTAGCTGGGACACATATATGTGATTCTAGTATTTAATAGAGCACTCAACAATAAACCTTAATCAATATTTAACCAATAGCTACTTTGCAGAGAAAACAAAGCATCACAACATTCACCCAGATCTAATGTATTTAAGCACTTAGCATAAGTAAATGGATCAGATCTAGCATATTCAAGCACTAAGCAAGTTCACATAGGTCAGATCTAACATCTAGGGTAATCATAAGCACAAAGCATAAACATATATATCTATTCATATCAAAGCACTTAGTAAGTAAAGAAAGACATAAACACATAAGAACATCACACAGAGCAGAATAACATAGTATTTATGTGGTTCACCCCCTCACTGGGGCTATGTCCACCAACTCTTCTTCTTTATTAGCTTCAATCAGTCATCTACATGCACATAGCCACAAAAACCCTACTCCGCATAGGACAAGATATCTACGCACACCTCGCCAGATCCTCCTTCCCCAAGCTAGGTCTAGCACAAAGCCTTTCACAGTCTGTTACAACCACTTGCACTTAGCTCTACAAGTTTCCCACAATATGCACAAAGCATCTACAAACCAGACTTGCACTTAACACTTATCTATCGACCTCTTTTAACTATGTCACCTAGATACTTATTTATACTTTACAAAATAGGCCTAATCATGGGTAAACCTATGGGCCGACATTCCCATACCCTTTACATAATCCCATAACCCAAAAAGGACCCAAAAAGGGGCCGAGATCTCGCGATATTTGCTTCGTCTTGTGCTCCATCTTCGACAGGTTTTCGAAGTCCCAAAATAGGTAAAACTTGACCAAGGATCTCCTAAAACTTGGTCAAGGGCCAACATGACCCCAACACTCACCTGCGACTCCTCCCAAGTTACTCTGGTCTGACTAGTTCTGCTTCGAACACCTCGAGCTTGGCTCGAGCTGCTTCGACTTGCTACTGTGCTACGACCTCCTGTTCAAGTACTATGTATTGTGTGGTATATGGTTGATACATGGTATGGCACATGTGTTGATGTACATTGTTGATGTGCATGGTTGATGCACTATTTGGCACAATTGTGGTGCATGGTTGATGCACGATTTGGTACAGGTGTTGGTGTATGGTTGATGCACTTGGTCTGGCATATGGTTGATTCTTGGTATGGTACAACTTGATGGTTTGGTACATACTTTGGTACATGGTTGAGACACATATCTTGTGATGGTATTTTGGTGATATTGGTACATGCTTGGTAGAGGCATGTGTTGGTGATGTTGGACATCTAGTTGATAGGTGTCCTTGATGTATGATCCATGTGAGAGGATATGGTTGAGTTTCAATGACAATGACATGATGGATAGGTTGACAATGACAGGTTGGATACAATGAAAATTTGATGTATCAGTGGCAAAGACAATGACAATGATTTTGGTAGTGAAAATTGGTCTACACTTACACTTTAGGGCGGCATGAGAAGGCAAGGAAAGGGGATTGAATCCTCCTTCCGGTTGGTGCCAGATAATCAAGGAGTTGGAGCTTCCTTCAGTTTGGATACTGAGAACTATATGGTTTTAGCCACCTTCCGGTTGGATCCGGAGAACCCAGGGGATTGTAGCCTCCTTCTGGTTGGAGCCAAAGAATTCAGGGAGTTGTAGCTTCCTTCATGTTGGAGCCTGTAAATAGGGGGTTGTATCCTCCTTCTAGTTGCAACTGGAGAATTGGGAATTTGGTTATTCCTATGAATGAATTCTTGATATATATAAGAAATGATTCCATGGTTTTCTCCATTTGGGTTTCCACTTAAATACTGGTGTACTGTGTTCTTGATGTGATGTGATGCTACTTATGATTACATGATTATGATATATATATTGAATGCAATCATAGATGATACATTGATGATAAACTATTGAACATTGTTGATAAAGTGAAATGATATATATTGTGGTTAAAAGTGGTATAAAGTGCTCATACTGATTCCTCCCCCCCCCTCCTCTGAGTATTCCAAAAATTGGCATCAGAGTAGGTTCCTTAAGGAAAAATTTGAAGTACAATATGAATGGAGTACCAATGTTCAATGGTTAGAATGGTCTGGACTATGAGTCTTGGAGCAAAAGGACGAAAACATTTTTGCAGGAACATGGATAGGATATTTTGTATTCAGTTGTTACAAGATATAATGGTTCAAATAAATCAAAGAATGCAACTAAGAAGGAACTAAAGAAGAATAAAAAAATAACATTGGATTTCATCATGGAAGGATTACCTAATTCAGTAAAGGACAAAGTGGGAAAATGTTCATCAGCTAAAGAACTCTGGGATAAGCTACATAATATCTATTCTTCTCCCATCATAGATTCATAGATTGATAAAGAATATACATGTACAAAAAAAGAGGTAAGATGCTCATCATGTCAGTTAGATTCGGAAGAAGAAGAGTTCATAATCAACAAAAGTAAGTTCTTTTGATTTAATTGTGAAGAGTGCGAACATCTTGAAATTGAATGCCCTTATTTGAAGATTGAAAGTGATGAGAAAGAAAATCCATATGACATAGAATATCACCCTGATATTGAGAACAAAAAGAATCATGAAGTAGAATTCAGTCAACGAGAAAGAGAAATTGAAGATTAAATAATCACATTGAAGATCCAAATTGAAGAAGCAAAGTGAATAGAATAAATTATGAGGAATTAGATGTTGAAGAAAGAATAATATCAAAATGCCAACTCCAAATAAGTCGAGAAAACAATCATGATGTTAAAGGGTCAACTAGAAGAATCCAAAAGGACTAAAGAAAATCTCGAGGATCAAAATAAATTCTTGGAAAGAAGAATAGCAACATAGAAGGAAGAAGTAGAAAAGAGAGAGAAAATATTGACAGATCATCTTAAGGAAAGAACTGGCGACTTAAATCATCTTGAAGCAAAATTTGGGCAAGAAGAGAGAAGACTTGAAAAGGAAATCATCTCTTTGAAGATCCAACTTGAAGAAGCAAAGAGGATGGAAGAAGTCATGAAGAGTCAGATGATGAAGAGAGAAGAAGAGGTTGAGAAGCTTGGAGAAGAAGTTGTCACATTGAGAGTTAAAATCATCAATCTCAGCAAGAACGTTGAAGAGACATAAACATCCACCTCATCAATAGAGAATGTTGAAGAGAATCCCTCCAGGTCACTAGAAAATAATAATGAAGAAAAGAATAAGAGTTATGCATAAGTACTCAAAGGAAGGAATCATGGTCAACAAGAATCAAAGAAGAATGAGTATAATAGAGATACATATTCAACATGACCTACCACATTTAGGCAACAAATAAGCTTCAAACATGATGAAGAGATACAAATAAGAGAAGATCATGATAAACCAAAGCAGGAATTCAGAAGGACTACACAACAAAGAAGATCATTCAATCCTAGGTATGTAAATTTATTTTATGGTCATTGTTTTTATTGTACTAACTTTGTACATAAGGTTGCAAATTGTAGGGATTATGAAAGAAATGTTCAAACAAGAAAATATTATTTGGCCCCACATGACATTGAATGTTACAAGTGCCATAACTATGGACACATAGCTCACAATTTTAGAAGCATGATGGATACTTCTTTGAGAAAGAACATTGATATCAGATATAAGAAAGCATGGAAAAGAAAATAAGAAGAACAAGTGAATAAATACCAGGTCCTAGAGATAGCAAGATTGGAAATAGTACGAGATGAAGACACATATACAAGGAAGAAGGAATATGTCAGATACAAGAAGGTTTGGAGAAGAAATGAAAAACCTAAAGAAAAAGTGAATAAAGAACATGTCCCAAAGATCATAGGATGTGCAATAGTGCGGGAAATAAAAGGAGAGTAGGTAAATGAAGAACATGTTCAAGAGATTGTACTTTCATGAATTGTAGTGCGATATCACTCCACATACAGAAAGGAAGAAGTCAAAGTTTAGAGAGATGATGAGTTTATAGAGGAAGAGGAAGATTAATCCACATCAGAGAAGGTGTTTTTCTGAGCCATCTGGCTTGGAGACTCCCAAATAAATATGTATGTTGAATAGGGGGATTTCATACTATAGATTAGAGAACCATCCTTCGAGCAGTGGTTGCAGAGACAGATTTGAAGAAATCAGATAACGGAAGTACAAAGTAATAGATTGATCAGTTGAGAAGTAGTGTTCCCACACAAGTATTAGTTGGAAAACATACATTTATTATTCTATTGCATGTATGTATTCATGCAAGGATATATTCAATATAGATTGTTCTAGACATGTAGGGTTTGATGTGCAGATAGATCAAATTAATGGACATATTTGATTCCGTTATGAACATGTGATGATCAGTTGTATCTTATTCAAGAGAAGTCTTAATAATGGTACAATGACATATGGGTCAACATTGTGGACAATTGAGTATCAAGGTTATGAATAGTTCATGACATATGGACATAGATGGATTTGTGAGATGCTTAGAAGGTATAGGAAACATAGCTTAGATGCATAGAAACATATTTACAATTGGAATTAGTGGAATCATTTGGTCATAGAAAGGAAAGTAGTGAAAGGTACAATAGAACAAGGAAAGAGAAACTGTCAACATAAGCTATATCATCAGAAAGACATTATTAAACAGTATGGTCAAGTGAACATGACAAGTAAATGAAGAAATAAATTTTTGAATGATTTATATATATGTCAGTGAAATTCAAGAGGAAGCACCAATGGATAACAAACAACACAGGAAGAGAAGGAAACATATACAGGTATCCCTACATTGATATAAATATTACAAAATATTCAAGGGAAGAAAAATCATCAGAGAGAGAAATCTAGAAAGGAATATTAGTAGGATACAAACAAGGAGACATACCCACGGGGGAGCTATTATTTTTACCATGATTGGTTATAACAAGTACATTATTAGGAGGAGACATATCGACAGGGGGAGTTAACCTTTGGTCAAAGATGAAGAGAAAGAACTGAGGCATAAAGATAGGGGGATCAACCCCAATATGAGATACCCTTTTCCATTGATGTCAAAGGGGGAGGGATAGAAACATTGACGAGGAGCGATGATCATAGGGGGAACATGAGCATGAGTGTTGTCATGTACAAGTGTTTCCATCAATGCCAAAGAGGGAGATTGTTGGAAAGTTGATTTGGATAGTTGGTTGTCATTGATGTCAACCCTTGGAGAGTGATCTTGGAGATTGATGTAAACCCTTAGAAATTGATGTAAACCCTTGGAGAGGTCCAAATATGTTGGAAAATTGATTGACATTTGTATGATCAATATTGATGGTGAGTTAGTTGGGTACATTCGATGTAGTCTACATGTATCCCTAGAGGTAAGACTATCATAGATGGATAATACATGTCGTTCTGTTTCCAGTGATATGTGGAACACCACGTGGTTCCTCATGGTTAGGGAGATATTTCCTTGTAAAATTGGAAGCCCCCAAGAGTGGCCAAGAAGCCCCTAGTTGGATACAAGTCCTGGTGAAAGGGTAAAGTGGTTGTAACAAGAAACCCCTAAAATAATGAAAGAGGTTACCTAGAAAAAGTATACATACACCTCAAGAGTCTTTCATTTGGACACACACACTTACATTGAATATCTATATTATGAATGTTATGGTATATATTTTGGAAAATATATTAGTGAATCCGAGGTTGAATCTAGCAACATATTCTGAAGAAGTGAAGGAGTGTGAAGGAGAGAAAGTTTCAGAGTTGCAGAAAACTAAAAACCCTAGTTTTCTGAGGTTATACGAGGGCTGCATAAAGACATGTCACATACATATGCGAGCTGCAGGAGGAAAGTTCACGTACATCCACAGGTTGTAGGAGGACAAGTCGTGAATCTGATGCAAATATTTGAATAAGAATGGTTAGTGTAGTTGCAACAAGGTTTGATGGTACATCACAGTTGCTACAGGATCTGCGATGGTATGCTTCAGGTTTTCATGAGTAATGGTATGTATTTTATGTATTTGTTTGAGGCTTGTATATTGGATGGTATGAGACATGATTAAGGCATGTATTGGAGACCCTTGATGGTACATGATTGCATATGGTTAAGGTGATATTGTTACATGATTGAGACATAATCTTGGTACTTGGTATATGGTTGTTATGGTTCATTGTTAGAGGCACATATTTGTGATATTGGCATATACTTGAGGCTCATATTATGGTACAGGGTATGATTGAGAGTGATATGGTGTATGGTTGAGATACATTTCATGGTATATGGTATGATACATGTGTTGATGTACATGGTTGATGTGCATGATTGGCACATTGTATGACACATGATATGGTATATGATTGGTACATGGTATGGTGTTGATGTACTTGGTGTGGTACACGGTATGGTGTTGATGTACTTGGTGTGGTACATGGTTGATACATGGTATGGTACAAGTGTTGAAGTACATTGTTGATGTTCTTGGTTGATGCACTGTTTGACACAGTTGTGGTGCATGGTTGATGCACGGTTTGGTACAGGTGTTGGTGCATGGTTGATGCACTTGGTGTGGTACACGATTGATTCTTAGTATGATATAGGTTGATGGTTTGGTACATGCTTTGGTACATGGTTGAGACACATATCTTGTGATGGTATGTTGGTGATATTGGTACATGATTGGTAGAGGCATGTGTTGGTGATGTTGGAAATCTAGTTGAGAGGTGTCCTTGATATACAATCCATGTGAGAGGATATGGTTGAGTATCGGTGATAGTGACATATTGGACAAGTTGACAGTGACATGTTGGATACAATGACAGGTTGACAAGTTACAGGTTGATGTGACAGTGGTAGTGATTGTGGTAATGACAATTGGTCTACACTTATACTTCATCGTGGTAGGACGAGGAAAGGAAAGGGAGCTATAGCCTCCTTCTGGCTGGTGCCAGAGAATAAAGGAGCTGGAGCTTCCTTTAGGTTGGAGTCTGAGAACTAGTTGGTTGTATCCACCTTCTGATTGGAGCTAGAGAATCTAGGGGGTTGTAGCCTCCTTCTGGTTGGAGCCAAAGAATTTAGGGAGTTGTAGCTTCCTTCAAGTTGGATCTTGTAAAAAGGGGGTTGTAGCCTCTTTCCAGTTGCAGCTGGAGAATTGGGAAGTTGGTGCTTAATATGAATGAATTCTTGATATATATAAGAAATCATTCCGTGGTTTCTCCCATTTGGGTTTCCACATAAATATTTGTGTATTGTGTTCTTGATGTGATGTGATGCTGCTTATGATTACATGCTTATGATATATATATATATATATA
>JZKD02S1672802.1:1244383-1319253 GCA_000966675.3 Picea glauca
TTAGTATTCCAACAACAAAGACATGGCTTCTAGATCCCAGATGCACCAAACCCTTGTTTCCACTAAGCAAGGACACATAATTCATAAGAGAACATGTAGAGTTCTCAAGAGTCGAAAGAATATGAGGAAATGGTTCAAAAATGGAAACGATACAATTAGACATAGGGCATGCTTCCTATTAATCTAGACCCCAAAATGGAGGAAGAATGTACGCCATTACTGATTGCCTCTCATATTGAAGAAAAGGTCCCATAGCATTCCACATGATTGAACATCTGCCTAGGTCAAGGTCTGGGGAAGTTTCACCAAACTAACCCCACTAAGAGGTAAAAAGATGATACTCTGACACTGCAAACAAGAAAACAAGTGACCAACATTTTCAGGTTGGTGAAAGAACTTCACACACAACTATCAAGACAAAAAATTTTCCCTTTGTCAACAATTTACCCTCCCCTTATGGTGCAGACCCCCTACCTCAATCGGGCCTGTTGACCTCCCGGTCTAAGGATCTCTTATATCACCGAGCCGAAATGGCTCTTCCGTTCCACCCCTAGGACCTCAAATTGACCAAACCACAGGTCCTTAAGAAAAACTCCACCTGTACAAGTTAGCACTATGCACGATATCTTCTCCCACATGACCACGGTGCTACAACCATGTGCCACCTCAACGTCACTTCTCACTTCGTGATTCAGGAATATTGGCGTGATACAACTCTGCCACTCCCACCTCCGAAACCTTGAAACCCGAAAAGGCCCTAGAAAGCGATAACCCTTTGTTCTATGTGCTCGATGTGACCTTCCTCTAGGAACTGGGTCCCAACTCCTGATTGTTTCGGGATTTCGTGATTCGGAGAATCAACAAACAATTCCTCCTTCCCTTCCAAGATCCCTGATTTCCGAAGATCTGATGACCCCAGATTTACAGTCCATATCGTAGTTAGATCGATGAACCCTATCTCTCCTAAGATTTTAAACGTTAGATGAATCTCTTCCTTATCCTCCTCGCATCTTTATTTGATCCGACGACTCACAGAAATTTGATACTTCACCCTCAAAGTTTTCCACCGTCCATTCAGATCTCAATGAATCTTGCCCAAGTAGCTCGGCACCGACTCTCTAAACTTGATTTCCCCGGATGACTGCAACTTTCGTCCTCCCTTTGAAGTTTTCAAACAACACTATCCTTCCTGAGCTTGTTCCTCCTGAAAACTTATGGATTCTAAAGAATCCTGCACGTCTTCACAATAACCTCCAGTTATCCAATGATTCCTGCTTTGTGCACTCCTTGCAACAGAGGTTCTCCAACCACTCCATTGAGTTGAAGAAATATAGCACTCTCCTTAGCCTGTGCACCCCTTTCACGACTCTGTGCCACACTCACACTTCTGCTGGTATAAGTTAACGCTATCCCTCCTGATATTTCTGAGATAAAACTCAGAATCTTGCCAACGCACTCCTTGCGGACTCTCACTGCACTCCTTGCAGGATTTCTCAGGAAGAGAAACAATTGAAACTTATACTTCTCCTCTCACAGACTTCATACATTTTCCATGAAGTCACGAGAATACACATAGCATTGAAACAAATGCATAATAGAGAATATAAGCAAACTGTAACATACCATTCAAAATATAAATACAACAACCATGAAACAACATGAAATTTGGATCAAAGCATTCTTATATTAATCCAGTGCTTATGTATATGGCTCAATAGAAACAACTATTCTTCATACAACTTCTAATTCTCTACTCCTCTCTGATCTCTAAATATTCTACCGCATTTTCCAATATTATCTCAAAATTAAAAACGAGAGGGTCTTCTTGAGTTTTTCTCTCTCTCTTCTCTAAGCTATCTTATCAGAATTAAAAGATATCTACTAAACATTCATTACAATAAATGCCTCCTTATCCGACAGATGAGAAAAATGCTCATGATCTGTATTACAATCTCCCAAAACATAAATGCAGGCATATCTTTCCAGATATTTCATAAATGTGTCCCTATTTGAATTTCAAACATTTTGAAAATGTGCTTTGGCCTATATGGTTGTCCTCCACTCGCGTGTGCGTACGATGCTCCTGCATTATACTCCCTTGACTGAAAAAAAATTCATGGGCTCCTATCCATGAGCTCCTGCACTATCTGTCCATGTTTCTGGATGTCTGCTTCACTTTCCCAACTGACATATTCAATCGAGTGTCCCTTCCATTTCACCAAGTATTCAAAATATGTTTTTCTTCGGGTCTTTTTACCAACTCTCTGATCAACGATCTTTTCCATCCGCAGATTTTCAGCTACAGGCATATGTTTGACCCATTGAACTTCCTTCTGATCCTATGATCTCTCTATTCCATCTGCTTTGTAAGGATACAGATCTACTATGTTGAATATGGGCGAGATGCCCACATCATTTGGAAATTCTATCTCATAAGCATTTGCCTCAAATTTTCTCAATATTTTACATGGTCCAATTTTCTTCATCTTCAGCTTATTATATGTTCCCCTTGGGAATATTTATTTTCTTAGATGCACCATAACCAAATCACCTACTTCAAATTGAAGCTCTCTTCTGTGTTGATCTTCTCTGCGCTTATATTCTTGGCTAGAGTTATACAACCGCTCTCTAATTTTACTGTGGAGCTCTTGCATTCCTGCTGCAAAATCTTTCGTGCTAGCACTCCAGAATTCATTCTACTCTAAGTCTTCCAACTCAGAGACTCCTCTTGGTTGCATTCCATACACTATATGAAATGGGCTCTGTCCCGTACTCCTATTGGGTAAGTCATTATATGAAAATGCTTCCCGTGGAAGAACTTGATCCCATTGGCTATGGTGTTCAACCACTAAACTCCTCAATAAGTCCCCCAAACTCCTATTTACTACCTCAATCTGTCCATCCATCTGAGAATGATATGCTGAGCTAAAAGATAAATTCATCTCTAACTTCTTCCATAGGGCCCTCCATAAATGACCAACAAATTTGGTATCTCGATCTGAAACAATACTCTTGGGTAAGCCACGAAGTCTAACAAATTCTTTGAAAAACAAATTTGCAATGTGAGTTGCATCACTGGTTTTCTGACATGGTATGAAATGTGCCATTTTAGAAAATCTATCGACTACCACAAATATGGAATCACAACCCCTCTGTGTCCTCAGTAGTCCCAACACAAAATCCATGCTTATCGCATCTGATGGTCTCTCTGGTATTGACAATGGTTGATACAACCCTGTATTCTGTCTTTTCCCCTTTGCATGCTGGAAAATCCTGCACCTGTTCATGAATCTCTTGACATCCATTCTCATTCCTAGCCAATAATATGAGCCATTTAGGTGTGCGAAGGTCTTATCATGGCCGAAGTGTCCAGCCAATCCCCCACTATGTTTTTCCTTCAAGAGGTTTTCTCTCATAGAGAATTACGGTATGCACAACTGATTTCCTCTAAATAACAGTCCATCCTAAATCCAATATTCAGTCCATTGACTTCTATCTCTGAGGAATGGATTCTCACATGCTTCATAAGTGTCCTTGAAATCTGCATCATCTTTGTACATCTCCTTGAGATTGTCAAAACCTAAAGTTTTCACTCTAAACTCCTGCAGAATCAAACATTTCCTGCTCAATGCATCAACAACCTTGTTAGCAGTTCTAGAAATGTGCTTTATAACAAAAGTAAAGTTCTGCATAAATTCAACCCATTTTGCATGTTTCTGGTTCAATTTCTCCTGTTTGGTTATAAACTGTAGGGCATGATTTTCACTATACAAAACGAACTCCTTCAAAACCGAGTAGTGCCTCCACTTCTTCAACACCTACATGATTGCATAAAACTCTTTATCATACGTGGAATATTTCATCTTGGTCTCGTTCAACTTCTCACTGAAGTATGCAACTGGTCTATTGTCCTAACTCAAGACCGTTCCAATCACAAATCCACTTGCGTCACATCTCACTTAAAATGTTTTGCTGAAGTCTGGTGGAACCAGAACTGGTTGTTTGGTTATCTTATCTTTCAACAACTTGAAACTTTTCTCTGCTTCTTCTGTCCAATGAAAATATTTGTGTCTTTTCTTGACTGTGTCCATCATTGGTGCACATATCCCACTGAAATTCCTAATGAACTTCCTGTAAAAACTGGCTAATCCATGGAAGCTTTTGACTTCAAAGATACTCCTTGGCGATGGCCAATCTTTGATTACTCTTACCTTCTCCGGATCCATCTTTAACTCATTCACAGAGATCACAAAACATAAGTAAATAAGTTTCATCTTCATGAAAGACGACTTTTTCAGATTTATCAACAATTTATCTTGTTGTAACCTCCTCATTACTTCAGTTAATTGCTTCAAATGTTTTCCTTCAGTCTTACTGAAGATCAGTATATCATCAAGATACACGATTACAAAATTTCCAATGAAATCTTTCAAGACTTCGTTCATTAATCTCATAAAAGTACTGGGTGCATTCGTCAAGCCAAATGACATGACAAACCATTCATATAGTCCTTCATTCGTCTTGAATGTTGTCTTCCATTCATCACCTTCCCTCATTCTAATCTGGTGATATCCACTTTTCAAATCAATTTTTGATAAAAACTTTGCTCCACTCAAGAAATCCATCAAGTCATCCATCCCAGGTAAAGGAAATCTATACATGATGGTGATTTTGTTTATAGCCCTCAAGTTTGTACACATTCTCCAGCCACCATATTTCTTTGGAATTAACATTGTAGGTACAACGCATGGAATCAAGCTCTCTCTAACCAACCCTTTATCCATCAAATCCTAAACTTTCTTCTTGACCTCTTCATTCTCCTGCGGTGTTAATCGGTACACTACTTTGTTTGGTAAAATCGATCTAGGTATAAGGTCAATGTGATGAATTATGCTCCTGATGGGCGACAATGAACAAGGTAATTTGTCCACTACTATATCAACGAAATTCTCTAGCAGTTCCTGAATTCCCTCAGGTAGGTCATCCATTGAAGTACTGGTCAAGATGACTCTAGGTTTCCTAACCAAAACAAACTGCATTTCTTCATCTTTCTTGACTTCATCAAGAAGTTCCTTCCCACTCATGAGAAGTATAGTATTGCTCGCCTCTGCTTTTACCTCGTCTTTAATTGGCAACAACATAAGTGAACTACCATTCTTCTCCAAGGTGTAAGTGTTCTTCCTCCCATCATGAATAAAATTTTTGTCATATTTCCAAAGCCTCCCCAACAAAATATGATAGACGTCCATGGGAATAAAATCACATAAAATTTCATCCTTATATCCTCCTATCTTAAACTCAACTAAACATTGTTTAGTGATAGTTACTTGGTGCCCTTTTTGTAACCACGAAACTTTATATGGGCTTGGATGTGCAACTTTTTCCAATTCTAGCTTCTCCACTATCTCTGTGGATACTAGATTATCTGTGCTTCCACTATCAACTATTACCTTTCATACCCTGTCCTTGGTATTGCAAGCAGTCCTAAATAAATTGTTCCTCTGGACTAGATTTTCTATCTCTTTCTCTAGTTTTAAGAGACTCTTCCTCATCATCAAGCATCTTCCGCCTTCTGCATCTTCCACCTCAACATTTCACCCTTGTGCTTCTGAAATGTGAGCTTTGCCTCCATTTCTTTTTCTATCTGGGCATTCCCAAGATTTGTGTCTGATCTTTCCATAAACAAAACACTTTACTTCACCTCCTCGGCCTCTTCCTCTTCCTCTTTCTCGTGGAAAAGTGTTTCTATCAGCGTATTACCATTCGTGTGAACTTCCTCCCCTTTCTAAATGAGTATGGGTTTTCTTTCCTTCCTCTTTGGGCTTCTGTACTCTATCCCGGGAAATTTCTTTGCCTCTTCTCTAACTTCTACCTCTACCTCTTTTCCCTTGCTTTCGGGCTAATTTTTCTTCAGCCTTCAGAGTGATCTGATAAGCATCTTCTACATTCCTGATTGTTACCATGCTCATCTCATCTTGAATGTCATATCTCAGACCATTCATATATTTGGTGACCTTCTCATCATCACTCTCATGGTGACCTGCTCTAATGTTTATCCTGTAGAAATCTTCAGTGTATTCCTTCACTGTCATCCCCTTCTGTCTCAAATTTTGCATTCTTTGAAACAGACTGATTTGGTAATCTCTGGGTATAAATTTGGCCTTCATCTTGGCGACTATCCTGTCCCATATTTTGATTCTTTATTTTCCTTTGCAATGACTGTCTGCCTACAGTTCATCCCACCACAGTGCTGCATGCCCTTTAAGTCTAGTGAAAACATGTTTCACCTTCCTATCTTCCTCGACATCCTCATAGTCGAAGTATTTGTCCAGAGCTCTAAACCAATCTAGCAGCTCCTCAACATATGAGTTTCCTTCGTACATTGGAATATCCATTTTTGCTCTGGCCCCTATTCTTGCAACAACTCTGAATAGACGTTCTTCTGCAACATCTTCGAATACAACTTCTCCTTCAGCTCCAACCTCATTTTCACTTTCGACTTCACTGACATCTCCAACATAAACTGTCTGTCTTTGTGATGTCTCCATAGCATCTAGTCGAGCACAAAGTTCTCTCATTTCCCTTTCCACAACTGGATCGAGCATTGGTCTATCTTGACGTCTCCTGGGTAGCATGGTTTAAATCTATGCCACGCGGAATTTAAATCACAACTTTCCTTCTGTCTCCTCTCACCTACAGAAACAAATATTGTAGGCTTTGATACCACTTGGTGCAGACCCCCTACCTCAACCGGGCCTGCTAACCTCCCAGTCTAAGGATCTCTTGTATCACCGAGCCAAAATGACTCTTTCGGTCCACCGCTAGGACCTCAAATCAACCAAACCACAAGTCCTTAAGAAAAACTCCTCATGAACGAGCTAGAACTAGGTGCAAACTCTTCTCCCACACGACCACGGTGCTATGAACACGTGCCACCTCAACGTCACTTTGCACTTCGCGATTCGAGAATATTGGCATGATACAACTTCGCCACTCTAACCTCCAGAACCCCGAAACCCGAAAAGGTCCTAGAAAGCACTAACCCTCTATTCTATGTGCTCGATGTGAAATTCCTCTAGGAACTGGGTCCCAGCTCTCGATTGTTTCGGGATTTCATGATTAGGAGAATCAACGAACAGTTCCTCCTTCCCTTCCAAGATCCCCGATTTTCTAAGTTTCGATGACCCCAGATCTATGGTCCAGATCTGATTTAGATCGACGACCCCTATCTCTCCTGAGATTTTAAATGCTAGATTAATCTCCGCCTTATCCTCCTTGAAACTCTATTCGATTCGATGACTCATAGAAATTCGATACTTCACCCTCAAAGTTTTTCACCATCCATTCAGATCTCAATGAATCTTGCCCAAGTAGCTCGACACCGAATCTCTGAACTTGATTTCCTAGAGTGACTGCATCTTTCGTCCTCCCTTTGAAGTTTTCAAAGAACACTATCCTTCCTGAGCTTTTTCCTCCTGAAAACTTTTGGATTCTAAGGAATTTTGCGTGCACACCTTGCATGTCTTCACAATAACCTCCAGTTATCCAATGATTCCTGCTTTGTGCACTCCTTGCAACAGAGGTTCTCCAACCACTCTGTTGAGTTGAAGAAATATATCACTCTCCTAAGCCTGTGCACCCCTTGCACGACTCTGTGCCACACTCACACTTCTGCTGGTATAAGTTAACGCTATCCCTCTTGAGATTTCTGAGATAAAACTTAGAATCTTGTCAACGCACTCCTTTGGACTCTCACTGCACTCCTTGTAGGATTTCTCAAGAAGAGAAACAATTGAAAATTATACTTCTCCTCTCACAGAATTCATACATTCGCCATGAAGTCACAAGCATACACATAACATTGAAACAAATTCATAACAAAGAATATAAGCAAACTGTTAAATACCATTCAAAAGATAAATACAACAGCCATGACACAACATGAAATTTGGATCAAAGAATTCTTATATTAATCCAGTGCTTCTGTACATGGATCAATAGCAACAACTATTCTTCATACAACTTCTAATTCTCTACTCCTCTCTGCTCTTTAAATCTTCTACCGCATTTTACAATACTATCTCAAAATTAAAAACGAGAGGGTCTTCTTGAGTTTTTCCCTCTCTTCTCTAAGATAAGTTAACAAAATTAAAAGATATCTACTAAACATTCATTACAATAAATGCCTCCTTATCTGGCAGATGAGAGAAATATTCATGATCTGTATTACAATCTCCCAAAACATAAATGCAGGCGTATCTTTTCAGATATTGCATAAATATGTCCCTATTTGAATTTCAAACATTTTCAAAATGTGCGCTGGCCTATATGGTTGTCCTCCACTCGCGTGTGCGTATGATGCTCCTGCATCACCTTGCTACTTGGTTATCCTGTTCAAGATCCCTAGTTTGAAGAAGCTCCAAGCATGATCCATAAAAGGGTGCTATAGATAAGCCCACTAGCTGTAGTCCAGGATGAATTGTCCAAGGGAAACCTTGATCTTTTATAGGTACCTACCACCAACATGTAAAGTTTTGTCACCACCATTATTAATGAAATCGAGGAGAGGAACCAAAATATCACTCTACTGCATGCAAAACTGTGCCAACAAATTGACTAAGAAGTCACAACTCATGTTGATACCAAGTCACAACTACAAAAATAAGTGCTCGCATGAGAGAGGTAGAGGCTACGTGACAATACCTTCAAACATTCCATCTTGCTGAAGTCACTATGCACGTGGACACCAAATCACAACACGAGGCTACCCTGTCCAGTCGCACTGAAATCCTCAATGCTGTCGATGAAGCATATGCTCCGGTTCTGTTGATGGGTTCAAATGGATTGTCAAGCAAGTAAGGGAGAAGACCTAATGGTAGGTCCCAATTAGAACTACTCTTGTTTGGTGTAACGTTTTCTACTAGTATGTGGGCCTAGTTGCCACTAAGAACTAAAAGAAGAAAAAGGGGTAAAGGAAATGAATTGTCCCACAAAGAGTTCTAATTAATTCTAAATCTAATATAAACTGAAAGAAAACTAGTCTAAGCTAACTAATTCTAACCTATCCCGTGGGATAAAAAAAAAGATGAGTATGGTGAAAGATAATACCACTAGAACCATAAATAGTTTATGTATGCCAATGATAGGTGATAATAATAATGCTACATAAACATCAACAATTAGTTGTAAAATGCATTCATAACATCATTTCCATACTCATAAGGAAATATATGACAACATGAGCATATAGAATAGAGTGAATAAATAGTTCATACAACATAATTCCATGCTACTCAGGTAGAAATAAATGCACAAAGAATAGTCTCATATACATCTAACAAAATCACAAGTTCTTATAATGTCTCTTGATCTTCATTCATTTAGATGTAATAGTACCAAATTTCATTTACTAAGGGAAACATTCCCCTATTACATTCAATGAGCTCTCTTTTATAAGACAAGAGAGTCTCTTCAACTCTAGTGGTTGTTCATTTCATTATTTTCCATTTCAAATTTATTTTACATTTTCAAAAATGAATATGCGGAAGTTACAAATAGAATCTAAAGAGACTCTTGAGTGGTTATTCTCCCCCTTAGGAAGTTTAAAATTATGTTCATCTAAAAATGTTATTGACTTTGCATATTGGTGTCATCTTCTATCCCTTGTCATGTTCCTGGGCATTTCTGGTGTTTTTTTTCTAATCAAGATCATCCTGTCCCCTTCTCATTTGTCTCAATCTTCCATAATGCTATTGTAGGTTCTATTTTGACTCCTGTAGCTTGATTTGCGTCTGTTTGAACATTGCACAACCCGTTCTTCAATTAAATTCGAGCCTCTTCCGTGTTCTACATTTTCGAAGAAATTTTGTTCTCAATATGATCAAATTTGATGTGACATTTTTTTCTTCACTCTTAATCTTTCTGAAGATCTATATAAGGCTTGATTTCCTTTTCCATAGCCCTGGATATGGCTGTCTGAAGTTTACATAATCATTTTCCCCCCAAATTTGTGTCCTATTGTTCTATGCAATTAATTAGGTTTTTTGGTACAGTTCTTTCCTAAAAACCTCTGCCATTGCAGTCCTCTGCTCGATACCTTTCCAACGAGTTATCATGGGCTCAATTTTGACACATACTTCCCAAGATATGTCTGCTTGAAAAGCAGTGCTCAACGACCCTTAATCATGCATGTGGGTGAATTTGGGTCGTCGATCCTTAACCTGGAAATAAAAATCCCACTTGCATAAGAGAATTAAAAACTGAGTGGTTTAGATGGTTTTATCTCCTTTAGTTAATTTGAATAAGAATGTGGGGAAGGCATAGGACCCATGGCTTGTAATGTTGTTTTGGCTAATTTTCATCCTAAAAATTCGGAAAATAATAAAAAAGAATGAAATGAGAAATTAATTAAATTAATTAAAAATGACCTACGTTAATTAAAATTAATAAATAAAATTTAAAAAAAATTACCCCAAATTTATGTAAAAATAAAAATTACTAAAATTAACACTAATAAAATGTTAAAATATTGCCCCCACCCACGTGAAGCTAGAAATTAATAAAATCAAAATTGAAAAAAAAGGAGAAAAAAAAAAAATCCCCCCCACCCCCCCAAAATGGAACATAGTCCAAGGTATTCAACATGGGAATGAAATTCCCAAAATTCTTTTTCATTAAGTCTTCGCCCCAACCCAAAGTCTTCTTCATCAACACGAGTGGTGCATGTCCACTTGAAAGGACTAAGATCAAAGCTTCTGATGACACACTTCAACTCAAATATTAAAATAATATAATGCTTTGGTCGATGGGTCATCGAGTCTCGTGGTTGGAAGTGAAGGTAAGTCAGGGTTAATGTAACTTCTCGGCAGTAAGTTTTGATGATGGCCTAAGTAAAACCTCCCACAACAAACATTAAAATAACACATCTCGATGGGTGCACGTTTCCCCATGAATATAATTAAAATAATCTCCCAAAATAATATTAAAATAACTTATGGTTTGGAGGGTTGGTCGGGGATGAGATAAGTCTGGATAAATGGTTAATCTAGATGTCAAGTTACGATGGCTAGGGCTCCAACGAAGTGGGATTAAGTCCCAATGGCATGGTAAAACATTAAAATAATATATTTTCCAATGGTGCATGTTTTCCAAAAATATATTAAACTAATTACCCAAAATATATTAAGATAATACTCATTGGAAAATAATGAATGGTCGTTGGGGTTGGTAGGTGATGGAAAAAGGTGAACCCTGATGATACGTTTTGACGACCACTCCAGATCCCACTCGAGCTCACTTCTGATGGCACACTTCAAACATAAATTAATAATAATAATAATAATCTATTTTTAAGGTCACAGCCAAGCCAACACACCAAATTGGTGTATGAGACTCCCTTGTTTGTGGGACAAGGGACCCCCCTCCGCCCAACGATTTGATTGGTAAAGTCTACGAAGGTATACATACCCTACCCCCCTCTGGATTTGAACCTGTAACCTCTTAAGAGGAAACACATGTTCTTAACCATCAGGCCCACTCAATAATAATGCACGTTCTCTCATAATAATATTAAAAAAATAGTCATTCTGGGTGTACACTTTTCCAAAATTATTATTAAATTAATCCTCCAAAGAAAATCTATCTAATGCATGGTCATCGGGGTATTTGGTCATCGAAAGGGTGGAAAGCATCAGTAAATCTCCAACATTAATTCCCCAACGATGCTCTTCAACTCACTCTAGACCAACCTTTATCTCACTCTCATGATAACATTAAAATAATACTCCTCCCACGGGTGTACATCTTCCAACAAAGTATTAAAATATTGCATGGTCTTCAGGGTTGGTGGTAAGGGAGGTGGTAAGTCTTGTGAGCTCTCCCGATGACACAGTCTTGTCAGCTCTCCTATGAGCTAGGCTTGAGGTCTAAGAAAAATTATTATAATATGCTCAGGTTTCAAGGAATTTGAGAATAAAACTTTTCAATTGGTAATATAATTCCCATGTCATTTGAGAGGGGATGAAGGTATTTATAGAAAAATAGGAAGTTTATTTTAAATGGTAATTTCCCATGGAACTTACCACAAAGTAATGTGAAGAGAAATGGTGAGAAACCCGGGGAGAGGTTTCATGGGATATTACATTGAATTTGAGTGAGTGAGGGAAAAAATGTAGAGTCATTAAAATTTAAAAAAGAAACTAAATGAAATTAAAACAAAAAACAAATTAAACTAGAAAAATAAAAGGAATATGTACAACCTAGGACTAAGGGGTTAAAAGGGAAAACAAAATAAAAAAGAAAATTAAAACAAAACAAAAGAATATATATAAAAATGAAAAATCAAATTGTTTTTCAGTTTTACGAATATATGAGAGAAAAAAGAATGTATGTATTACACCTTAGGTTTTATGAAAAACACATCATTTAAGAAATAGTTTGTTCATGTAACATAAATAGTTTATCCATGTAAAAACATATTTACCCTATATAAAAATAAATATCTAAATTGAACTTAGTTTTCCCCTATCTAAAAATAAATATCTAATGTAACTTTAGGGGAAAACCATGGAAAAATACCATGTGCAAATAAACCATGTGAGTTTACCAAAACCAAGGGTAAAATGGAAACAAATAATTATAAAATTGATAAAAAAATAAAATTAAAAACAAAATTAAAAATAAAATAAAAAATATATACAAAATATGTACAAAAATAATAATATAATAAAACAAAAATATAAATTAGGAAATTTGGCCAAGTTACACAAAAGTCAAGGTTCCATGCCCCTCATGGTTCCACCAGTCAAGGTTCCACACCTAGCGGTTGAAATTAGGAATAAGGTAAATTAGGTAGGTTTTGAGAAACCGAGCGTCAATGAGAGTAGCTAGGTCATATGGTGATCAAGAACACTATGATTCAACTATGAAAAATGAAAAGTGACAAAGGGGAAGAACACGACACTTCACATGATGAATCAATGCCACAAGTAGTGACAAATCACCTACAATGGGATGCACAACATAGCTCAATCTAGTCGAGCTGAACATTTCATAGGGAAGACCTGATAAGTTTTCAAGGAGCGGGAATCAAACTAGATAAAGGAATAGGTTCTTGAGCTAGGCCACAATACATGATACTAATTGCGACATATAACAAGCAGACATTGGGCGACTACATGACAAGGAATTACAACCAAGAACCTCAATAGGTCTTGGGCCTGGGTTTCTGAAGAGAGGGATGGCTGAAAGAGGATCTTGGTAGAGATCAATCTCAAGAGGCTCAGGGATAGGCCTACGATAAAGGTGGATCTGATAGCCTCAGGGGATTTAGACCTCAGGGAAACTGTAAGCCAAGGTAAGTCGCTTCTTGATGAGGGGAATCCTTTGGATGATCAAGGTCAAGGTTCTAGATAAGGATGAAGGGATTCCCCCACATGCATCTCAAGGATGGAGCAGTCCCTTAAATGAAGTGGCCATGCGAACCTGCTCCTAGAAAAAAATAAATGACATCAATCATGTGATCAAAAGGAGACTTGCCAACATGCCATAAATATTATATTCCTTGCCTTCAAGTAAACTTATAGATGAGCGTTGGGTTCTTCAACAATAATCATGGATGGCTATAGATAAGTGTCTTGATACTGCGTGTGTCAAGTCTCAACTCAAAATAAGAATTAGTTATTTTATGATTCAAACTTAGAGTTCGAAAAAAAAGAGTAGGATCAACATGCGAAAGCATACAGATGAAGACATGAAGCACAACATGAAAGCAAACAGATGCATTGATTGAGTTATCCATTCATAAAATATTCAACAACAAACTCATTCAATACAACCATCAATTAAGATTGGACCCCCAACTCCCTTAAGATAGAAAGAAAATTAACATTAGGCTCAAGTAGTAGAGGATTATGCATTAGGATTGAAATTTTAGTAGGGGGACCCTTTCCTTTTTCTTTTACAAGTGAAAGTAAAGGGGGGTTGTTGTGGCCTAAAAAAATGGTGACACACTGGAAGAACCAATTGTCCATGTCATTAGAATTCTAGGGAATTTACTTCATATCTGAGCTCTAAAGATAAGCTCAACAAACTGTAGACAATTTTCCAATAATCATGGGTACCACAATGACGCCAAATTTCTAAAAGATATAATCCAATATTTCTAGTACTAATATAACACACCCTTTTCAAACAACCAAATAGTGAGGTAAATTATTTTATTGGCTACAAAATTCAGATAGGTTTTGGTTCAACCATGGTTTTTCACTTTTTATAACAAGAAAACATATACATAAGTGTGTTCCTCATCTCTCTTTTCTTGACATTACTTCGTTTCCAACAAGTGTCCATAGCCCCAATGAAGTTGCCTCGGTACCATACAAGCATAGCCTCACTTCCAGCAGGTCCATAGCCCCGACGGGTTCACTTGTACTTCCCACACTATTAATAGTCCTTTCAACTTCATTTTTATTTCAAAATATGCTCACCCTTTTAGATTTTTATATAAATATGCATATGCACATAGAGTATGAAGGAAGCGGGGTGATACGAGAGTTGCTTTGATTTGTAGAGTAGATGTTATGCATTTTAGTTTAATCCACAAGTTTCCCCAAAAAATATCAAAAATATCACAGTATTTTCCATTTTATAAATATGAATTGAATGGATCTTAAAGAAAAGGGTAGATAGACACTTTCCTACACTTATGGATTATCATGGTATTCTCAAGTAGGCGTATGTGTTCCACCACAACTATCAGTCCATACCTACAGCTAAGACCTTCATGAATGCTCATTCATATAGAGATCCCATGCATCTTATGACTTGTGAATTTTTTTTTCCAGTATGTGACCATAATTGGACCAACCCCTCACTCAAATTTAAAGAGTAATCCTCAAGGAAGACTAAGAAGTCAAATCATCTCAGGGAACATACCAACATTCAAATTAAAATATGGAAAAAATATGTACAAGCATAAAGAAAGTGATGAGATCAGAATTCAATTTATGAAAAGATATCTAAGCTAAAAAACACTTAAAGCTAGGATGTCAGCCATCAATAAAGAATGAAAAATGGCTAAAAAAATAAGAGTAGAACCCAACAACAAGTAATAAATCTAGGGAAACAACAGTGAAAGCGTTTTCAGTGAAAAATCAGAAAGTAAGCCAAGGGAAATAATCAATCAAGAAATGTTACCTATTCGACATCAATCCCAATAGTGAGATTCTCAGGGAAAATATTTGAAAGAAAAATAAGCAAGATTGCGAGAATTGATAATCTAGTGAAAAAATTCGCAACACAATCCTCTAATCCAATTGTCACATACAAATTCTTTCATTTAGTGCAACAAAACAATTTCTTTGGAATCTAGCAGAAAGGATTAATGGATAGATTTAGTCAAAACAAATTTTCAAAACCAATTACATGAAACATACTACAAACCCATAATCTCTCAAGATTTCTTGACATGAACAAGTCCTTTGCATATTTGAAAATGATGAATTTTCTAATAACATAAGTTACATTTCATTTTTCTCACCAAGGCACTGATTTTTGTTTGCCATAAGAGATAGTATTCATCCCAAAGATTCAAATAATTCAATCTGATAAGGGAAAGAGGAAAAATCAGAGTTATGGAGGTCATCAAAATAATCATGAATATGACTCCAAATAAAAACTAGATCAGAAACCAACATGGGAGTATAGGAAAAATAATGAAGATATTTCTAATCAGTTGTTGAGTTGGTTACAAGATTGGTTGATTAATCTAAAATGTCACAAAGGAATCCGAGTGACAAAGTTTATATTAACACTTCCCTAAGTTGCCTTCATTTCGAGAGAAAAATTTTAAGTTGTTGGTTGCACAAGCCATTTCCCAACTTGTATAACAAAAGAGAATGGTATGATGAGCCATTAGACAATTTGAGAAAAAATCTTCCTCTAAATGACTAACTTATTAAAATGAAATTAAACTAAAAAGAAAAAATAAATATCACAACTAAACTAATCATAAGTAAAACATGCTAAGCTAATGTAAAATTGAACTATATTGGATGTCATAAAACTTGTTCAAATGATAATGCATCCAACAAGCATTCATATAGTGTCCATTCATCCAAATATCACAACCTTCTTCTTGAGATATAAGTAACATGTGATTTTGCACAATATTCCCTTCAACATGAGACTTAGTGTCATGATTGTTGTGAAATATGGATCTCATAGAGAATATGTCTTGTTCCTGAAATAATAATCAATCAAATTAAAAAAAAAAACTACTACAAGACTCCAATTCCATCCATATTCTAAAGATACTTGTCCATTAACAAACCTTTGTCATTCTTACAAGATAAATAAATATCTGATTCAAAATCATCATCCTTGCAAGCCAAGTTATTGTATTCCCTCTTGTGATTAATGATAATGATGTGAAACATTCGTATGATCATTTTCAATCTTATGAGAGGAAAGAATATATGTGCACAACCAAAGTACAAAAATTTAAAACTAAGAGTACCGAAATAAAACTACTCAAAAGACATAAAAACCAACTAAGCTCACTATGCTAAGAAAAGTCTATACAAGAAATTATGTTGGTTGAAAGTGAAAAATGAAAAATAATCAATGTGCAGGAAACCATTTGGATGACTCCAAAACCATGATAAAATAATCGTCTAAAGAAATTACAATGAATTGGAGTGGGTTTAATTTTAGAGGGGCATAATTTAACAATCAAAATTTCCATTTGCTGTGTAAGGGACAACAAGATCAAAACTTAAAAGAATCTCAATCAAGCAAACTTTTCAAATTAGAATCATGTAGTTATGAATATGGGATAAATATGAGTGCCCATTTTCACCACACGAGGGACTGGATAACATCCTTTATTTAAAATACACACTTGCAATATGACAATATGCTTGAAAAATATTTGGCATGGTGAACATGCATATAATCAATGATTTGAAAATTGTCCTAACAAATCTAAATTTTTTAGGATGAGATAAAGTAAAATTTTCCCATATCAAAGTAATTTTGGACACAAATTCATTCAAGGAAAATCAATATGCAAACCTTCTTTTCTTTCCAACTCTGTTGAGAAACTCATTGTACTATTCATCCAATAGTAAATAAAAACAAGAGGAAAACATAAAACTAATTAAAAAACTAGAAAGCAAAGCTAAGATATGGAACATAAAGACACTCGCCTATTCTACCCTATTCCTATCCTACATTACAATGACTAAAAAATGAACTATGTAAAGTCAAAGTCATAATGCCAATGTAGCCATCTATGTAATCCCAAGCCTGTGAACATATGTTCATGACACAAGATTAGAATCATAATTTGGAATAAAAATAGACTAAAAGTAGGAAGAATTAAAACTTGAAAAACTCTATCCACCATATTAAAATGTCATTGTGATAATTCATGGGAACATTATATGATTATGATTCCTCCAACCATGCTTCAATTCTATCATAAAATCTACTATTGCTAACATAGAATTGATAGAGGAGGTTCAAGGGAAAGTAGCATACCGAATAAGAACCATGCATATAATCTATATGAATTGTATCTGGTGAGAGAATCATTGTGCTGATATACTTGTTTATCCTGTAATACAAAACAAAATAATGAGGGCATGAAATAACCACTGGTGTTGACCAAAGTGCCTCATTGTCTTGGAAATCCTCTCTGGACTCACACTTCAAGCAACCATCAACTTGAGACAAATTAGTGAAATAAAATGATACACATGGAATATCATTCACCATGGTATGACAGATATCTTCAAGATAATGGTGGAAGTCACTAACATTAACAATCTCAACCAAAGGGTTACTTGAACAAGAAGACTCTCTACTAATAAAAAATGAAGATGAAATAGAAGCAGACATGGTATAATATACATTTGCTACGACATTTCCTTCATCCCATGAAAATGATTGAAAATTATTGGTTGTAATAAGTTCATGGGAAGATGCCTTATCCTCTATATCTTCCATATGCACATTACCACCATTAAGTAATTCAAAATGGGTCGGCCTTATTGATTTTATTTGAATAGGATGATGGGTGTCTTCCTACAAGATCAAATCATTAAAGATATTAGGATACAAATAATAATAAGTGGAAGCATTACGAGAATTAAAATCTTCTCCTGAATAAGAAACATTTTCAAAAAGTGAATCTTTGAACGGTAGCTCCTCCACCTTAAGAACATTGGTGACTAATTGTGAATCGATAGGCTCTAAACTAGGAATGGTTTCACAATCAACATGTTCTTCCTCAACATGGTTTTCCTCTTTCAAGCAAAAAGTGGATTTCTATGATAAAGGTGTTATGTCTTGTATGTTTTTTTCTTCTCCTTGAGTGAAATGATCAACATGGTTGTTTTTCTTCTACACAATATGAGAATATGAAATATCTTTCAACAAATTCTCATGGTTATAAGAGAGGAGAAAATCAAAATAATTCTTATAATAAGAAGTTTCAATAAATGATCCATCAACATTAGGAAAACATTCTTGATCTATCTCGGTTAGACTAAGAGAATTTATAACATCAGGACAATTCAAAATAAAAGAAACTAATTCCAAATTATCCATGGGTGAGGAAGGATTCATATCATGAGTGTCTAGACTTTCTTCATTAACAAAATGATTGTAATTTAATTTTTTCTCCATAGATTCCTCCTCCATCCCTTGTGATGGAAAAGACAAGATATGATAATGACAACCTGACATAACCATCGGTGTGAGCTGAAGTGTCCCATTATCAACAATACAACCCTCCTCTTGGTCAACTACAAGAAAATCCAAACTCAAATTTACAACACAAGAGGTCTTTTTTTCGTCGCAAAGAAGGAAAGGGGGAATAGAGTGGTGGGAGGATACATATATTTCTTTCGGAAAAAAAATTCTCTCTCTAATATGTATCTCCCATAGTAAAGAAAGATCTTGACATGTGGAGTCCAACTAAACCATTAGTATTTTCAACATTTTCATTCAAATCCAAATAAACATGTAAAGAAACATTAAAACATGGTTTATATTTTTCATCCATTGGCTCATATGTTTCATTAGTAAGAGAAACTAAACATGAAATCAAATCATAGGTAGAGGGCCTATCATCCAAAATAAATACATAGAAAAGATGAGTAAATATGATAACAAAATATTAAAGAGATTCATCTTCATTCTTCCTAAGATATGATATTTCTACACACAAATCATCATAATCATAATTCTAAAAAACATGCCAAAATTGATGCATAAACTTATCCCATGTTTGAATAGAGGAAGTTGACAAAGGCTCGCACTAGATCTTGATCCGACCTACAAAAGAGAGAGTGAACAACTTGCAAATGACACTTCCTTTAGTAATATTGTGAGAACAACAAAATTTACAGAATTTAAAAGCATGTTCAGATGCAATTGTCTCACCTTCACCATCAAATTTAAGTTGCGACAAGAAATGAAAAATCTTTCTAGGAGGTTTGGGAGGTACAATACCATAAAAACATATCCATTAAGGGATATAGGATGGAGCCATAAGTAAATTAAAATAATTAATAAAAATGACTCCATAGGCTCATCTTGTCATCTATCCCTCCTTCTAGTGCCATTTCTATTGATGGGTCCAAATGACCTCTCAAGCAGGTAAGGGAGAATGCCCGATGGCAAGTCCCAATTAGACCTACTCTCGTTTGGTGTAGCATTTCCAACAAGTATGTGGGCCTAGTTTCCACTAAGAACTAAAATAATAAAAAGGGGTAAAGATAATTAACTCTCCCCCAAAGATTTCTAATTAATTCTAAATCTAATATAAAATTAAAGAAAACTAAGCTAAGATAACTCATTCTAACTTATCCTAGGGGAGAAAAACTGATAGATGAGTATGGTGAAAGATAATACCACTAGAGCCATAAATAGTTCATGTATTCCAATGATAGGTGATAATAATAATGCTACAAACACATCAACAATTAGTTTTAAAATAAATTCATAACATAATTTCCATAATCATAAGGAAACATATGTCAACATGAGAATATAGAATAGAGTGAAGAAATAGTTCATACAAAAAAATTCCATACTACTCAGGAAGAAGAAAAATGCACAAAGAATAGTCTCATGTACATCTAACCAAATCACAAGTTCCTAGAATGTTTATTGTTCTTCATTCATTCAGAAGTAATAGTACTATATTTCATTTACAAAGGGAAAAAAGTCCCCTATTACATTCAATGAGCTCTCTTTTATAAAACAAGAGAGACTCTCCAACTCTAGTGGTTTTTCATTTCGCTTTCCCTTTTGTTTCGTCATTTTCCATTTTCAAAAATTAATATGCAGGAGTTACAAACATAAGCTAAAGAGACTCTTGAGTTTACACATGATATTTATCTAAAAATGTTATTGACTTTGCATGTTGGTGTTATCTTCTATCCATCATGATGTTTCTTGGAATTTCTCGTGTTTGTATGCTAATCAAGATCATCCTACCTCCTTCTCCTCTATCTCATCCTTCCATTGTTCTCTTGCAGGTTCAATTTCGACTCCTGCAGTGCAATTTGAGACTGTTTGAACATTGCACAACCCGTTCTTCAATTAAATTTAGTCCTCTTCTATATTCGATGTTTTTGGAGATTTTTCTCTCAATTTTGCAACATTTTCTATGCCATCATGTTCTTCTCTCTTCTATATTTCTGATGAGCTATATCAGGCTTGATTTCATTGCCCGTAGCCCCAGATATCGATGTTTGAAGTCTACAAGTCATTTCCCCCACCAAATTCGTGGCCTGTTGTTCTTTGCAATATCTGAGGTTTTCCATTACAACAATGGTCTGAAGACCTCTTCCACTACATTCCTTTGCTCGATTTATTTCCAACAAGGTATCATGAGCTAAATTCTGACACTTGCAACCCAAGATATTCTCGTTTGAAAAAAAATGCTCAACAACCCTCGGTCATGCTTATGGGTGAATCTGGGTCGTTGATCCTTAACTTGAAAATAAAAATCCCACATACATAAGAGAATTAAAAACCGAGTGGTTTAAATGGTTTTATCCCCTTTAGTTAATTTGAATAAGAACATGGGGAAGACATATGACCCATGGTTTGTAATGTTATTTTGACTAATTTTCATCCTAAAAATTAGGAAAATAATTAAAAAGAAATGAAATGAGAAATTAATTAAATTAATTAAAAACGGACTACGTTAATTACAATTAATAAACAAAATTTAATAAATTTACTTTAAATCTATGTGAAAATAAAATTTAATAAAATTAAAACTACTAAAATATTAAAATATTCCCCCCACCCATGTGAAACTAGAAATTAATAAAATAAAAAAATAAAAAATAAGAAATGATAAAATAAAAAATAATAAATGAAAATAAATAAAAATAAAAAATAAAAAATACCCCCTCTCCCACCAAAATCGAACATAGTCCAAGGTCTTCAATATGGGAATGAAATTCCCCAAATTCTTCAACATGGGAATGAAATTCCCCAAGGTCTTCGTCGTTAAGTCTTTGTCGTCAGCATGAGTGGTACATGTCCACTCCAAAGGACTAAGCTCAAAGATTTTGATGACACACTTTAGCACAAATATTAAAATAATATAATTCTTTGGTCGATGGGTCGTCAGGTCTCGTGGTTGGGAGTGAAGGTGAGTCAGGGTTAATGTAACTTCCCAACGGAAATTTTCGATGATGACCTAAGTCAAACCTCCCACAACAAACATTAAAATAATTCATCTCGATATGCACACATTTCCCCATGAATAATTAAAATAATCCTTCCAACAATGTGTGGTCTAGAGGGTTGGTCGAGGATGAGATAAGTCTGGGTAAATGGTTAATCCCGATGGTAAGTTCCGATGGCTAGGGCTTCAACAATGTGGGATTAAGTCCCGATGGCATGGTAAAACATTAAAATAATATATCTTCTAATGGCGCATGTCTTCCGAAAAATATATTAAACTAATTCTGCAAAATATATTAAAATAATATTCGTTGGAAATTAATGCATGGTAGTCGGAAGGGTTGGTAGGTGAAGGATAAAGGTAAACCGCGACGGTAATTTTCGACGACCACTCCAACTCCCACTCCAACTCACTTTTGATGGCACACTTCAAACATATATTATAATAATACAGGTTCTCTCATAATAATTTTAAAATATTAGTCATTCCGTGTGCATAAATTTCCAAAATAATTATTAAATTAACCCTCCAAAGAAAATCTATCAAATGCATGGTTGTTGGAGTATTTGGTCGTCGGAAGGGTGGTAAGCCTTGGTAAATATCCAACGTTAATTCTTCGATGATGGTCATCAACTTAGTATCGACCAACCTTTATCTCACTCTCATGATAACATTAAAATAATACTCCTCCCACAGGTGCATGTATTCCAACAAAGTATTAGCATTTCGAAATCAGGTGCAAATGATTTCGAAATTCCTCACCACAGAAATCTGAAAACAGTAAAGTATTAACATATTGCATGGTCATCGGGGTTGGTGGTAAGGGAGGTGGTAAGTATTGTAAAAGGTAAATCCTCTGACGACCAAGACTCCCTACGACATAGCTCTCTTTATCTCTCCTGATGACACAATCCTGTGAGCTCTCTCGGTAGCTAGGCTTGAGGTCCAAGAAAAAATATTATAATATGCTAAGGTTTCAAGGCACTTGAGAATAACACTTTTCAATGGGTAATATAATTCCCATGTCATTTGGGAGGGGAAGAGGGGATTTTGAGAAAATAGGAAGGTTGTCCTAAATGGTAATTTACCACGAAGTAAATGTGAGGATCAATGGGAAGAGCCTTAGGAGAGGTCTCATGGGATATTACGTTGAAATTTAGTGAGTGAGGGGAAAAATGTAGACATTAAAATTAAAAAGAAACTAAATGGAATTAAAATAAAAAGTAAATTAAAATAGAAAAATAAAATGAATATGTACAACCTAAGATTAAGGGGTTGAAAGGGAAAACAAAATAAAAATGAAAATTAAAACGCAAAAATAAATGAATATATATATATGAAAAATCAATAATTTTTTTTTTCAGTTTTACAAATATATGAGAAAAATAAGGATGTACATATTACACCTTAGGTTTTATGCAAAACACATCATTTAAAAAATAGTTTGTTCATGTAACACAAATAGTTTATCCATGTAAAAACATATTTACCCCATGTAAAAATAAATATCTAAAGTGAACTTAGTTTTCCCCTATGTAAAAATAAATATCTAATGTAACTTTAGGGGAAAACCATGGAGAAAATCCCATGTGAAAATAAACCATGTGGTTTTTCCAAAACCAAGGGTAAAATGGAAATAAATAATTACAAAATTAATAAATATAAAAATAAAAAAATAAAAAAATAAAAAATAAAATATATATATATATATATATATATATATATATATATATATATATATATATATATATATATATATATATATATACAAAATAAAAAAAATAAAAAAAATAAAATTAGGAAATTAGGTCAAGTTACACACAAGTCAAGGTTCCATTCCCCTCATGGTTCCACTGATCAGGATTCCGCCAACTAGGGTTTTGCACTAGCGACTTCAATTAGGAATAAGGTTAATCAGGTAGATTTTGAGAAACTTGGTGTCAAGGAGAGTAGCTAGATCATATGGAAATCAAGAACAACATGATTCAACTACGATGAGTGGAAAGTGACGAAGGGGAAGAATATGTCACTTCATGTGATGAATCAATGTCACAAGTAGCAACAAATAGATAAAAGGAGATTAACTCCAACTGGACACATGACACAAGACAATCTAGTTGATCTGAAAGTTTCAGTGGGCAGACCTGATAACTTTTCGAGGAGCGAGAATGTGACCAGATCAAGGAATAGGTTTTTTCACTAGGTCACAATACATGATATTAGTTGTGATAGATAACGAACAAATGTTAGGAGACTACATGACAAGGACCTACAACCAAGAAACACAATAGGTCTTGGGCCTGGGTTTTCGAAGAGAGGGAAGTCTGAAAGAGGATCTCGATAGAGATCAATATGAAGAGGCTCGTGGACATGCTTAGGAGAAAGGTGGATCCGATAGCCTTGGGGGCTTTAGACCTTAAGGAAACTGTAGGCCAAGGTAAGTTTCTTCCTGATGAGGGGAAGCCTATGGAGGATCAAGGTCAAGGTTCAGGATAAGGATCAAGGGATTCTCCCACATTCATCTCAAGGCTAGAGCAGTTACATAAATGAAGTGGCTTTATGAACCTACTCTTGCAAAATATAAAAATGAGATCATTCATGCGATCAAAAAGAGACTTGCTAATGTGCCATACATATTATATTACTTGCCTTCAAGTAAACTTATAAATGAGTGTTGGGGTTTTTCAACAATAATCATGGGTGGTTATAGATAAGTGTCTCGATATTGCATGTGCAAAGTCTCAACTCAAAAGAAAGATTAGTTATTTTATGATTAAGACTTAGAGTTCGAAACAAAAGAGTAGGATCAACAAGTGAAAGCATAAAGATGAAGACATGAAGCACACCGTGAAAATAGGGATGTGCATAGTTTGAGTTATCCATTCATATAATCTTCAACAACAAACTCATTCAAGACAACCATCAATTAAGATCAGACCCCGAACTCTGTCAATATAGACAAAGAGTTAATATTAGACTTAAGCAATAGAGGATGAGGAATTAGGATTGAAATTTTAGTAGAGGGACCCTTTCCTTTTTCTTTTACAAGTGAAATTAAAGGGGGGTTGTGGCCTCAACAGGTCCATCTGTTAGAACATGCACAACCCGATGTCTAGGCACTGCAGAAGCTGAAAGCAATCACTGAGCATATTTGGGTTTTGGAGTCACAAAACCTTGCACCCCGCACACGACTCCAGTAGACTTAGAGCTGCAGTAGAAGGTTGCAGTGGCTAAGGAATCCCTCCACAAAGGCGAGGCCTGACTTAAACATTTTTTAGGGTTGGTCGAGTACAATTTTAATGTAATACACCCAACCCCCTAAGTACTTTCTAAGGGATGGGATATAAATTTTTTCACTTCTTTTCCTTAGACTCACACCCCAATTAAAGGCTTCCATTGTCTTTTTCTTGTCAAGAGATTTTCCAATGATATACAATTTTCCTCAAACATGCTTATGGATTGAAAATTAGGGCTATTTAAAATTCAAGGCATATAGGCATACATAGGCGTCCATACAATGCCATGTGTCACTTCATGATGCACAAGAATCATTGTCCTCAAGCAATCCACATAAAACCATAAATATTTCAAGTTTAAGCTAATAATGAATAAGTGTCAAATTCCTATTGCTGTAATAGTTGTTGCAATACAAATGCTGCACCACATGCTATAATAGTTGCTGCAATACTGTGATGAAACAATTTTTGCAACACATGTTGTAACAATTGTTGCAACACTATGCTAAAACAGTTGTTGCAACTCTGTGCTGAAACAATTCTTGCAACACAATTGCTGCAACATCATGCTGAAACAGTTCCCGCAACACTGTGTTGAAACAATTGTTGCACCATAGTTGCTGCAACACAGTTTCCCCAACACATGCTGTAACAACTGTTGTGCACTTTGAGAGCGGAAACTTGGTTTTTTGTAGGGATTGATTACATAAAATAGGGTGATTGCCTTACTCCACGAGTGGTCCACGTGTCACTGTTGTCATCATGCAGACGTGGCTCATATATTATCTTATATTAATTATAACATTAATGAGATTAAGTATCACAAATATAATCATAATCAACCCATAACCTTATCCATAATCATGATTATATTCTCCTTAAATCTCCATTATGTCTAAAGGTTATTAATAACACTAATAAAACCCAATTATTAAATCACATTAATTAAAACCTAATACAAATGAATTAAACTAATTACTAATTCAATAATTAATTAAAACAAATAAGAATTGAAAAATAATAAATCCAAACACTAAATCCCAATATCTAAATATCTAATATCTACTAATTCCCAAAAGTCACCATATATAATCTTAATAGATATCTAGATAATAGATATAGGCGATTAAAATATTGAGTTAATATTACCTTATGTGTCCCTGGGAAATGTTCCCATGCCTCACCCTTCATATATGAATTTCTCTCCCTGATGTTATCTCCTTTACTCTTTGATTTAATTATGTAATACTAAAATTTGTATATACAATCCATATTCCTATTTTTCTCTTTTATTATTTTCATTTGAAAAAATCAAAGGGAAAACATGTTATCTCCTTTACACTTTGATTTAATTATGTAATATTAAAATTTGCATATACAATTTATATTCTTATTTTTCTCTTTTATTATTTTCATTTGAAAAAATTAAAGGAAAACTTAATTGGAAATACATGGCCCCTCTCTCTATATTTCTCCCTTTTGAAAATTAAAATCCTATTTATAAGATTTCCATCCTCATGGTGTAAAGGAGTAATTGTATCCTTTTCACTGTGTTTTACCTCCCTCCACAATTTAGGGAGTTTTTTACTGTTAAGATAAGAAATCTTTTATAGTAAACTCTAAATTTCTACTCGGGTTCATTACCCACCATAAATTAAGAGATTATTCCCTAATTTGTAGGGAATGCAACTTCTTTCATAGCTACACCATATGAATATCGGGTAAACCATACAAAAATACCAAATTTTCCATATTTTTCAAAACATAACTTAATATAAATGTTTATAAATACTGATAAAAACTCATGAGATTTTGTTCTTTTATTTCAATTAGGAAATTGTGGATTTATTTCCCATTCTTTTCTAAATATCTATTTTAAAATATTTTTGCCTCTTTTCAATGTTTGACCTATCCTCTTAAGGCCAAACAAAGGTCCGAAATTCTCCCTAAATCTAGTGCTTAGAAGTTTTTCCCAGGTTAGCAGAGTGGCCTAGGCCATCTGGCTTATTTTCCTATTTTCAGGTTTTTTTGTGAAGACAATACTGGCTTATTATTCACTAGCTAACACTTGGATTCTTATTATCTTTTAGGTGAGCTGAAAGTGCTTAATACGAAAATATTGAGCTGACATAGATATAGAAGCCAACCTATTATAGCATTCTCATACCAATTTAATGAAAGTGCATTTAGTAGGTAAAGTTATCAACACATACTTTTCAGATGTAACACCCTCTTGGACATATAATTTCTCAAGATATCATTTAACCCTTATATTGAATTCACATTGTTTAGAACACATTTTTCAATATTAATGAACTTAACATTTCTAGAAATTAAACACAAAGATACTTATCTGAAAGCTAGAAAGTGTTGGAAACTGCTGAGGGGTGTGCCACTTTCCACCCAACCATAGGCACAACTGCACCTATTATCTCTACAGTTGGCCACCCCGTAGCCAAAGTATGATTCCATGAGAGAAAATTCTCTTACTCAACAAATGAGAAAAAATGCATGTTACTCTCCTTCATCTACATGAACTTAGCAAGCGAAGTCTTCAAGGGGGTCTGTTATAGCCACAAAGAGCCACAACAACTGACATACACAACATAAGGGAGGCCCTTCACTGCTCAACAGTTCCTCAGGGCCCTCCCCTTTTAGTGCCTTCATGTTTGCTCAACCAATCTTTGAAAATTAGTAGCCCTGATTACCAACTTGATTTGAAGATAGTTTCCCATGATTCCTACACCCAAAAAACATGTTTCTTCACTTCTCTCTATGTTTTTATAAGAATTAGAGAAGTTTTTACATACTCTCCTCCACTTAGATTTTGGTCCCTATATCCAACTGTGTGCGTCCTCTCTCTTCTACTTGCAATTTTTATCATTTTCTTTCCTTCTACAACAAGATTTCATGGGTCAAATCCCCCAAATTCATGGGTCATATCAGAAACTTCCAAATGGGTACCCTCCTCATTTTCTCATTGATTTCTAAGGAGGACCACCCAACCACCAGCTTGACTGGTAATTAAATCTTCTGGGACAAAGGACAATTCTGGGTTTGAATATTTTGATTCAGCAGGGTACTGTTAGGCAAGGGTCATTTCATACAGTAAGGGTTCCCCCTCATCACCCCCTCTCATGGAATCATAACCTGTATAGGAAATCCTCTTCAATAGTTATTCAAATTTTTCTTTTTATATTAATAACATAAATATTTACATCACATCCTTTTCAAAAGTTCACCACATTTCAAAATTTATACATAACATACCTATCAATAGTTTTTTTTGGCAATAATAAAAAACAAATTTACACATTGGGGGAAACATGGGTATTACAATCCCCTCCCCCTTAAAGGAACACCGCCCTCAATGTTTTATTTTCCATTGTGATCTGTATGTACATTAGTGAACAAAAATGGGTATTTCCTGTTTCATGGGATCCTCCATTTCCCATTTAGCTTCATCTGGACCAAAGTGTTTCCATTACACCTTGACTTGTGCAATGGTTCTGTTCCTGAGTGGGATCTCTTTCCTGTCTAGTATACATTATGGTTCTGGATGAAATTCTCCCTCTGGTTCCATTTGGATGACATACCAGTTAATTATATGATTATAATCATGGACATATTTCTTCATTAATTAAACATGGAAAAAATTATGTGCTTTAACTTTGGGAGACAAAAATAATCTATATACTACAGGTCCCACTCCATCTAAAATTTCAAAAGGTACACAAAATTGAGGTGCCAAATTGGCACAAGTTCCCATTCTCAAGGAACTTCTTCTAGGTCTAATTTGGAGAAACACAAGACCCCCTACTTTGAACTCTATGGGAGTCCTATTTCCGATTGCAGAACTTTTCTTCCTGTCCTGAGCTACTTTTAGATTTTGTTTTATTTTAATTAATTTCCGTTCCATTTTTTTTAGCATGTATAGCATGTCTGGCCCGAGTGTATTTATGTCCATTGGGTTATCCTAACTAATTGGAATGTTGCATTGTCTTCCATAAAGAGCCTCAAAAGGTCTCATTCTCAATGACTTCTGATAGTCATTGTTGTAGGCAAACTCTACTATTGGTAGATATTCTTCCCATTTCTTGGTATGATACATTGCATGCATCCTTAACATGTCTTCTAATACATGGTTTACCCTCTCTGTCTACCCATGATTTTGAGGGTGGTAGGCTGTACTAAATAACAATTTAGTCCCAAAACCATCAAGCATATACTTGCAAAATTTTGAAGTAAATTTAGCGTCTCTATCTGATATGATTATCTTAGGTACACCACACAACCTAAATATTTATTTCATGAAAATATTGGCAATATCTATTTCCTTGCAAGTTGATTTTACAGGGATAAAGTGAGAAACCTTTCTCATCTTATCCACAACTACCATATTGCATCATTCTGTTTGGTTGATTTAGGTAATCCTATGATAAATTTCATGGATATGGTTTCCCATTTCCATTCTGGAATCAGAAGGGGACGCAACAACCCTGCTGGATTCCCATGCTTCACCTTAACCCAGTCACATTCCAAACATTTATCTAAGTACTCAACTATGTCATTTTTCATTTCTGGCCAATTAAACAATTTCTTGGTGGCCGCTATCATCTTTGGATAACCAGGATGACTAGTATATGGTGTTTTATGAAGCTCATCCATGATGATTCTCTTCAATTCGTCACAATTTGGAATGTACAACCAAACTTTGTAAGTTAGCAATCCATCATTCAACAACTGATAACCCTCATATTTAAGCCCCGTGGGCTCCTGCTCTAGATATGCCTTTACAATTTTGAAAAACTCGTCTAATTTTTGTGTGCTTTTAACCCTTTCTTTTATGTCTGATTCACAAATGCTTATAACTTCCATGTGAATCACTTGCATGCTTCTACCGAGGGTGCCAAACACCCTATTCTCTTTTCCCTTAATGTGTTTGATTTCAAAATCAAATTCACTAAGAAGGGCCATACACCAAGCTTGTCTAGCATTTAGTTTGGGTTGGTCAAACAAATTTCTCAGTCCACTATGGTATGTTATGGGTACAAATTTTCTTCATAGGAGGTAATGCCTCCACATTTTCAAATCATGCACTATGGAAACCAATTCCAAGTCACGTGTCACATAATTTGTTTCATGCTCATTTAATTTTATGGATTAGTAACAAATCACATGTCCTTCTTGCATGAGGACTCCGCCAAGTCCTTCCTTGCATGAATTTGTACACAAAAGGAAGTCCTTGTTTGGGTCTTCATTTTTCAACACAAGTGCATTGGTTAAAAGATGTTTCAGTTGCTGAAAACTCTCCTCACACGTTGTTGTCCAAACAAATTTAACTCCCTTTTTCTAAAAGGAGGCGATTGGATGACCTATATTGGAAAATCCCTTTATGAACCTTCTATAGTATCCTACTAATCCCATAAAATATCTGACATCAACTACATATATTTTGGTGTAGGCTAATCCATAATGACCTTGATATTGTGAGGATAAACTGCCACTCCTTCCTCAGAGATGACATGGCCTAAGTAATGGACTTGTTTTTGGAAGAAAAAACATTTACTAAAATTTTCATAGAACTTGTGCTCTCTCAACACTTGAAGCACTAAATTGAGGTGCTCTTCATGAACTCAGTTGTTCTTAGAATATATTAATATGTCATCAATGAACACCAAGAAAAATATCTCCAAGAACTTGCTGAGAAAATTATTCATCAAGCACAAGAAGGTGGCTAGTGCATTGGTAAGCCCAAATGTCGCCACCACAAATTCATAGTGCCCATATCTCATCCTAAATGATTCTTTGTGGATTTGTTCATCCTTAATATGGACTTGATGGTATTCATACCTCAAGTTAATCTTGGAGAAATTTGTAGCACCTCTTAACTAGTTAAATAATTCATCAATTCTTTGTAAGGGATACTTATTCTTAATTGTCATCTTGTTGAGTTGTCTATAGTCTATGAACAACCTGAGTGTGCCATGCTTATTCTTCACAAAAAAATATAGTGCTTCCTAGGGAGACACACTAAGTCGAATGTAAACTTTTTCCAACATCTCCTTCAGCTGTAATTTGAGCTCAACTAGCTCCAGTGTGCTCATTCTATAGGGTTGTCTAGACATTAGCATCGCTCCAGGAATATGTTCTATTGATAAATCAATATCTCTTTTTGTAGGTAGACCTGGTACCTCTTTTGGAAACTCATATTTATACTCTCTCAATATAGTATGGTCCTCTAGGCTCAGTTTACTATCCTCAACAGAGTTCAATACTTGTATTTCATACAAAAACATCATTTTCTGCAATACTTCTTCACTTGAAGGGATGATATTTGTCTCACAGAGATATGCTTTTGAATTCCTTGCAGGGTTCTTTTCTTCCCTTCCTCATCTTCACACTTCAATTTTTTATTATAGCAGTCCAACTCAGCATTATGGGAAGCCAACCAGTCCATGCCAATCAACATGTCATAAGATCCTATAGGAAGTATGCTTACAGATGCTTGGTTGGATAGCCCATTCATAATGAATTGGAATGATGGTATGAACTCTGATACTTTTCTTTTTATCCCAGTGGCTAGTTGTACCGACCATGATTTAACATGTTTTACTTGCTGCAATTTACATTTTTCAACAGTTTGAGGGGAAACATAACTCAAATTAGAACCAGGGTCAATTAAAATGGAAATAATATGGTTGGAAATCATACCTTCTATCTGTACCATTGAAGCTTGGTGGTCTGCTTATCTATTATCCAAGGCTGCATAAAAAATTGTGGTATGTTCTTGGCCACATCATTAACCATGGTAGCCTCCTGGATGTTGTAGAACCTCCTACTTCCCTGCTGTCTATGTGGGAATCCCCTTATCAAATGTTCTTATCCACATCCCCAACATTTCAATGGTTCTCTCTTTGTATTATCAACCTTTCCTATGGTTTATCCAAAGAGATTATTTTCACTCTGAGATGGAAAATTCTGCTGATACACACACTTAGTGGGAAGGATTATCTTAGATATTTTCCCATGATTCTTAAACTTTGAGGATTTAAACCCCTTATTCTTGAATCCCAATTTATATTTCTTCTTCCAGTCCTTATGAGATTCTACCTTGTGCTTGAATTGCTCATAGCAACACCTTTCCTTTCAAATATTGTTTTATGGAGTCTTAGGTTCATCAAACTCAATCATGTCTCAGAAGGATTGAGGCAACCCACTAAGGAACTGGTGCACCTTAACCTTTTCATCCTTTATATAGGGCACACACCTTATCAACTTGAGAAATTTGTTGACATATTCATCTATTGTGAGCTGTCCTAGCTTGATTTCATATAAATCCTTAGTCTTTTCATCATAGTACCTTTTAAACAAGTACTTCTTTTTTAAGTATTTCTCAAACTGCCTCCATGACATCTCTTTCTCATGGATTCCCTTTACATTTCTAAGGGCTTCCCACCAGATGGAGGCCTTTTCCATTCAAGTTAAAAATGGATATTCAAGCCTTAAAATTCAGAGTAGTCATGGAATCTAAAGTACTTCTTTAGGACAAGCATCTAATCTTATGCTTCTTCCCCCTTTTTAATATCCCCATCAAAAGTGGGTGGCTTGGATTTATTAAACTCTTCAGGGACATGGCTCTTGGAATGATTCCTCCTCTTTCTTCTTTGCTGAGAATGTGAACTAGTCCGACTATTGGAAATTTCCTTGGAGCTTTTAGCTCTCTCACTGGAGGATTCTCCAAATGAATCCTTGTTGTTAGTGTGTCTCTTGGATCCATGTTGGTCCTTCTTCGAGGTGCTTCTTCTGGTGTTGCTATTTTCAGGGCCATGCTTTTGTATCTCAAGTGGACCCTAGGTTTTCTTGGACTAATGTCTATCCACATTACCGACTACTGATCCATGCTGCAATTGCCTCTGTATGTCCGAAATGATTTGAAACAAGACTACATTTATTTTAGTTTTCTTTTCTTGTTCTTTTATAAGCCTCTCATTGTTTTCTTTAAATATTTGTAATTCTACCATGAGATTTCTTACAATTTCAACCAAATTCAGAGGGGTTTCCACCACTCTTCTTTTATCAGACTCTTCTTCCTTGTTATGGGATGTCTCTCCCATCTCATGACGTGTCACCATTTTTTATGTTGTAGTTTTCCTTGCAGTCCAATGGCTAGTTAATTGCTGATGACAACATTTTCTGTTAGTTAATTATCCACTAATTATGAACAACACATAATTTTTTGTAAGGTGAAATTAGCTTCATTATTTAGCACATAACAATGACATACAGTTCAAATTTAAACATGTAAAAACAATAGAATGTCTTAACCCTCTTTTCAATAATAAAAAATTAATAAGCTCTTATGGATAGGGTAGGGTAGGTTTCCCTCCCCTTTAAAAGAGTTTTCTAAGAAAATTATTCGACTCTTTCATGATCCCAAGCAGACCAAGTGTTGATGCTTTCTCTGATACCACTCTGTAAGACACCCAACCCCCTAAGTAATTTCTAAGGGATGGGGTATAAAATTTTTAGCTTCTTTTCCTTAGACTCACGCCCTAATTAAATGCTTCCATTTTCTTTTTTCTCGTCAAGAGCTTTTTCAATGATATATAGTTGGCCTCAAATGGGCTTTTGGATTGAAAATTAGAGCTATTTAAAATTCAAGGCACCGAGACCCACACAAGCATTCGTATAGTTTTACATGTCACTTCATGATGCAAGAGCATATTTGGCCTCAATCAATTCACATCAACCCATAAATATTTCAAGTTTAAGGTAATAAGGAATAAGTGTCAAATTCCTATTGTTGTAATAGTTGTTGCAATATAGTTGCGACAACACATGCTGTAATAGTTGCTGCAATACCATGTTGAGATAGTTGCTATAACACTGTGCTAAAACATTTGCTGCAACACTTGCTATAACAATTGTTGTAACACTGTGCTAAAATAGTTGTTGCAAGACAGTCGTTGCAACACATGTTGTAATAGTTGCTGCAACTCTGTGCTGAAACAGTTGTTGCAACACTGTGCTGAAACAATTGCTGCAACACATGCTGTAACAACTACCATGCACTCTATGAGTGAATGCTTGATTTTTTGTAGGGATTGATTGCATAAACTAGAGTGACTTCCTTACTTCAAGACTAGTCCACATGTCATTGTTGACATCATGATGATGTGGCTCATATATTATCTTATATTAATTACAACATTAATGAGATTAATTATCACAACTGTAATCATCTAACCTTATCCATAATCATGATTAAATTCTCGTTAAATCCCCATTATTTCTTAAGGTTGTTAATAACACCAATAAAACCTAATTATTAAATCACATTAATTAATACCTAATACAAATTAATTAAACTAATTATTAATTAAAACAAATAAGATTTGAAAAATAATAAATCCAAACACTAAATCCCAATATCTAAATATCTAATATCTACTAATTCCGAAAAGTCTCCATTTATAAGCTGAATATATATCTAGATAGTAGATAAAGGGATTAAAATATTGAGTTAATATTACCTCGAGTGGCCTCCGCAAAGTTTCCCACGCCTCACCCTTCATATATGAATGTCTCTCCATCGTGTTATCTCCTTTACACTTTGATTTAATTATGCAATATTAAAATTTGTATATACAATCCATATTCCTATTTTTCTCTTTTATTATTTTCATTTGAAAAAATCAATGAGAAAACTTAACTTGAAATACATGCCTATATTTATTATTGATTTCTCCCTTCAAAATTAAAATCTTATTTATAAGCTTTCCATCCTCATGGTGTAAAGGAGTAATTGTATTCTTTTAATGTGTTTTACCTCCCTCCATTATATATATATATATATATCCTTTTTGAAAATTAAAATCATATTTATAAGTTTTTTATCCTCATGGTATCCTTTTTGAAAGTTAAAATCATATTTATAAGTTTTTTATCCTCATGGTGTAAAGGAGTAATTATATTCTTTTAATGTGTTTTATCGACTTCCATAATTTAAAGGAGTGTGTTTTATCAACTTCCATAATGTAAAGGAGTTTTTGGTTTAAGGTAAAAAATCCTTCACAGTAAACTCTAAAACCCACCATAAATTAAGACTCTAAAACCCACCATAAATTAAGAGATTCTTCCCTAAATTGTAAGAAATACAACACCCTTCATAGCCACACCACATGAAAATACCAAATTTGCTATATTTTTCAAAACATAACTTAATACAAATGTGTATAAACACTCAAATAAAAACTCATAAATTTTTGTAATTTTATTTTAGTTAGGAAATTGCAGATATATTTCCCATTCTTTTCTAAATATCCATTTTAAACTATTTTTGCATTCTTTTCTAAATATTTATTTAAAAATATTTTTTCCTCTTTTCAATGTTTGGTCTATCCTCCCAAGGCCAAACAAAGGTACAAAATTCTCTCTAAATCTGGTGCTTAACAGATTTTCCCAGGTCACCAGAATGGCCAAGGACATCTAACCTATCTTCATGTTTTTAACAACAATTCCATTTTCTTATTTTTAGGTTGTTCTGTGAAGACAATACTGGCCTAGTATTCATTGCTAACTCTTGGATTCTTATTATCTTGCAAGTGAGACAAAACTGCTTAGTAAGAAAATCTTGAGCTGACATAGATATGGCAGCCAACCTATTCTAGCATTTTGATATCAATTTAATGAAAATGTAGTTGGTAGGTAAATTTATTAACACAATAATTTTTAGTTGTAACACTCTCTTGAACATTTAATTTCTCAAGGTATCATTTAACATGATATTGAATTCACACTGCTCAGAACACTTTTTTCAATATTACTGAACTTAGCATTTGTAGAAATTAAACATAGAGATACTTATTTGAAAGCTAGAAAGTGCTGGCAATCACTAAGGGGTGTGCCACTTTACACCCAACCATAGGCATAGTTGCACCTATTATCTCTACATATGGCCACCCCCTAGCCAAAGTATGATGCCATGAGGGGAAATTATTTTACTTAGCAAATGAGAAAAGATGAAGGTTACTCTCCTTCATCTACAAGAACTTAGTAAGCCAAGTCTTCATTCCACCAAGAAAGGGGGTCTGTTCTTGCCACAAAGAGCCACACCAACCAACACACATAGGATAAGGGAGGCCCTTCACTGCCCAACAATCCCTTAGCCTCCTCCCCTCTAAGTGCCTTTTTGTTTTCTCAGCCAATATATGAAAATTCACAACCCTGTTTATTAGCTTGATTTTTGGAAATAATAAAAATTACATTATAAATTGAGGGAAACAAGGGTATTACATTTACCCTCTAGAACCACTTGTAGAATCCATTAGAAACTATCTCTATTGATGACAAGGTTCGCACGATTGAAGTAGAGGTCACAAACAAGAAAATAATTTTGGATTCCCTACCCACGTGAAAGCTCCAAGCCACGATGACAACCATCACAAGAAAGACCAAGGAGATCACTACCACTCAAGCAAAGCAACAAACTGTTTATGATTTGACCAACGATGTGGCTGATAAGGCCCAAATTTTCTATACTATGACAACAGTAACGTAGTTTGTAGCCACCCCCATGCTCGAGAAAATGGATCATATTGACCTTCAATCTACCCAAGTCACAACAACTAATATAGATGAGGTGGTTCGACTCACTCAACAACTGCATGCCACCCTAGATGACACTGATAGTCAATTTTAGGAGTTCCTTTAGGAACTCATGAAGATGATTCCTTTCGTGGCATTAGTTACACCATGATCAAGACCATTGGATTGAGGATGAGACAAATAATAGTGTAGGGGGCCTATTGTCACCCAAAGTTTTGGGGTAAATATTATTCATGTGCACAAGAAACTACACGACGTATGGAATAATGTGCGCATGCCAATCAAAGTTCTACAGTGCACGCCATGAAATAGGAAGATACCACATGCATGCTGAAATCAAGAACAATATATTTGGAAATATTCTTGAATGATTAACTTAGGCAACACAAGAGATTGTGGAGCAATTAAAGGACGAGCTGGAAAGTTCGTTAGGATTTCCATGAGTCAAAAGAATCTATGTGGGCTGCAAGTGGGTGGTAGAAGTGTGTGAAACTGGTAGTTAGCAGAGCGAGTGGAGTATAGGTGAAAGTGATAGAGAACCAGAGCAGAGAAAGAAATAAAAAGGAGCAACAAAGAAACAAAAGAGGGTTCGTAGAGTCCGAGGTCGGAAGCAGAGAAAGAAATAAAAAGGAGAAATGAAGACACAAAAGAGGGTTCGAAGAGTCTGAGGTCGGAAGCAGAGAAAGAATCAATTTGGCTTGTTTTTGCATGAGTCATGTTGTGAGTCTAGGTATTAGTTTTGTATGTGGTTGGAACAATTTTGCAAGCGGTCTGTAATAGAGTTAGCTTAGTAGCATGTGCAGATTCTGATAGAAAGAGCACAACGCCTTGTGATACATCACTATTCTTGGTAAATTATGAGCATTGATCTTGGTGAATTATGATTCTTTTGGTCTATGTATGCCAATATTTGAATGGAAATAATATAAATTTGTTGTTCTTCCTGTCATTTACTATGTTGATTATGAGTTCAATGGATGAATATGTGATCCAGGTGGATATTGGTGGCCACCCACCTATTCCAACTGGCTCCTCTTGACAATTTTTAGTTCAACATGTTCTTCTGTACTTCTTTGTAATTGTGGGTTCTACACTTTTGGGGCCGTCTGAAGCCCTACACATATTCCAGGTTGAGACTAGTGTCCACCCATCTAATCCAATTGTATTATTTTGGAAGTTTACATGTCAACACATCTTTCTGTAGTTCCAGGGCCGTTTTGGGCCCCTAGACAATGTTTTTTTGGCTTTCCACAGTCAAACTGTAGACAAAGTCATATTTTGATAGAATAATGTATAGTTCTCTAAAATACATTTCCAATATACTATCACACACCTAAAACAAAGGTCGTATGCACAATTTACAACCTCGAGAAATTGAGGTGCCAACTTACCCATAGGTGCCCACATAACTTTTCGCGTTTTACCTCCTAGGGTTAGGTTTTTGGATGTATAGGGTTTTGGAATTCATGAGTAATATTAAAAAGTCCTCTGGAGCCTCATTGTAATCATTCTTCTTAGACATATGCATGTATCAAGCTACATCTCTTCTCAGAGATAACTACTACCATTCGAGCAAGTTGTTTCCAGTTCTGCAATTTTACAATTTCAACCTATTTTATTTATTCAATAGAAGTTATTGTTCACTGTATATCTATTTTTGTTCTCCATATCTCTGTGTTATTGTATTCAATATATTATTTTTTTCACTTCGCTCATAAATCCAGATCAATGGTATCAAAGTGGTATGTTTTTCATTTATTTTTCTTCGTGCATGTCCCTGATAAGATCTGGGTATAAGAAATTGGGACTTGAACCAGTTAAGCCTTTGCAATATCAGCCACGCCAAGCTCGGAAAAAACACATGGGGGACAAGAATAAATATGATGGAGCAGGAGAACCTTTTAAAATGTTTCTCAAGGAATCCCTTGCAAGACAAAGGAACAAAATGATGGACAACTTTGTACAGATCCTTTGACGACTGCCCACAGGAGACACATCTTCATCAAGCGTCCATGCATCCCCCTTTAAGGTACAATTAAATTTTGATATTCCATTATTTGAAGGACTGATAGATGCAGATGTTGTAGATAAATGGCTGAATCTACTTGAAGGGTATTTTTCGGTCCACAATTTTTTCGACAGGGAAAATATTACTTTTGCACTTCTCAAGGTCGTCCCCCATGTTAAGGACTGGTGGGATACTTACTCTGAGAAAAGGGCCATAGAGGAATCTAAATTATTTGTGGTCACCCCCACATGGGATTCCTTTAGGGATTCCATTAAAGAACAATACTACCCCATTGGAATCTACGAGGACAAGTACACAAGTTGGACCAAACCGCGTCAGGAAAGGGACAAGACAATACCATATTTCACCAATATTTTCCATACCCTGCACACCAAATTGGGTATCAAAGAATCTGAACAACATCTGGTGCTCAAATACCATGGTTGTATGCATAGATACATTCAAACATAAATGGAGTTTATGGACATCGCATCATTAGGTGCAACTTATAGATATGCTGTCAAGATTGAGTAGAAATTTAAGCAGAAGAGGCGAAAGTTTGGATCTGCAAACACCTCATAGCTAAAGCAGGGAAAAGGCAACCCCAACCCACAAATAAAGGGACGAAGAAAATATGGCCACCCTTAGGAAAACCATTCCAAGTCGCAACCCAATGAGGGTAATGAGAAGTCGAAGAAGGACACGAGAAAATGGTGTGAATACCATAAAATCCCTTGGCACAACACTGAATAATGTCTCTCCAAGCAGTCACTAGTGGCTGAGCTAAAAGCTTCCAAGTCGGAGGCAAATTCTGACTTTGAATCAAATCCAAAAAGTGGGAAGCAGATCAACGATGCCAAACCCAGTGCCACTATCGCTACCACCAAAGTCCAACCAAGTGAACCAGAAGAATCAGAGGAAGGGGAATGACTCTTTCACTCATAGATGTGGGTAAAGGGAAGCCCACTACATTTACTTGTCGATAGAGGTATTTAGAAGAACCTGATTTTAGTAGAGGTCATCAAGCGGTTGTACCTACTGATAAAATCACACCTACAACCCTACACCATCGACTGGCTTCGCCAAGGACGAGATTTCCGCATCAACCAACAATGTCGTCTTCCCTACAGTATCAAGCCCTTCAAAGATGAGGTATTGTGTGATATTTCTCCCCTTGAATTTTGTGATGTTATTTTAGGTCAGCCATATTTGTGTAAGCGACATGCTATGTATGAGTCTAGACCCCGTAGTGTTATTATTACTTTGGGTAGACAATTGTACAGGATACCAGAGGTAGCTCCACCTACCACTATTTCTTTAATCTCTGCTAAGAAATGTAGTAAAGTCATTTCAAAGACTAGGAAGTTCATCTTATTTTTTATCCGTGATTGTAGTAAGAATAAGGTCGCCGCCATATCCATGACCAATACACAGAGCCTCTCTTTGCAATAGAAGCAAGTGGACAGGATCGTGGAAGAGTACAAAGACATCTTCTCCTCACCCACCAGGGTGTCGATGCACTTCCAAGTCAAGCATCCAATTGATTAGACCCTTGGTGCCCCACTTCCTAATGGACCAGTCTATCGCCACTCACTGATGGAAAATGATGAGATCAAGTGCCAAATACAAGAGTTGCTTCAAAATGGGAACATCCGGCCCAAATCCTCCCCTTTCCAAAGCCCGATTGTGCTAGTGCAAAAGAAATATGGGACCTGGCGGCTTTTCATTGATTACAGAGCATTAAACAAAATCAAAATAAGGAATAGGTACCCAATTCCCCAAATTGATGACCTTCTTGACCAAATCAAGTGGGAAAATTTCTTCAACAAGATTTACCTAAACTCTGGCTACCACTAGGTTCCCATCGAACCAACTGATGTATGGAAGACAACTTTCAAATCTAAATAAGGTATCTTCGAATGGCTAGTCATGCCCTTTGTCTTAAAAAATTCACCAACAACTTTCATGAGATTGATGGATGATGTATTGAGACCCTTCACCAACTCTTTTGTGGTGGTATATCTGGATGACTTCCTCATCTTCAACAGAACTTGGGAGGATCACATGCAACATATTCAACAGGTTTTGGGCACTCTGCGACATCACAAGCTATATGCCAACTTGGAAAAATGCTCCTTTGGCATGAACAAGGTCCAATACTTGGGCTACATTGTTGATGAGCATGGGGTACACATGGATCCAAATAATATCCAAGTCATTCGTGACTAGATATCCCCGACCACACTAACCGAGCTTCATAGCTTCTTGCGACTTTCCAAATTATACCGAAGGTTCATGTTGGGATTCTCCCATATTGCGTGGGCCCTCAACCAAGTAGCCAAGGGATGTGGAAAGGAAAATTTCACATGGGGGAAGGCACAATAACAAGCATTTGATGATATAAAACATCACTTGTGCTAAACTCCAATACTCTCCTTACCTGATCTGCAACAACCATTCGATATTGAGACTGATGCCTCCGACTACGTTATCGACTTAGTTCTCACTTAGCATGGTCATCGAGTAGCATACCATAGTGAGACAGTCTCAAATACTGTTCGAAAATACCACACCTATGACAAATAAATGTATTCCATTGTGAAAGCCTGCCGTCAATGGAAACATTACATTCTGGGAAAGGAGACAATCATCCACACTGATCACAAACATCTGCAATTCATACATAGACAAGGGAAGTTGCAGAACAAACTCCATCAAAAGTGGTCCACATACCTACAATAGTGCCATATCAACATCAAGTATAAAATAGGGAGCACAAATCATGTTGCTGACTCCCTCAGTCGCCCTCCCGTTGCTACACTCACCACAGTGCTCCATTCCTATGGGTATGAGGCATCTGAGTGGCCCCAAATTTATCAACATGACCCTGACTTCACCACCACCTATCAACTCTTGGGTACAAGAGAAAATGTCACCGATTTTCACATCCAAGATGGACTTTTATGACGTCTAGGACACATCTGTGTTCCCACAAGCGAGCGTGCAAAGATGATTTGGGAGGCTCACTACAGTCGGATGGAAGGAGATTTTGGCATGGAGAAAACTGTGGCTATTCTACATACATTTTTTTATTTTCCAAAACTTCGACAATATGTCAGCAAGTATATCGGATCTTGCATTGCCTGCACCATTTCCAAGCCAACCATTAAGAATTAAGGCTTATACACCTCTCTTTCTAATCCCGAGAGGCCTTGGGAATCCATCCTGATGGATTACATGTTTGGCTTTCCATCCACCAAGAATGCCAATGATTATGTAATTATCACAACCTACAAGAAGAGCACCACAATGGCAGAGAATGCCAAGCTCTTCTTCGAACGGGTGTGGGTCCATTTTGGGATACCACAGACCATCACCTCATATCGGGACAATACGTTCCTCAACACATTTTGGTCGAGTCTCTGGTGATTTTTGGACACCAAGCTCACTAAATCCACTACTTTCCACCCCCAAACCGATGGCCAGACATAGGTCCTCAATCGAATGATTGTGCACATCCTGCACATGTACAACTCTAAGCATCCTTGTAGATGACATGAGAGTATTCCCTATGTTCAACACAACTACAACAAGGCTCTCCATAGCTCCACCAGCCATAGCCCATTTCAGGTAGGGTTGGGATTCCAACCCTTGGGTCCCATTGATGTTGAACTAACTCTTGCAACCACACAAGCATAATATTCCCATGTTCAGTCTGAGGATGAAAAATCTTCCATATTCATTAAGAATATTCAACACATCCGCCAACATGTCCATGAGATTTTGCAGAAATCCAATGCTAAATACAAGAAATTCCATGATCAACATCGGGTACCGCACCAGTTTCAAGTGGGAGACAAATTCTGGTTACATTTGCAGAAAGAGTGCCTTACATGGCCCCATCAGAAGCTCCACCCACTTCACTATGGGCCTTACACTATCTCCAAGGTCGTGGGTAGCAATGATTTTGATCTCAACACTCCACCCTTCCTTGGCTTGCACCCTATGTTCAATGTGGACCTCCTTCGGCCATATTTTCCACCATTATTGGACACCTCAGAGATCACATAACAATTTAAACCCAAAATTCTCAACCCTGACTGCATGGAAAATGCATCCACTGATTAGATAGTGGACACACAGGTCAAGGGAACTCACCAGCATAGGATCCATCTTTATCGGGTTGTCAAGGCAGGGCAACTCCTACACCAAGGCAAGTGGCTCACTCGGGGCCAAATTCAACAAAATTTTCCTCACTTGATGGGGGCACTAAAATAAATGGAGACCATTGCTTCCTAAGGGGGGGGGACTGATCCAGGTGGACATTGGTGGCCACCCACCTATTCCAACTAGCTCCTCTTGACAGTTTTTAGTTCAACACTTTCTTCTGTACTTATTTGTAATTGTGGGTTATACACTTTTGGGGATGTTTTAATCCCTACACATCTTCCAGGTGGAGATTGGTGGCCACCCATCTAATACAACTGGCTTATTTTGGAAGTTTTCATGTCAAAACATCTTTTTGTACTTCCAGGGCCGTTTTGTGCCCCTAACCAATGTTTTTTTTGGATTTCCATAGTCAAACTGTAGATAGAATCAGAGTTTGATGACATAATGTGTATTTCTCGAAAATACCTTTACAATGGGATATCACGCACCTAAAACAAAGGTCATATGCAAAATTTACGACCCCAAGAAGTTGAGGTACCAACTTACCCTTAGGGGTCCACATAACTTTTGGCGTTTCACCTCCTAGGGTTAGGTTTTTGGATGTATAGGGTTTTGGCATTCATGAGTAATGTTAAAAAGGCCTCTAAAGCCTCATTGTAATCATTTTTCTCAGACATATGCGCGTAGAAAGACACATATCTTCTCAGGGATAACTACCACCATTCAAGCAAGTTGTTTCTAGTTCTGCAGTTTTACAGTTTCAACCTATTTTATTTATTCAATAGAAGTTATTGTTCACTGGATATCTGTTGTTGTTCTCCATATCTGTGTGTTATTGTATTCAATCTGTTATTCCTTTCACTCCTCTCATAAATCCAAATCAATATGGTAATGTTGCATGTTGTTAATATCATAATGAAGTGTAATGAAATGTGTGAATATTAGCCCGAATGTCTTCCTAGTGTATTTTATCCCTTCATCTCCAACACAAGACCAAATGGTCTCTGTGATTCTCATGGTGTCTTGGGTGATACCTTCCTTAGTCCTAGACTGAGGATTGATATGCCAATGCCTTGGGTATTTTTTGGTCAAATATGGATGAACCGTTGGTCATCAACCCTCCAACGTTAGGAAGGATGCACACAAGCGAGACAACATACTCTTATATTGAATCTTCTCTTGCTTCAATTGTCTTGGATCATTCTCCAACTTCTCCATTTCCACTAACATATCCAAAACATACACAACAAAGTATTTCCTCAACCTATATGGGATTCATCATTCCTTGACCATTGATGCCAAGGCCTTTTCCATCAAATCCCATATTAGTTAGAAATTTAAAGCCTATACCCTGAGTATTCTTCTCAAATTCACTAAAATAAGAATCTACATATTTATGGGAAGAAGGAGAACAAGGTGAGTCACTTACGATGCTTGCCTCAATCATGGTTTGTGAATTTGCAGTAGAGGATGGTCTCCTTTCAATGGTAGACTCTTCATTCTTCTCTACTCCTTCATCATTATGGAACTTTCCCTCTCATCCTTGGATTGCAACTCAAGTTGCAACTCTTGAATGACACCTATGAGAATATGACACAATATGAACTGGAATGACACAATATGAACTTGAATATTATACTTTTATTGATATGGAAGAAATGTTCACTTGCCTCTTACCTTTGAGGGGGAACCCTCCGATAGAGTAGAGCTCAAATTGAAAATTATTTCCAAGACATCTTTTACAATTATTCTACATGTTTACATAATACTTTTTTTTCCCCTGAGAACATTTTATAGAAGGAAATTTATAGTAGGTGAAACCTTCTAGTAAGCCTTCTTACAATAATTGTGGTCACCTTACTACACATGCCTTATTTACTAGTGATGGCCTCCATAAATAGAAATACATAGTAATCTATCTAGTTAGGGGGTTAGGGAAGTTAGGACCCTAACATGCCCCCCTCCTTCCCCACTCTTAAAAATTAGCCTTGTAATCAAGGTTGGATATGTGGGGAGTGCTACAGATTTGTTGTTAGTTCCCATGTAGTATCCTTTGGCTGTGTATCCTTCCATTGTATTTAAAATTCATGAATAATGCACCGTCGAAGACAACAATCTCTTTCTTCAAGGATGACCTTAAACTACAACCAAATGGAACCTTCTTCATGCAATTTAGGAAGACTATTTTGAACACAATAATTGGATCCATTGACTTTCTTTAAGCATGAGACATGAAATATCTGATGGATCTTAGAGTGACTTGGAAGTTGTAATTTGTAAGCCACAGGACCAATAAACTTGAGGATATTATAAAGGCCATAAAAATTTGGAACAAGCTTCTTCTGGTGGTATTATTTGAGGGAGGTCTGCTTATATGGTTGTAGACAAAGGAATATATAACTCCCTTCTTCAAAAATGCATTCAAAGCGACACTGATCAACCTATTGCTTCATTCAATTCCAAGCCATGAATAGATTATTTTTTAGAGTGTGAAGAATGTCAACTCAAGATGTAAGGGTTTTTTCGACCTCTTGTACCTTAGAGACACCTAGTAAGTAAGATAAAATTGATGGGGGATTTTGGCCATAGACCACCTCAAAGGGGGTCATGTGAGTGACACCATGATAAGTTACTATACCACCATTCTGCTAGGGGTAACCACTAAACCCATTGGGACTATCATTCATAACTAAAGCACCTCAAATATGATTCCAAACACTTGTTGGCAACTTTAGTTTAACCATTATTCTATGGGTGATAGGTAGTGATAAGATGCAATTGAGCGCCTTGGATCTTGTAAAAATATTTCCAGAAGTTGCTAGTGAAAGTGGGATCATAGTCTGTGACAATAGATTGTGGCATACCATGTAGTTTGAATATGTTATCCATGAATACTTGAGCGACTGTGTAATATTTAAATGGACGTTGGAGGTCGCAAATAGCATATTTGGAAAGGTGATCAACCACAACCATGATGAAATATTTATTGCTAGATTTGGGTAACCCCACAATGAATTCAATATAAATTTCTATCCATACAACATGAAAAATAGGTAAAGGTTGTAGTGCACCTAGAGGTTTCGTTGTTTCTCCATTATGTCATTGGAAAATATCACATTCAAAAAAAAAGTGTGGATTCCATTCTTCATGCCTTCCCAAGAGAAGGAATATTGGATCCATTCACACTACAAGGAAAACACCTTGTAGCAAAGGTTTTTAGTGTTACAAGATTTGGAAATTTTTTCAAAAAAACCTCTGCTATTCCAAGCGAAGGTTTTAGAAGAGGTTTTAATGGATGTACCATATAACTAATTTTTTTGGGTCGGTGGAGGTTGTAGTGGAGGTTCCATTTTTGGTACTTATATTGGTAAAACAAAGAAGCGATGCATTTTTAAGTAGCATGCACCGATGCATTCTTAAGAAACACACACTGATGCATTCTTAAGTAACATCCACCGGTGCACACACAATCAAAAAGCACCAATTCTCTTAAGATTATTATGCACCGGTTCCATATTTTATGTTATATGAAACAATGGTGCTCATATAAATATTACACACCTATGCTCTTATAGTTAGTCGCACTTGTGCTTGTACTACTCAAAATCAAATATTTTTTTATAGTAATATTTTTTTTTATATTTTTGTTATTGTTTTTTGATATAATGATTGCATTAATGATTTATCCAATGAATTGAACCTCTATTATTTGTAATAATGTAAATCATTCATATATTAATTAATCAATAATGCAACATTTTACAACATTTTCCGATACAATAAAATCATAAACCCATTTTGTTATATATGAATAAGAGACCCATCGTCATGCAAAATGGGATAAAATAAAGGTACAAAATGATCAAAATGAAACCAATATGCAATTGTTACACTTATTGGTAATAGGTTCCAATGCCACAAGTGTGACTCCAGAATATCATGACCAACAAAGGTGATGGTTCACGGAACCTGCAACTACCTTGGGGACCATGAATGACTCGACACTAAACAAGAATTGCTCCCCTAAAACATAGCTACCACTCAAGGGGCTTTGCAAATCATGGCCCTACCATACTGGACACCTCCCTCCCTCTGTCATTCACCCTCCATAACTCTCCACCCATATCACACCACTCCTTAGCTCAGTTTCACTCCTTTGGACTGGCTACTGACCTTATACTTACACTACATAACCTTTTTAATTTGGCACACATTGCAACACGATAAGGGGGGAACTATTCGATATCGACATTCACACTGATGGAGAGGGATGTCAATGCACTAATGGGTGCAACTAATGAGGCCCTCTGGAATAATGAGGGCCTCTTCACCTCTACGGATGAGATTTCCAGGCTTGTGCACACTTACTCCCATCAGTTTGGGACTTCACAACAGCTTCCCTCTTCCCTTCCTCCAACTTTCTCACTGGTCCCACCCCCCTACCCTCTTCTGATTTATACATAGTCTGAGCACTACACTCACCCACTAGTCACGGTTTCCTCGCCCTGCCAGCCACCCTCCTCGAATTTCACTCAAACACCCTCCATAGCCAACTTCCCCCTTGCTCTTATTTTCCCTTCATCGACTGATCCACCTGTTATTTCCACCCTTTGTGGGAAAAAAAAAACACGGTTCAGTTGAGACCTATAGAATTGCACCAACATAAATGATCGACTGGAGTTACCCATAGTGGCAACAATAAAAAACAACTCAGACCCTGGTGTTCAAAAAAATCAAAGAGAAAAATGGTCCTCGACATTGATATCGGACTAGAAGACTCAGTCTCCTTAAGTCTCTGCTCTTTAGTGGGAATAATCTCTTATAAACATATCTACCGATCTGATCTAACTGAGTGGGTGCATACAACTTGGAGGCCACTCCTGGGCTATGTCCCAGAGATCACTCACCTGACACAAGGATGGCTCTACTTTAGGTTCAAAACACCAGAGGACTCCACATATATACTAGAGCAGATTTGTACTTTGGAAGGCAATAGCCTCATGCTTAAATGTTAGTAGATCAACTTCGACCCCACACAAGACTATTTTCTCGTGAGGCATTTATGTGTCCTCCTCCCTGGACTGCCCCTACACCTATGGAACCAGAAATTTCTCAAGGCCATAGGTAACACTCTTGGCCGCTACATCTGCGTGGACCTACAATCACTCACAGGCTTGGAAAAGAAGGTGGATAGAATCACGGTGGAGATAGATATAGACAATGGTCTGCTCGAAAGTATTGACATTGACTGGAGAGAAAAAATCTTTTGACAGAGCTTGGACTACCTAGGCATCCCCTTCAAGTGCACTCTCTGCAAGAAAACATGCCATGTTAGAAACGTCTTCTTGGGTTTCTTCAATGAGGATCAATCCAAGGATACAATGCTCGAACTCTCCACCAATATGGACTCTCCAAATGTGAATACTTATCCTTCCTTTCCGTCCTTCTAGACTTTGGAGAATCAACTGCCTCGGACTCGGTCACCGGTAATATCAAGTCCATCTGCCCCTCTCTTTTCTACTCTCTTTCATCCTGGGAAATAGACCTTTTGGACACTGCCCCATCTTGGGTTTCAGGTGCTTCTTCTCCTCGGACTGATATGGCTCAAACTATACTAGCTTCGGGTGCTCCTCCTTTACACTCCTCCACCTGCTTACCTGATGGCCCCCTGAAATATCAATTGAAATCCTCCCCCCTCACTCCTTCTACAGACTATGCCCAACTGATTAGCTCTCCTGCTGCACTTTCCTTACCCTTACCCTCCTCCTCGACCTCACACTCTATTGATCCTCTGACTACTGCCCATCCCTAGGCCTCTACCCCACAGGTTACTCCCCCCGACATTTTTCCCTCTATGCCTTTGGAGTCAATGAGCCATGACTCCATGCCTCATGAATAGGGGTGTTACACTTTCTGTCGGGTACTAGTGAAACTCAACCAGGGGACAATAAACTCAGCGATGTGTTGGATACACTCCTACCATCTTACAAATAAGTTCACACTCCTTCCCCCATACCAATTTATCTAGGGAAGTCGGTCCACTTGACACATTTCGAGAAAGGGAACCCAGGACATAGGATAACTCCAATTCTGGACCAGGGAAAAGCACACACCTGGTCAAGAGGGATTGGCTATGAACACTCCCCAATCAAAACCAGAAGTGCTCGCCGCAAAGAGGGGACTTCTTTATCCATTTCTACTTCTACACAAACACAACACATTGACATTGGGGCACTTACATGCATGAAATCCCTAGCGAGAACCAAATAATTATCTTTCCCTCCCTCAATATCATAGGGGTGGGGCCCCCCTTAAATCCTTCGTTTTAAGAATAATTCTCTGTCGGACCTCTCCATACATTATTTTCATCCATAAAACCTTGGTTGATGGGCATAAAGCCATATCACTTCTAAATAAATTTTGACTTGACTGGCACACTTGCTTTGTAAACTCGCTGGGAAATTCTGGGGGTTTAGCTGCTACTTCAGACCCTTCAAAATTTGACAAAAATCCCTTTATGAGATGTGGTAGCATTTTACTAACTGGATTCTGTCGATGGAATAATCTACAGATCAACTTACTCAATTCCTATGGACCCTGCCAAAACATATTTTTTTTTGGGGATAAAGTGGAGTCCCACGGTCTACTCGATCTCATGAATTTAATCATTGCTGAGGATTTGAATTTCACCACAATCTTTAATGAATTTGGGGAGCCTTCATCACCTAAGATCCCTTGGATGAATTTTTCATCTCACTTTTCCAAATGCATGGTTTGGTTGACTTCCCCCCGGATGTCTTGACACCGACTTGGCGCAATGGCAGAGAGGGATTGGATTCCATTACTAAATGAATAGATCGTTTCATTATCTATGAAAGTATTTCTACACCTGACGACATGATCAGATCTTGGGTGGACACACCATATTTGTCAGACCACGCCCCAATCTTACTACAATTCGGCTCACCTGTGGTGCAGATTTCCTATCCCTTTAAATTGAATTCTTGTTGGCTCTTTGAAGAATATTTCATAGCAATTGTCAACTCCATTTGGAAATACCTTATTTTCCAGCAAGAAATGGGTATTCAACAATGATTCATTTGGAAAATGAAACACCTAAAATTCTACATAAAAATATGGGCCACGAAGCATAGAATACTCACGCTACAAAATTTATATGAGATGGAGCTAAAACTCAAAGAACTACACCAAATCGATTCACTAGATGGGCATGCAGGGGACACGTGTAAATTATCAAAACAACTTGAATTTGAAAGAGATAAGAGTCTGCTGGCAGATGAAGCTCTTTGGAGGTAACGAAGTAGAGTTAATTGGATAAAATGTGGAGACCTCAACAATTTTTTTTGTCATCGTTTTGCTAGCTAATCCAGAAACAAAAAACATATCTGGGATATTATTGATGATACAGGTACAAAACATAGCGGACATCATGCAATCAAGACAACAAATTCTAGATTTTAAAAATCTTTCTATGAGGCAAGACCACAAGAGCATCTACAAGCTCATGTTACGGTGGATCAAATCTATCCTCGCTCAGTCACAAAAGAGGATTCCATGAACTTGGACAACCCCTACACATTGTAGGAGGTATTGGCTACTCTAAAATCCTTCTCAAAATATAAAATCCCGGGCCCAGATGGCTGGACCATAGTGTTCTACTTACATTTCTTCGATCTGGTGGGGACAGAGCTTCTAGAGCTAGTGGAAGATTCCAGACTCCATGGTAATATCTCTAGGGAACTTAAATCTACTTTCTTGACACTTATCCCGAAATAAAACCACCCGACTACTTTTGGTGATTATACACCGATTGCACTTTGCAATCTTTTCTACAAGCTTTTATAAAAAATCATCACCAATAGAATCAAACCCATCCTCTCTCGTTCACTGTCAGGTGAAAAACTAGGTTTTTTAAAGGGCTGACAAATTATTGATGTTATTGGAACTTCACAAGAATGCTTGCACAACATTAGTCATAAAAATTTTCGTTCCCTCATCCTCAAGCTAGATCTTAAAAAATCTTTCGACTGCATAGACTGGGACTTTCTCAGACTTATTTTAACATAGATGGGTTTCAACCAAATTACTTTAAATTGTATTATGAGCTATGTCACAAGTGCAACATTTGATGTGTTCGTAAATGGAGAACCTTCCTCCTTCCACAGTGGAAGAGGTCTACGAAAGGGATGCCCTCTTTCACCGCTCATTTGCATGTTGGTCAGGGAAGGATTAAGTCTCCTCCTCAAAAAAATCCATGCAGAAGGCAGAATTACAGGGATCAAGGTCTCTAGGATGGTAAAAATCCTACACCTCCTCTTCGTCGATGACGTTCTCATAATGAAAAATGACAATCCACTTGAATGGAGGGAAATTGATGGACTCTTCAAGAAATCGATGTTCCATTACGCCAATATACAAGATCAGGATTTGGATCAATTGAAGGGCATATTTCCACATACCTTCATCCACTATTCACAAGGCTTCCATTACCTTTGCTATTTCATCAAAGCATAACACTACGAGAATTCAGACTGGGACTGGATCATTTCAAAGGTGGAAAAAAAAGTAGGACATTGGTGTAATAGATGGCTCTCCATTGGAGGCTGATAAGCTTCCCTCGAAGGACAACTAGTTTATTGGATGGCACTTGGAGCTATACCCACATCGGTCCTGGATAAGCTTAAAAAAATCACCTTTAAATTTCTCTGGTCGGGACGCATGGACCAACACAAGATTCACCTTTGCAACTGGGAAACACTAGTAAAACCAAAAAACAAGGGTGGATTGGGAATTAGAAATATTTTTAAATTCAACAAAGCTCTGGCTGCCAACTCCCTCTGGTGTGTTTTGACCACAAATGACATCTGGAGCTCTGTTATTAAATATAAATACTTTCCATACTCCTTCGTTGCATATTGGATCCACACATGTTCCACTCATGCAAGGGATGCATCTCAGATATGGAGAAACTTAGTGAAATAGACACTCTGGATCCAAAATTGGCTCTGCTAGAAGACATGCTCTGGCCATTCAATTGTAATTGGTAAGGATTGTATTACAAGACTTGACCATGCATCGTTCCTATCTCCTCAATTAATCTCACAACTAAATACAAAAAACACTTATTTTCTTTTCCAAGTTGCGCTTAACAATGACCACGGGATCCTGTCAGTCGACTGAAAAACTGGCCATGAATTGGAGCTATCATTCGAGCTAGCTATGGAGTGGGATAGATTTTTCCTGAATATTACTCGAGCATGCATATATCTACTTGATGCGGAGGATCATTTCCTGTGGGCAGGCAGAGACAATTCGATCCTCATCACCATAAAAAATGTATACTCTGCTATCACTAATATAGTCTAGCATAGCAACATTACTAGATGACACAAGCATATCTATACTTGGAAACTACCACTAAAGATAAAACTCTTTACTTGGTTAGCTGACGAAAAAAAAATCTCCACCTGGGATAACCTCCAAAGGAAAGGATGGACTGGCCCCAACATCTTCCAACTATGCTACAGGGATGAAGAAACGGTTCAACATCTCTTTACACAGTGCCACTTCACTCGCCAAGTCTGGGAAAATATTTCACTTGACCATCACATAACCACTGCGTATAATGGGACCTCCTTTTCTTTCTACCTTGCCCATTGGATATACAATGAGCGCAGCTACAAACTACTTCCCACAATGGTCAATTGGTTTATATGGCTGGCCAGAAACAATAATATTTTCGACAACAAACCCCCCACTGTTAACAATGTTGCATATAAAAATCTTGGCTTGTACCAAAATTGGAAATACATACACCCAACCATTGGGGAAAAAAATACATTAATTAGCCCTCTCATCTCAGAGGATACAACTACGGGGTGGTTTGATGGTGTAGCTCAACAAAGTGGAACATTGAGTGGTGCAGGTGGACTGATAAGAACAAATAAAAACTCCCTTTACAGATCGAATTTCTGTCGTGGATCGAGCACCAACACAAGGGCATAGCTATTGGGTGCCTGGGCTACTCTTCACTTGGCCAGAAGACTAAACATTGAACACCTTCAATTGATCAACGACTCTAGAGTTATCATAGATTGGTTGAACCACAACAAAAAGATCAAATAAATTGCACTCCTAGCCTGGATGGACCGAATCATATTACTTCAACGCCACTTCAATAAGCTCATCTTCACTCATGCCTCCCGAGAGTACAACAGGGAAGCGATCTGGAATTTTTCTTAAAAAGTATAAAGGAGTGGCTTGATTTTTATTTTGTTCTGCAACAAAGAAATTGAAAATTAGTATTTCATATGATAATTAAATTCGATGTACATAAAAGAATAAATGAATGATTACATACCTTAGATGCATGTTTTTGTTGGGATGCCTCTTCCTGTGATGCAATTATGTTCATTTATTTTAAAATCTCCTTGTACACTTTTTTGGACATTTCTACCGGCATGTATTGGCTTTCCCCTCATTTGTCGCTTGGAATTTTCATAATCTTCCTGAAAAATGAAAAGGCATACTAATTTTATTTTTTAAATGGACATGAAAGTAAATATAACAAAAAAAAAAATAATTTGGTAGTTTTTAGAGTATATTATAGAAAAACATCTTTAGTAATAATACCTTTTAAATGATTCTTTTTTGTTATTGTAAGTTTTTTCTATTGCAAGTATCATGGGTCTCATTGACCATTGCTTTGAAAATGCTTCACGTAGTTTATGTATAACCTGATTCTTGGAGTCATTGGATTGATTTTTGTATTGTAAGTGGAAATTACGTCTATACTTCTTTGCACTATATCCTTCAAAGTTTTGTAAAACAATTTGCCACTCTCATTAAATTCAAGCACCACTCTAGTTGAAATTGATGACCAATCTGTCATCATCCTTTACATCCTTCATAATTTTTGTCTTCTTAGAACAACATTCCATTCCCTTGCTAGTAGTGCTTGCATAACATTAAAAAAAGTGAAACCGAGTGTTTAAAACTTGTTAGAGATTAATGCTAAGAAATTCATTTTTAGTAAAAATTCAATGAAAAACTTCATGTTGATTACCTTTTGATCCACCTAATTGCTTTGTTTGAAACATTTCCATAAATCATTAACACTCTTTGTCACTCAGATTGTGAACCATCTTTCAAGTTTCTTCAAGTTTTTTCTCTGTATGACACACATTAACCAATACACATCAATAATTTTTTTTTCTGTAAATAAAAAAGAGGTAAATCCTATTACTGTGCTGTCATTATACAAAAAGAAACATGTCATTAGCCTGTCACCTGTTCCACCAAACTAGTGGAAACCGGAACAGGTGGCTTCCTTTTATACTTTCTAAAAAAAAGACATCTGCCACTTGCCCTGCCAATTGGAAATTAGAGCAGGTGGCAGATGTTTGTCCTGACATATATGTTTTTGCAATCTAGAACAAACTAACAACTGAAAAACAAAAACTAGGAAGGAATTATGCAGAGTCCCAGTACATAAAACTAGACAGGAAATAGGCAGAGTACCAGTACAGAGTAACCATCATATAATCATTGGCACCAGGGGATCTATTGTCTGAAGTTCCAGGGAGAGTGTCGTCACTGGGATGTAGCACGAAGGGCAACACATAGGTCGGGCAACACTGCTTGGTCGGTGCATTCGAGAATGTGTCGAAGAGAATTTCAATCCACTTTCTATTGAGGGTGTCCCGATGAAGTTGGTCCACTATGTGGCTTCTGAGATCGAAAATGAGCTCCGGCTGCTCCGGGCTAAAGAGACTAGGGGGAGCTGGGTCAAGTTCTAGAATTTCATTTAGCGGCGGAGGCGCCAAGATAGGGAGGTTCTCCTACATGGTGTTGGTGTCTCCATCCTTGACCACTTCATCTCCTGCATCAACTTCATTGGTGTTGTCCTGGAGGGAAGCACCTAGAGCCATGTGGAGGAGTTCCTCGAGGAATTACTCCTCGACTACACATGTGGCGCCTTCCATGGCCACCTGGGTACCTGAGTTAGCTTTGTTGGTGCTGGAGAATAAGAAATTATCTAGGAACATGTAGAGGAGGGATTCCGATGGAAACTGGATAGGTTTCTCTGGATATTCCTCCTCGATGTAGGACATCAGTGGAGTTCACGACCTCACAATGTGTTGAGTTCTGGCTATGGATAGGGCCCATTCCAGTTGTTGCAGACGTCTCTGTCGGGCAGCGTAGCTGTACCTGGTTGGTCCCCATCTCGGTTTACCTCTCTCTCTCAGCATGGATGAGCCAGGGGGCCAAAGACTCCACTGGAATAATGCCAGGAGAACCCACTACACAATAATCCAATTCTCAGAGCGAACAAGGTGACATAGCTCGAAGAAGAAATAATTCCAACAGGGCTAGGTAGGAGAGATATCCCTAGGGTGGACATGACCACTGTACTCACCTTACTCCTACCATTAATCCTCAAGTCCTCCATTAACCAGACTCGAGGGAGATGTACTCCCTTCCTCTGCAAGTAATTAAGGTCACCCTCAATTCAATACTGAGGTGAGGGGTGACGACTGGCCATATATATGGCTGGAGTCATGGGAGGGATGCATGGCCTCCTTTCGCTACATGGAACCCCATCCAGGACTGGATAATATTTTTTGGATAAGTTCAGACAATGGTCTAGTAGCCTGGTCTATGGAGAGGTTTGAAAGTTCCATAGGATCAACTCATCTTTAGTATCCACACCCTCATTTTCTAGGAAATAATTTTTTTTATTAGCATCCCTTTTCACATGGGAGGGAGTGAGAGTGACATGGGGATGTAAGAGGGATTTTAAGTCTTCCAACAGTCCCGATAGTGACCATTTAGGTGAGACATCCGAAGGGTGTGATCCGTGAATGATTTTGGTGATGAGCTAGATGATGATATGGGAATCACCTTCCACTATGATCTTGTGGATGTTATGATCATTTTCTAGCTTGAATCATTTGAGAAGTCTCTAGAGATCTGCTACATTGTTTGTGTTGAGTCCCAAATAGCCTGATGTGTAATGTAGAAATTTCCCCTCACCATCTCTCAGGACTGCTCCAAAGCCCACCGGTCCCAGATTCCCTTTTGAAGCACCATCAAAGTTCAATTTAAAAAAACTAGTGGAGGGGGGGGGAAAGTGCTCAGACTATGACTGATCTTAGTATTGCAAGTTTCCTTCCTTCTCTATCCATCAGTGAGATTGAGCTGCCATGAATACAAATCATTAATTAAAAACTATAGATAATTGAAACATTTAATTAATTTTTTAATAAAAATTAAAGAACTTGCCTCGTTCTCTTGTTGGAATGAGTCACCATCACACTCACTGCAATAAGTTGTTTTCCTTGAAATTCTATCATCCATCTTCTATAAAAAAAAAACAGGAATCGTTAGATATATAAATTATGAAATAGTTTTATAAAATAATATGTTGGCGTGTATAATGAAATAATACGACCCGGTGCGCTCAACGTACTTATATGTACCAATTCTCATTACTACATATTGCACACTGCCTAATCCATAAACATATGATACTAAAATCACTAGTATTTATATTTTAAACTAATAAGTGTTGTTGACAAAAATATGTGCACTGGTGCGACATTATTGTATTGTGCACACTGCGTGCCGCAAAAAGTTAAAAAAAAAAAAAAACTTGATATCGATAGGGTTTGGGATCCAATATAATGATTTGTACCATTGTAACATGTACTAAATGCACCATATACAAATACAAAATCCCTATAAACATATATAGCTTTAAAAAAGAAAATACTCTTGTGAAATATAGAGAGGGGAACCAAGAAAAATAACAAGAGAGCTAGGGCTTCCAATATTGAAGGTAACTATGAAACCTTTGTATTTGTTTTGAGAATGCATTGAAAATAGTTTGAATCAGATAGAGAAATATTGAGATGATAAATAGAATGAAATCACATACTTGAAATTTCTCCCCTACAGATTTGTATGTGGCCTACAATGATCCCTTCCAAATTTGGCTCTTCAAAAAATTCAACCCACTCCAAAGTCTTCAATAATAAATCTCTCTTGCATAAATATCCCCTATTAATTTTGCGAAAGTAATGAAATAATGAATAATGTTCACATTTATAAACACATACATTTCAAAAAAGAAAATTCCCGCTTGCTTTTTTGCTTTATATTTTGGCACATTAATGATAAACCCGAGCATTGGTTTTTTGTAACATACCTTTTTGGTGCGCTATACAATTTAGTGCACCTGTGCGCTTTTACGTATAAAATAACCGATGAAAAACTATACATTTACAATTTTAGTTTGTATCTTTTCACTATACAATCAGCGCACTACACAATTTTAGGCGCCTTGGTGTGTTATCAACCTACAAACACATCGATTTCAATTTTATTGACATAATAGAAATGAAAATCTCCGCAATTAAATTTTGCGGATATTTTTCTTTGTGGAGACAGTAATAGAGGTGACACTTCAATGCTTTTCATAATTTATCACATCAATTCCTTATATATAGATGCCCCGATGTGTCTATAACTAATTAAGAGCACCGATAAATTTTAAAATCCATTTGAAATTTTGTTTGAAGTTAGATTGTTCTATCCTTCCCAAAATTTCTTTTAATAATTCATTCGCGTATTGATGATGGTTTTGGCTCAAATTCAAGGAAAAAAGGTTATAATATCAAATGGCCAATTCTTCAGATTCCACCTCATTCCATATCGTTGCAAGTTCATCAACTTCTCCCCCACCATTTGAAATAAGTCTAGATTTTATTTATAATTCATTTATTTGATTGAATTTATGTTATCTATGCACCTACTCATGATAGTGGGTTAATATGTATTAATCCTAAAAAAATGTGAGTTGAAACTAAGGAGCCTCATGTTTTCTCAAAACATTGCAACCAAGTGTTTTTTTATCTAGATGTGTTGGATGGGGATTGGTGGTTCATAGTGAGACATGATGCGATATCAAAACATATTTTTGAGAACAACAATGTTATAATTCCAAGTGAGGAATATAATTATGGTGATGGAAACAAATACTAATATGTAAATACTTTGTTTCAACATTTATATTGTGAATGTGTGATTTTATTCTGGGTATCTATAACGACAATTTTTTTTTCTTCATTTTATAATGTTGGATACAAAAAGTTAACAACCATTTACAACCACCGTAATGAAAATACATTAAATAGTACAAGCATAAGATATGGTTTTGATATATTTTTATTTTCATATTTATTGTTTATTATAGAAAATTTATGTTGTATTGTATTAACATATTTTTTTTCAAAGGGAAAAAGCCGGTAATTTTATTACATATAAAAAAAATTACATATATAGATGCCCGTGGCATTCATTAGGAATTTATACCTTTAAAAAATGGGATGCCATGGAGATTCCAAAAATATTTCATAGTCTAGAAGGGTTCCTTTAGTGTCTTCTCCCTTGAAGACCATTTTACATAAAAAGTCTGAAAATATTTCATTTCTTGTAGGGATCTGCCTATCAAATAGTCTGATAAATGTGAGAACTTCTAAAGACATGAATGAGTCAATCCAAAAAAAAAAATATTGTAGGGAAAAAATGACTATAGACTATATAAAAGAGTAAAAAATAAGAAGAATATGCAAGATAACCTAATTTAGAACCCAGGGTTGCGAAGATATTCCCTATCGATGTTTGAGATTTTTTTCCCAGATTTTCCATACTCCCCTATCCATTCCCAATCCACTTTTGGAGACTCCATTGGAATTTTGGTTCTAATGCATGTAGACATGAGAATAATCAATGAATGATAAATAATTTTTGAGCCTTTGAATCTCATAGAAAATAGTCCAGAGAGAGTAGTTGTGGAGTCTAGAAGAACCATTCTTCCAGTTTATGACAATTTTGGAGTCTCCATAAATGTGAAGGTTTGTGATTAATTTTTTCTTTTCTAGGAGAAGGATGAGATTGAGTTCCATCAATTCACCGTGGTTGTTTGTGGCTAGGCCTTAAATTTTTTTTAAGGATATTATGTTCATTTCAAAAAGGAAGATGATACCCCCTGCTCCTCCCTAGGAGGGATGTCCTTGGGTTGCACCATCAAAGAAATCCCATGGATGATCTATTTGAATGGGGGTGAGGGATTGTGGGAGGGGAAGGGTGTGGGAATTGTGGGTTGAAGGAATGTATGGCTAAGGATTTGGTTTCATATATGGAGGGAGGGAGGGTCTTGTCATTAAATAGTGCATGGTTTCAGGCAAGCCAAATGCCCCAAGTGGTTATGAGGAGAAGGGATTTGAAAGGTATGACATTCATAAAGGAGAGACAATTTTGAAGTCCTTCTTCAACTGATGTACCAGAGATGGTGCATGCTAGTCCTAGATTAGTGCTGATATATTTCCAAACCTCCTTGGTATAGGAAAACTCTAGGAAAAGGTGAATATTTGATTCATTTTCATATTTGCAGAGACTACATCTGCCCAGTCCTATGAAATACCTTCTTTGTAATCTATACTAGGTTGGTTCATTGTTGAGGAGGAGAAGCCACATTAATATCTTGGAATTTGGTGGACATTTTAGTTTCCAAATAATCCCCCCCGACTAGAGGAGGGGGGCTTCTCGATTCAACAAGATTTTGTATCCCCATTTAGGATTGTAAGGTCCAACTAGGTTTGGGGAACATTTGATTGTGTCTTCCATGTTCGAGAAGTGGACCCTGGAATGATTGAGGGATGATTTATAGTCTACCCAGTGCTGATATTTTTCTCCCTCCAGGCCCAATTCATGGGCTTCCATCCATCTGTCAAGCCATACTTGATTTAAGTAGAAGAAACCATGCGAGTCTAGAGAGTGAATTAAGGGATCATGTAGGAGGTGGTTTTTTTCACATCCTGTCTAGGGGTCCCTTCGAATGAGGCAATGCTGACCATTCCCAATTCTCCAGATTAGGTATCTACTAATAAGGGGGGAATCTTTGAGGGTTTCTTTCCATACCATGGAGGCATTTTGAAATATTTTAGAACGATTTCTAATCCAATCCTCTCTTGATTCTCTAGGGAAGTACTTTTCCTAAAGTAATTGAGGCCTGTAATAACCCTAGGACGAACCCCAATTGTAATATAAATGTACATATAGATTGGTGAGATAGGATACCTTGGGGACATAGAGACTCTATATATATGTTTTGAGGCCAATGTGCCTGTGTGGTTATTGGGCTGGAGAGACTAGATGCTAAAAGGATAGTGAGCCTATATTTGTAAAATGTAATCACACTCAATTATTAATAAAATGCATCACTGTTGCAGGCCAACCAAAAAATGAGTATGGGTGGATAAACTTCACTAGATGATGGGAACTAAGATAGTTCATAAGGTGACAAGTGTCAAGTTAAAGACATGCAAATATATTGTGGGGAAATAATGTATTTTCCATCATTCTTTCCATTCTTACCAATCATTTCATCATTATTCACTCACTTTGGTCATCCATACCTGGCTGCAATCACCATCCATACTTGTACTTTGGAGCTATTTCCAGTGAGTAACTTGAGGAATAGAGATGAAGATGCGGGTTGTTAGGCCCATTTTCTATTGAAGAAGCAGGTTATTAGGATCATGAGCATTCTCTCCAGGTGAGAGGACTATTGGGTATTTTTTTCCCAAGGTACCAAGCTGCAACTACAGGGCTCTGAGACTTCCTTTATAGCCTGCTGCTGAAGCCCCATAAGGGAAGTGGGGTAGCCGAAGGATTGTTGAGAAGAGAAGGGGCACACTTCTTGGGGAGGGACATGTATGTGGGGAATGAGAGACTATAGGATATCTACTAGACTTGGCACCTTAATTTGATTAGTTTGGCTCTTGACAAACCTTATCTTGGCTTAGGATTCCTTTTCCCTTGTAGAGTTTTAGCCCCAAATTGGTGGTGATCTGTTGCTAACAGTTTATGAGCAACATAATCTAAAGTTGGGAGGAACGTATGAGGTCTGCACGTAGTTGGTGATTATTTACAAAAGATAAGTTTATTTTTATGTATTTTATTTATTACTATGTGTTTAATTTAAGTTGAATTTGTTATGTTTTTTTTTTGTTACATTCATGCATGTAAATGTATGCTGTTAGGAATGCATTTCAATTCATATGTATATAATTTTATGTAATTAAATAATATAAGAGTCATAATTTTCGTGTGTAATTTCCTATCTTGGGACTAGGGATGATACAATGTGGTATCAGAGAAAATTTTGTCAGTTTGCTGGTAATGGGGACATTACAATGTGGTATCAAAGCCATAGGTTCAACACTGATCCTGTATGGGCCATAGGAAGAGCACTAAAGTTGAGTTTATAGAGCTTGCATGCAAACTATTCGACATAATGTTTGAAAGGGATGTCTACAACATGTTTGTCAAAATTACTACAATGAAATTGGGGAAATTTCATGAGTAATTGGTTGAATTGTAATGTGGCCATGGAAAAATTGGGTGAAATTGGGAAAAGCCCCAATTTCTACAGTGTAATGCATGGAGAATTTGACATGGAAGATTTGAATTTCATGCGTAGAGGCCAAATTGGCATGCCCATGACATAAATTCGACACATAAAGCTTAATTTTAGAGTTCTATGGTGGTCGTGAAAACAATTTTGAATTATGCATTTTTGGGAATTTTGGAGAAATTCAAAAATTGGAAAAATTTGGGTATTTTATTATATATGACATCAACATGACATGGAGGTGACATGGAAAAGGTGTCATGAAGTGCCATGGTGGCAAGTTTATAGTGGTAGTGGGTAGTAAAGTGGTATGTGATGTGGGAACTATGTGCGTAGGTGGTTTATTTGACACCATAAACCACTATTGCATGCGAGTGAAGTAGTTTTGGCTTTTGGCCCTTATACCATGCAACATCACTTAGATTGTGCCACATGGAATGAGAAAACCACCATTGTGACCCAAGGGTTGTTAAAAATTTGAGCATTTTTGGGGTGCGATATGGCCTTGTGGCCGTTGATCTCGCCCGATCTCAGTTGCCGGATCTGGGGTAACATGCAAGTTTGTGCACACCAAGGAAAAATGTGCAGGATGAGACTTGCCCATCCTTGTGAAAAATAAAAAGGTGCCATGTGGGAATTTGATATTCAAGGTGGGACCCTTGTCCCATCCAAGTTTAGATAAGTGCCAACTGGGTAGGTGGGGTCGTAAAATATGAATATTCTAACAAATTTCAAGGTTCGTCTAAAGGGCGAAAGAGATAAGGAAGAGAGAGAAGATCAAAGAGAAAATTATAATAGGTCCAAGTGGCCGACATGACATCATACTAGGCTTCCAAGTGGACCCAAAATTCCATATCAATTCCCATCTATACAAAAATTAGTTAATTTTCTTAGAAAATTATAACGTTTTTCAGGTTGTGTTTTTGCAGGCCATTTTCAGAGGCCTAAATAACATTTTTAGCCACCCAAAAACCAAGAGAACGGAGTGTACAAAGGTACACTATGATTTTACAGCTCGAATAAAATAGCTTGGAGAGAGATTTCTAATGGTGTAAACCTTTCATCAAACGAAGCTAGTATGAGGAAGTTACAGACCAAACAATGCAAGATAAATTTTGAAACCCAGTCAACTTCTGAGAGCCATAACTTCCTTCTCTAGAATCGTATTGGGGCACAAGATAAGTATACAAAAATATATTGAGCCACATAATACATCCATGGAGATAACTTATGATTCTAGGCATACAAAAATGCATAGGAGGAGGTAGAAGGCACCTGTAACATTCATGGCTAAAAATGTAGTTTGGCCTTAAACTTCAACAAACTGTATCTAGCAACATGAAGCTCATATTAAGGTGAAACTTGGTCTGATTGTTCAGAATGGGGTCATGGATATACCCAATTTATATTCTGAAAAAATACCAAAGGAGGTAGTGTATGGATGCAAGAATAGGGATGAAATTACACCTATAATAAAAAGTGTATAAAATGAGTAAATGGATAAAGGCCAAATAACCATAACTTTCTTCTCGTAAATCAAAATTGAGAAAGAAATCAATCATTGGAAAGGTCTTGGAAAGATGAGTCCAAGTATACACCCATAAATGTGAATTAGATAGTCACATTCACAAGATATCATAAATACTATTTCTGGTGTATTAAAAATAGTAGAGTGGTTCATAAACTAATAGATTTGTTAAATTTATTATAGTCTAACAAATCCTATTGCATGAAAATTTTGTAGAGTTAAGAGAAAATAGATCAGAATAGGATCATCATAAATATTAGAGGTATGGAATATGCACATATAACTTACAACCATGAAGATGAAGTCAAGGGGTTGTATGTGAGCATGGGCAATGAAGGGACATAATCAAATGGTCATGGAGAAGGAAAAGAAGAAAGCATGAACTTGGTGGAGGCCATAAAGAGTTTGCAAAAAGATGTCCAAAGTTATAAAGCTGATAATGAGATGATTATGAAATCCAAAGAGAAGAAATATGGCTTCAACATCAAGTTTTTATAGATCTTGGACATAATAGAGAAGAAAATGGATAAGGAGATAAAGTCAAGCAATTCAGGGAACCATAGGTCTCATGATAAAATAATAGAATAAAGAAGTGTTGATAGACATAATAATCACTCACCAAGGAATTCATCTAGGAGAGCACACAATAGTTCAAGTCCATCCCCTACTAAAAAACATAAGAGGAGGTATGGGGTAGATGAGCTACAAGGAGAAATTAATAAGATCAAGCCTCCTACCTTTGATGGTGAGCACAAGAACGATGAGGATGCGGAGACTTGGATTTTGGGGATGAGAAAATACTTTTAATTGCACAATTATTCCTTGCAGGGAGAGGGGAGAATTTCAATTTATCATTTGAAGGGGAAAACATCAACGTTGTGGGACCACTTTGTGCAAGTGCAACACATTAATGAGAAGAATATTACCTGGAGGGAGTTCAAGAGGTATTTTCCAAAGAATTACTTAACCAAGCATTACTATGATAGAAAAATGAAGGAGTTATTCAAACTCAATCTTGAGAGTATGACCATATATGAGTATGAGAGGATATTCTTAGAGTTGTTTAAATGTGTTTCTTTCATCAAGGATGAAAGGTTAATATTCAAAGGACGTACCCAAGTGGGTTGCCAACAATTTTTAGTGATAAGATACAATATGATGATCCCAAGACACTAGATGAAACTATAAGGAGAGATAAATTCCTCTATGATTAGAATAGAGGAAGACCAACTTTCCAAAAATCTTGGGAAGACAAGAAGAAAGGAAATATGGAGTAGAGGAATAAGGGGCCCAAGAAATCATTCTTCAGAAATAATTCTCAGGGTCAACAAAATTCCAAGGAGTCTAGAATGAAAAAAACAATGGGGAAAATACCAAGGAAAAAACCAATGAAGTGTTGGGGTTGTGAGGGATATCACATGTACAGAGATTTCCCTCATAGAGGTTAAAAAGTGAGAAATTTTAACCATGTACAATAGGCTGATATAGTGGAGGACACGGGAAAAAATGTACCAAGGATCTACGCAGCCTTGGATAACAAGTAAGTTGTGTTTCAGTCCCACATGATTGAAGTGAAAGGTAATATTAATGACCAACCCATTGCTATTTTAATTGATTTAGGAGATGGTCATAATTATCTAGATCCTAATATGGTGGAAATATTTCATTTTCCAAGAAGAAAGCTTGGGAAATATTGGTTGGTGCAACTAGCTATAGGAGCCAAGAGAAAAACTTAATGAGATGGTTAAAGAATGTCATATGGACATGAATGGGGTAAGCACATGAGAAGATTTGAATATCATACCTTTGGTCTCATATGATTTCCTAATTGGTATGGATTGGTGGGAAAAACATCATGCTATCCTAGACTATTATAATAAGGCATTTACTTGCTTGTATGAGGAAGGGAACTAGAGGAAAACAACTATCATGGAAGTTTCAACCTTGCAGCTGAAGAAGAGCTTTAGAAAAGGATGCCAAATATTTGTAGATCATATGGAAGATAAAACCAAGGGTAAAGTTCCAAATATTGAAGGTTATGTAGTTCTAAAATATTTTGAATATGTATTTAGAGAAATACCCGGGTTTCCACCTAATAAAGATATTGATTTTTCAATCAATCAGATGCCTAGAGAAACCCCATTATCCAAGGCTCCCTATAGGATGAGTACTCCAGAACTGAAGGAATTGAAAATGCAACTTGAAGAGATTCTAAATAAGGGGTATATAATCACAAGTGTGTCACCTTGGGGTGCCCCATCGTTATTTTTTGAAAAGAAATATGGTATGTTGAGGCTCTGCATTGACTTTAGGAAGTTAAATAAGGTGACCATGAAAACCAAGTATTATTTTCCAAGGATAGATGATCTCTTTTATCAAATCAAGGATGCTAAGGTGTTCACCAAGATTGACATCATATTGGGGTATCATCAAGTGAGAGTTAAGGAAGAATACATCAACAAGAAAACCTTCAGAAAAAAGTATGACCATTATGAGTTTAGAATGGTGCGATTTGGGTTGTTAAATGCATCGATTTTATTCATGTGTTTAATGAATGGAATTTTAAGAAATTACTTGGATAAATTTGTCATTGTCTTTTTGGATGACATACTTATCTACTCCAAGTCTAAAAAAGAGCATGAACAACACTTGAGGATGGTTCTACAATTATTGAGGGAGTATCCATTGTATGCAAAGTTGAGAGAGTGCTCATTTGACCAGAGGAAGATACATTATTTGGGCCATATAATATCATAGGAAGGGATAATAGTGGATCTGGAAAAGATAAGAGCCATTCATGGATGACCAGTACCAAAGAATTTATCAGAGGTGAGATCCTTAGTGGGGCTCATAGGGTATTATAGAATATTTATTGAAAGTTTTGTCAAAGATTGCACATCCAATCATCTCTTTGCAAAAGAAAGGTGTGATATTTGAATGGACCCCTGATTATGAAAAGAGTTTTCAACACTTGAAGGGCATGTGGACAAGTGCACCAATTTTGAGGATTTATGATCCAAAATAAGATTTCTTTGTGTGCATTGATGCATACAAGGAAGGACTTGGTTGAGTCCTAAGTCAAAATGGACATGTGATATGCTATGAATCAAGGAAGTTGAAAGAACACGAGAGACAAGATGCCACTTATGATTTGGAATTGGAAGCTATAGTGCATGCCTTAAATATGCCGAGGCATTATATTATGGGAAAAATATACGAGTTGAGGATATACCATAATGGTCTGAAATATTTGTTTGGACAACCAACTTTGAATGCTAGGCAAATCAGATGGTTGGAATTTCTTAGTGAGTATGACTTTGATATAAATCATATCAAAGGTAAGGAGAACAAAGTGGCTGATGCACTTAGCAGGAGAGTGCATGAGATGAATTCTACAACCATAGGATGTATAAATCAGATTTGAAAGACAAAATTTTAGAGGTTGCAAAATCAGATCAATAGTACATGGAAATAAAGGGAAAATTACAACAAGGAAATAATCAACAAAAAATTGAAGATTATGAGCTAAGAGAGGATGGAATACTCATGTATAGGGGTAGAGTTTATATTCCTTATTTTTGAGAGTTGAAAATTATGGTGCTAAGAGAAATGCATAATGTGCCTTATGCTAGGCACCCAAGTTACCAAAGACAATTGTAGTTGTCAAGAGTCAATATTATTGGCCATGTATGAAGAAGGAAGTGGTTGATTATATATCCATATGCTTGGAATGTCAAAAAGTTAAGGATGAGCACAAACACCCAAATGGTTTTTTACAACCATTGCCCATTCCTCGGTGGAAATGGGAAGTGGTGACAATTGAATTTATCACCAAGTTTCCCAGAACCGTGAAGCAACATGATTCCATCATGGTGGTGGTGGATAAGCTTAATAAAGATTCCCATTTTATTTGAGTGAAATTAACTCACAAGGTAGCCAACATTGCAGATATCTACATGAGATATTTTCTAGGATTAATGATGTTCCCTAGATAATTTTCTCTGATAGAGATCCCAAGTTCAAATAAAACTTTTGGAAGGGGTTATTCAAAGGATTTGGGACAAATATAAACTTCAACACATCTTATAATCCAAAGTCAAATGGGAAAACAAATATGGTCAATCATGTGATCAAATATATGTTGAGGATGTATGTGATGGATAAACCATGAAAATGGGAAAATTATCTACACTCTGTTGAGTTTTCTTATAATAATGGGTATCATGCATATTTGAATATGAGCCCATTTGAGGCACTTTATGGAAGAAAGTGAAAAACACCAGTGAGATGGAACAATCCAATAGATAGAGCAGTGGTTGGGCCATAATTTCTCAAGGAAATGGAAGAGAAGATGGTGAAGATAAAGCATAATTTAAAGGTTGCCTAGGATAGAAAGAAAATATATGTTGATAAAGGAAGAAATCATAAAGAGTTTAAAGTGGGTGACCATGTGTTCTTGAAAGTTAAGGCTAAAAGAAGTTCTTGAATTTGAGGAACTGTTCGAAGCTAGCATCACATTATTGTGGGCCATTTGAAATCCTGGAAAGAATTGGTCCTATTGCATACATGATTGCACTACTTGCATCCATGTGCATTCATAATGTATTCCATGCATATTTTCTTAAAAATTATGTACCTAATGCTAATCATGTAATTGATTGGAATGTGATTTAAATGGAGAAAGAGGGATACGTCTAAGTACAATTGGTGTGCATATTTGATCAGAAGGTCAAGTAGCTCCAGAATCGAGTCATAGGGATATTAAAGGTTCAATGGACCTGGTACGGTCCTGTGGATGCAACCCGGGAGCATGAAGATGCCATGCAAGAAGAGTATCCACATCTTTTTGAATATTTTTGAAGGTTTTGATTGTATGTATGTATATAATGCAGTAAGGACCATGCATAAATAAGGGGGAGGGAAGTGTAATACCCCTAGGACAAACCCTTATTATAATATAAATGTACATACATGATGGTGAGATGGGATACCCATAGAGCCTTTGTATATATGTTTTGAGGCCAGAGTGCTTGTGTGGTTATTGGGCTAGAGAGTTTGGATGCTAAAAGGCCAATGATCCTACACTCAGATATTAATAAAATGCTTCACTGCTAGAGACCAACCAAACAAAATAGTATTGGGGGATAAACTCCACTAGAAGGGAAATGGGTCTAAGGGTCTAGGAAGAGGGGCTAAGCCCAGGTGGCTTAAGACAAGGGAATATTTTAATAATATCTTCTAAAGTCTAATTTAAGGGATAAATATATATCCCTTAAATTAGACTTTAGAACCAAGATATTTCATAATATGACAAGTGTCAAGTTAAACACATGAAAATATATTGTGGGGAAATAATGTATTTTCCATCACTCTTGCCATTCTTACCAATCCTTCCTTAATTATTCACTCACTCTTGTCATTCGTACCTAGATTCCATCACCATCCATACCTATACTTTGGATCTGTTTCCAATGAGTAACATGAGGAATAGAGATGAAGAGGTGGGTTTTCAAGCCCATGTGCTATTGAAGAAGTAGGTTGTCAGGCTTGTGAGCATTCTCTCCAGGTGAGAGGATTGTTGGGAATTTTTTTCCCAAGGTACCAAGCTACAACTACAGGGCTATGAGACTTCTTGTCTATCCTATTATTGAATCCTCATAAGGGAAGTGGGGAAACCGAAGGACTCCTGAGCAGAGAAGGGGCACACTTCATGTGGTGGGACAAACATGTGGGGGATGAGAGATTGTAGACTGTATACTAGAGTTGGGACCTTAATATGAGTATTTTAGATGTTTAAAAACCTTAGCTTGTCTTAGGATTCCTTTTCCCTAGTGGAGTTTTATCCCCAGCTCGGGGGTGACTTGCTTTTGATATTTTTTGAGTAACAGAGTCTAAGGCTAGGAGGAACGTTTGAGGTATGCACATAGTCAATGATTATTTACAAAAGATAAGTGTTTTCTTGTGTATTTTGTTTATTTCTATGTTTAAATTAAGTTGAATTTGTTATGGGTTTTTCTGTTATATTCATGCATGTGAATTTATGTTAGGAATGCATTTCAGTTCATATGCAAATAATTTTATGTAATTAAATGGTATCAGAGTCGTAATTTTCATGTGGCATTTCCCAACTTGGGACTAGGGATGCTACAATATGGTATCAGTGAAAATTTTGTTGATTTGCTGGTAATGGGGACATTACAAGGCCAAACATCAGTTCCCTGGACCATGCTCCAGGAATTTCTCATTGCTAGAGCCTGTGAAAATAAAAGGATGGTTTTTAGGCCCCATCCTCTTGATTCCTTAGGGGAGGCAATCTTTTTCTAAGAATAAAGAACCAATGTAGAGTGTGTGGAGGGGCCAGACCATAGAAATATGTTGGAGAGTTGTCGAAGTTTATTGAGGATTCCTTTGGGGACCTAGCTGAGAGAGATCCAATAGACTAGGAATATTTCTAGGAAATATTTTACCAAAACTAGTCTACCTTATGTTGAGAGCCATATGTTGCACCGATTGTTGATTGTTTTCTAAAATTTTGCTACCAGCCACTACCGGTCTTTTTTTACATTACCATTTGCTTTCAAGTGGAAGCCAAGGTATTTGAAGCTAGAATCCAGGGACATATGAGGGATTTCTAGGATGTGTGCTACTTTTTTTTCGGTTTCCAATGATAATCCACAAGAAAAGAAAGAAGAGTTTTCCTCATTTATTTTCATTCCCATAGCTTTGAAGAAGAGGTTTTCTATGAGGAAAATCTCTCCGTGGCATGGGGTAAACCACAACAAATAGAATGACACATAGACATCAACTCTAATATCAAGTATGCTATATAAATGAAATTCTAATAGGACAAGATCAAGAGCCTACCTCGTCTGGACATTCGATGAAGACCACCGTTGAGCACACAACTCAAATCTTTATACCTGCAACTTGTCCTAAAAAATAAAGATACACAAGAATATGGTGATAATATATAATGTTAGCATATAAAATAGAATAATCCATTAACATTCATGAAAAATACGCCCATGGAATAATAATTCAAATATTTTCAATATATCAATTGGACGAGAAAAGAGTATTTCTATTAAAAATGATCAACACAAGTGTATAAGTGAAAAACTTCTGTAACGACACACATCAAAACCGAGAAACTAAGTCCCTCCAGCTGGGACTCCACCACTTCAATCCTCCACCAAATGAAAGCTCATATAAATGAGACAATGAGGTTCTCCATCAAAGAAGGAAGAGCTTGGGGGATGAACAATGTGTTCAGACTTTTAAGGATAAAGCTATGTAGACTCAATGTGAAGTGAAATTTCTCCAGAGTGTCTTTTCTCTCAAAAGTTGAATTCTCTCCTCTTCCAAAACTTGGATATGGCCCAATTTAGATCCTTCAAATGGAACTGAAGGGCCGAGTTAGAATGTTTCCAATATATGGAAAGTCAAGGATCATGGATATCGTGACGTGACATGGATGTTGGATTACTGAGAGGGGGGGTGAATCAATAATAGAGAAATATAATCTTTTTTAACCATATAATCCAAGTGTTATATCAATGTAGCATCATCATCCAATAACTACGGAGTAAATAAGAAATGAACAAATGAACAACCATACACATACACGGTACACCAGTTTTTTATGTCGAAACCCAAAGAGAGAGAAAACCACGTAATGCTTTTTCTTATATGTCTTGAAGAATTAGATTCATTGGAATCACCAACTTCCTTTGTTTTCCAGCTGCAACTAGAAGGAGGTTCCAACCCCCTAGTTTCTCAGGCTACAACCTGAGGGAAGCTCCAACTACCTAATTCTCTGGCTACAACTAGAAGGAGGCGACAACCCCCTATGTTCTTCGGCTACAAATGGAAGGTGGCTACAACTACCTGTCCTTGTCCCGTCCAACCACCCTGACATATAAGTAGAATGATGGAACCACTGTCACACTATCAATATGAGATATACTGTTGTAAAACTGTACCAATCAACCTATACCAAACAACTTGTACCAATAACCTGAACCATGCATCAAACACGGATCGACCTGTACCTCAACCTGTAATCAACCCATACCATAAACAAGTGCATCAACCATGCACCAACCTGTAATCAACTTGTACCATAAATAAGTGCATCAACCATGCACCAACCTATGCCATGAACAAGTGCATCAACCATGCACCAAACTTGTACAAATAACCAATATCAATCACCAAGACAACTCTGAAATATGTGCATCAACCAAGTATAACCCAACAACTCATAATCATCACCAAGATAAATATGTGCTTCTAATAATACAAGTATGCTACATCACCCATAAACCATGTGTCAACAATACAAATAATAAGTTCCTCCAACCATGTACCAAGTATGTACCAATCATGTATCAACTACTCATCAACTATGACTCATCAATATGTACCAACATCATCAACTATACAACTCATGTATGTACCAACTCATCAACTACTTGTCTCAACCATGTACCCGACATGTACCTCAACCAAATTCCCTAATAAATTTGATCATCCAAATATTATTTGTAACTATGTAATAGACCTAGTTTATATGATCACATTCCTGCAAACCTTCCTTAACGTTAACGACAAGAGACTAGCATTTTCATCAAACTTTTCTTTAGTCTCACATGCCTAGTTTTGGATTAGTCAACAACCCTAGCTTGAAATAATCATAACTTTGTACTTGTAATGAATAAAGATATGAAACTGATAAAAAAAATTCTTCAGTGTGTTTTATGCAATTCCTCCAGGTTTCACTACTTGGAACCTCTCAGAAAAGGAGTTATAGCAAGAATGACATACCTTGTTGAATTCTGTCTTATTCTAGAGAGCGACCTTGTAGAGCATGCCCCACATGGAATTGTTGTTTAATTGATCTGCAACTGTTACAAAACATACTAAAGACTTTAATCTAACCAACACATTTGGTATTAATGAATGTGGATCTATTATGAATAAGTTATAGCATTTTTACCCAAAACACCCGTTTTAGACTAGTTTCAGGACTAGCCACAAACCCTATTTTCCACGGAGTGTAACTCCAAAAATACAATGACCCACAAGATGAATTTTTTACCACACATACTTGGATATGTTTCCTCAATGGCACAGAAATTTCATGGTATGAATCATGTTGGCATGTTTTCAGGCAGATGTGCTTGTCATTGATGGCAAGATCAGAGTATGCAGCGATGGAAAAACAGGACAACGTAAGCTCAGAAGAGATAGTGTAGAGGTGCACGAAGAGTGCAAGAGTGTGCTTGTTTATTTGCTGGAAAATAGGTAGGCAAGGAAAATCAGCAGCGCAAGGATAACTGCATGGAAAGATCAGAAGCGTAAACTCCATTTCAGAGTTTTAGATACCGAGCATTGGAGGAGTCAAGGAAGCAACTCACGACAAGAATACCAAAATGGCGAAATGCGAAACATCAGAATACGTTGATCCGACTCCATTTTAGAGTTTCGGATACCGGGAGATTGAGAAGTCAAGAGTTGAGACTCTTCAACATAGGAGTCTCGGAGTTGCGAAATCCGAAATCCCGAAATCCCGAAATAGGCACATAAACGAAGAGTTTCGTAGACCGAGAAATAACTCCATTTCAGAGTTTAGGATACTGGGAATTGGAAGAGTCAAGACTCCTCATCATCAGGAGTCCCATAATCGTGAAATGTGAAATGTCGAAATCCCAGAAGAAGGAGGATAGTTTCGGATACCGGGGGTTGGAAGAGTCAAGACTCTTCATCATTAGGATTCTTGAAATTGCGAAATGCGAAACGCCGAAATCTTGGAAGAAGGAGAACAGTTTCAGATACCGGGAGTTGGAAGAGTCAATAATCTTCATCATCAGGAGTCCTGGAATCGTGAAATGCGAAACGCCAAAATCCCAAAAGTAGGAGAACAGTTTTGAATATCGGGAGATGGAGGAATCAAGACTCGAGACTCTTCATCATAGGAGTCCCGAAGTGCCAAAACACGAAATTGAAAAATGCAGTTTTTGAATAAGGTTGTGGTCACAGCTGGTGGTCACATTGTCGAAGAACTGTAGAGAAGAGTTCGAAGAGTTAATCTCCTTTTTTTCATATTTTCGGGGATCGCGACTTGGAGAGTCGAGATGCCTCGCAACAGGAATTTGCGACATGTGAAATCACGAAATGCCGAAATGATCGAAGCTAGTCCATCTAAGATCCTTTTTCGGAGTTTCAAAGATCACGACTTGGATAGTCGAGAAGCCTCACAAAAGGATTTCCGAATTGCCAAAATGTGAAACACGTTTTGGCTCAGCCTGTGGTCACAACCATTGGTCACATCGGCAGAATATGAAGGAAGGAGCTAGTGCAGACAAGCTCCATTTCAGAGTTTCGGGGATTGAGACATGGAGAGTAATGAAATATTCACCACGGGGATCCTGAAATGCCGAAGTGTGAAATGGAGAAATGAACGCAAGATTCAATGAAGTCAATTCAACGGTGCAGATGAATTTGAATAAGATCGGAGGGCGATTGTTGCACTTCACAGTGTAATTGCTAGAAAAAAATGATGGTTTCTACCAGAGGATGGGCTCGTCTATGAAAGAGAAGACAAAGAGTCGCAAATGCTAGAGAAGCTGAGAAATCTTGAGATAACACCCAGTGATGATGGATGCGTGGGTGAAATTGCCAGAGAAGCTAAAGAGTTACCATGATGATCAGGCAGATCACTCACAATGAGCAGAAGATGCAGAACAAAGAGAGACAACGTGGCACACAGGAGATGGGATAGATGTGGAAGAGTAAAGTGGAAAAAACACCCTGATGTGGATGAGATTGGGGTAGGAGAGGATGCAAGAGTGAGAAGCAGATTGCATGCACAAGGTGCACAGAGAGTATAAGAATGTTGAACAAAGAAGAAATGGGAGTTGTTGTTGAGTGTGATTGAGGTGTGAAGAAGGAGGCAGAGTGCAGTAGAAGAAATGTACAGAAAGGGAATGGTGCATTGAAGGAACATGACACAGAGAGCATAAAAGGCAAAAAACCAGAAAGCACAAGAAGTGTGCGGAAGACACTGATGCAGACAGAGCAACACAGTGTAGCAGAACAGTGATGAGACTGGTAATCCATTGAAGAACTTTATATCGCTGTAATAAGTAATAATAGTAAAGATTTTTATTTTAGGGTGGAAGGGAGGTTCTAGGGAGGACTATTGTCCTCAGAGGTTAAAGTGGGTGCTTGAACACAGGAAGTTGTAGCTTCCATCTGGTTGCAGCCAGAGAAACCAGGGTGGCAGGGTGGTGCAAGGGAGAACTGTTGTTATCTATTATACAGGTTGGTGCCTGCATGACTGGAAGTTGGTGCTTCCATCCAGTTGGTGTTGGAACACTTAGGGAGTTGGTTCTTCCTTCTAGTGGGTGCTAGAGAAACCAAGGAGTTGGTGCTTCCTTCTAGTTGGTGCTAGAGAATCCAAAGAGTTGGTGCTCTCAGCAAGTAGCAGCTTGCAAAACAGAGTTTGTAGCCTCATTATGAGTTGGTGCTCATATGTATGATAATGTAAATAATGTAAAGATTACTTATCATATAAAGAAGAAGAGGTTTTTACCCTGTATGGGTTTCCTCAGGAAATAGCTGTCTCTGTATATTTCATATGTGACAATGATGTTGAATGTTCTATTGCTTACTTCCCTGCATTATTGTGATTGTCATTAAAGTGATCTACAAAGAATTTAAAATAAGCATAATTGTTTAAGCACGGTAACAACTGATTCATCCCCCCTCTCAGTTGTCCAAAAAATCATTCTATAAAACAATTTATTGCGAAAATGGTGAGATGACCTGTAAATAACATACCTTAGAAAGCATCATCAAAGGAATTTATCCTTCCTTGAATTCCAACCTTCTTTTCTTCACCTTTCCTCAAAAATTCAGCTTAGATATCATTTGGTTACCTCAGACACCTATAGATATTCAATATTCTCAAGTGTGATGTAAAATTAGAGAGCCTTGCCTCTTATTTATACTCTCCAAGTAGCTTCCTTAAAAACATCTTCTAAGTCACTTTGCCCACTTTCCTTATTTTAGGGTTAACCCACTTCTAATTTATCCATTAA